>CM052335.1:34308339-34692091 GCA_028455595.1 Lasioglossum vierecki
GTATTATACATATACGTTCTCGGTCGACTTACGCATAATGCTCTAACGGATAAGCGATTTATTAAACGATTTTAGGAGTTAACGAATAACGGAGGACGGGGGTGAACTCAGTGTAAAGTAGAAAAACTAATACAAAAAAAGTTGTGTAAAAATCGTACACACACACACACACACACACGTGAGCAGAAGACACAGAGGGCTCACGATAAGCCTCCACGGTTCACGTAACACGCGCATCCACCACTTAGACGTTGTTGATCGTTAATCGATTTTTCATCTTTATGGGTGACGGATTTTTTAGATCGATAATTAGATACCAGCCTCGGCGTTGTAGAATTAGTTTCTCCTCGTTGAAGGAAGGATCGTAGAATTGAGATTTGGTGTTTTTCAACGTTGAACGGTTTCTCTTCTGACCACGGTTATCGGTGTTTTCCGTTCTCTTCCTTCTTCTTATTGCTTTCTTGTTCTTGTACTTCGCGACGCTTGCCAGACGTTGTTTTTCATATTCTATTTGCTTTGACACGCCAGCATCTAGAACGGACACAATCGCTTCCGATCGAACAGAAAGGATTTTTGTAAACAGGTTGTTCCTTCTTCGTACGTTCGTTCGTTCGAGTTCGTGGGGATTTGGATATAAAATCTTTTTTCACGGCGTGAAAACGCGAACCAAAATAAACGTCGAATTTTGTCGCTAGGCTATGCGTGCTTCTCTTCGAACATTGTCAATCGAGAACAGAGACTCTAGACAGCCTGGTGGAAACTGTAAGATAGAGATATAAGTGGCGGCTAAATCTATTAGAACGAATCGTAAATGAAGTTAACTCGCAGATCTATCCACGAAGAAACAAAAATGAAACTCCTCGTAATTTAGAAGTTTGTACGATTCTACGGATAAGCCGAACTTGCTGTTACTGGTAAACTACTCGCTGTGTACGGCTATACTATATATTTGTACCATATTAATGAATGTTCGTCTTTTGTGTATTTTCATTATACTATGATAGTAGTAGCGCCATTTATACTATTATTACTAATAACCGTTCTAACAAATGTTGTGGCCGAGGAAATCTTATTGTTTCGCGTCGACGTCGTGCGGGGGTGGTTCAGTTGAACAAATCGTTTCGATTCTTTTCTCGATTCTATTTTGCTACGATTCGAAAATCATTCGATCCTCCGCGACGACAGTGATTCTTGTTATTCTTCTTCGAAGACATTCGTTTGTAATTTTTGAAAATTTCGAAAAATTTTAGACGAAATATGTAAGGGTTGAATTTTCGAACGTTCATTTTCTCTTTTATTTTACTCGGTTCCCGAATGTCTTTCTACGAAGAATTTTCGTAGCATTGCCTTACCGGTATATATTACTATCGATATGTATAATAATTATACGCGTACACACAGACATGTGTCATACATACACATACACACAGACCACAACACACGTGACACACGTCGAGTGGATAAGTCGTTCGTGCCGTCGATTAAATATACTGTTTGCCAAACTTCTTTATCCAATTATACGTACGGACACAGCTGTATAAATGTATAAATTATAATCGCCGCTCTAATTCGAGTTCGACGACGCTTCGACGCTTCCTTGTCGAATCGAAGCCTAACAAACTGCTCGTGACGCTTGGCAGACTCCGATTTTAATTGTTCCGACGATTATCAACAAAAATGTTTGTTGGTATCGTTTTTATTCTCCAATAACTCATCTAACTGAATTTAGAGACACGCAGAAATGAATCTTTTTTTTGTAAGAAAGAAGCGAAATTGTTAGCCTCCTGAAGTTTCAGTCGATTTTTGTAAAATGAAAATTGCGATTTCATATAGTAGATAATTATTAAAATGAAAAGAGTACAATTCAGATGGAGATTGGATACATGAACCATTCGATTTAACATACACTGTGAATTCATGAAAATAGAAACATCTTTCCTTGACAAATAATTTGTAGAAAATACTAATTGAAAACTCAGCTGGCTCACTGTAAAAATATTAGCTAGCAGAGAACTATAGCTAGTTACGTGTTCATTTTCCAATTTCCTCAAACCAATGCTCCAAACTTCAGAGTCTCAGATCAACCGTCATCGATCCAACAACGCGTCAGAAAGCAGAGTCGATCATTCGACGTATTTTTTCTATGAAAAAGTCAATTTTGAAGGTCCGAAGACTCGTCGTGCTCGAAGAACAAGCGGTAAACTTCGTACGACCACGCATCTAGCGAACACTATAAGTTAACCCCGATCGTCCGCCATCATGGCGAGCGACGCGAGTAAAGTGAAGTTTCTAAAAAAAAGGTGGTATTTAGTGTAAAGAAAACGAATAAGAAGCTGCAAAGAACAACAACAAAAACAAAAAAAATCAGTAAAAGAAAAAATACGAGAGGTGAATGGAGAAACGAAAAATTGTTTTTTAAGCTTACGCAGAAGAAGTCTGTCTCGCAAAGTATTAAAGGCTCTCAGGCTGCGCCGATTGTCCTTCGCCGATCGTGCAATCATGTTATGCACACGAGGCGCACAATCGCGGAGTGGATGATGGTGTTCAATGACATCCGAATCACGAGCGACGTTATTGCTGAACAGACTTTGTTTATATACGATCTTTCACCTCGCGCGATTCCTTTACAGTTGATTTCCAAAATTCTCGTATACGGCCTTGCGATTAAACGCGATGAAATGGTACTAGTCGATCGATTTGTTTACCAGTAGAGCGTGCCTTATACCGACCATCCATCCGGGATCGGTTCTGGACTTGTTTCGATCGGACGGACCCGTTTCCGGCGTTCCAATAGTCGTTCTTAGGCTGCGGATTCTGTGCGCTTATGACAAACATAGTAGAACAATTTGACCATAGCAGAAATTAAATGCAAACTAGTAAAACCGTCAAAAGAATTTGAGGATGCTATTATTTATTATTTAGTTCAGAAGTAGATCATTGCTATTAATTCTAATCGTTCTTGCCGAGATATGTCAATTAATTCAACGCTTTTCAACGCGGTCTCTTCTTTCAAAACTAGATGTACAAATAAATAACCTAGATTTTTTTAAGGAGCATAAAAATGAATTTTAGTTAACATGTTTAGATAAAATTTATTTTCCACCCGAAAGGTGGTTTGAAGTTGCAGAAAGCAACGGCAAATATTCCAGTTAAAAGATATGCCTTACTTTCCTTGGAATCATACGATTATTTACATGTACATCCAATAAATTGGCGTCCAAGTACCATTGTTCATGACCGATGAGATCATGATTGTGTGTAGCCATCCGCAGTCTATCAATTTTATTTCTTGCCTTGGTCGCCGACGATCTCCTTGAACACCATCTCGTATACATGTATATGGATATAAATATGAATATGGATATAAATATATACATAGATATATACATACATGCATATACATATTGTATGCATATACGGAACATTATGTAATTAACGAAAGGAGGAGAAGAAACGGAAGAGTATCGGATTGCTGAGGCGCGTGGGACGAATTATTTCAGGGGCCGACCAGAGTACAAAGCGTAGGTTTAGTTTGGTCCCGGAAATAGTTCGCGCACGCAATGTCCGAGGATGTCGTCGTCGAACGTCGCGGTTTAAAGAACCGATTTTTGGGAACGATTTTTCGGCACCGACGTTTCAAAACAGAAAAATTCGGGGGGGGGGCAAGGAGAAAATGAGAGATGCACACTGAGAGACCGATGGGGGAAAAGCGTGAAAAGAAGGGGAATGAAAATTAGAGAGACCGGAAGTCGTTGGCGTTTCCAGCGTTGCGTCGACCGATGCCTCGGGCCCCGTCGTGTGTGTTTGGCTTCTTTTGTATCCGACAATAAAAACGGAACGGAATGCGGTGCGGGGCGGGCGCAGCCGTCGACGAGATGCGTGTCGCGAAATCTTCGCCGCGAATCAATTAACCAGAGACAAATCAAAAGTACTTAGGCTTAAATCGTATCGCGACCGACCACGCGTCACCCTAATCAATCCAGCACTTATTGGTCCACGCGATGAAATACAATCGATGCATCATGGCTCGCATCTCGGTCCACGCTACAGCCCTTGGAGCCCTTTCACTTTGGACACCCGATAGATTTCTAACAATTTCGACACGTTGACTATCAACGCTTCTATGTATACATCTTAAATTTAATTTGCACTAAACCTTTATTGATCAAGCAACTGATATTTGATTTTTTAGGTCCTATTGTTCGGAATTAATTTCTCATGGAACAACAGCCAACGTGTTGAAATTCTGTGTTGTTTATGTCTGTGTGTACACTTTGATGCAACATGATAGGCTGGATGAACGAACAAACTTTGCAAGCTTAGACTATTTGGATCAATTTATTTACGTAGTGCTCTTTTTATTGAGCGTTCGAAATTAGCATTGGTGAAAGCTATATAAACTTGGTTGCAGGATTAGTGGATACGCTTGTTTGGAAGCTTGTTTAATTTAGATTAATTTTTAATGTTGGTTTTTACGAAATTGTTCAATAGAGATTAATGTTGCTGTGTGGTATTAGAAACATAGTGGGATAGCTAAGAATTACTTCAATTTTTTTGACAGTTAAGATTAGTTTAAGATTGCAGCCTTAATAGTAAACATAAGATAATCTTTTTGTTTAGAGTTATAAATTAATGTTTCCGGAGAAATGTTGACTAATGCAATTTTGGTTAGGGTTCTTGGGGTTTTGGGAAAGTGTATTATAAATTAGAGTTCCACGATATAAATACGTATTGCTTCAGCTTTGTGGAATTTTTATAACAAATTTAATGTTTAAAAGATTTTATCTTGAGATCTTCCTTTAGTTCTAATTTTGGAGTAAATTGAATTTTCATCCTTCGAAAAGGATCTTAATCCTTTATTTTATTTTTAGTTTTTAAGATTTGTCTGAGCATTCAAATGTTCTGTTCGGAAGTGGTACAGATAGAAAATGTTGTTCCAAGTGTACACAATATTTAACAATCCAACAAACACAATATACTAAAAATTGTTCCTATAAACAAATGTCAGACTAACCAGTAGCATGTACTTCCAGCATAATCCAGTCAAATTCAGTTGTGACCTCTAGACCACTTTGCTACGAACCAAGTCTAACATAATTTCATTTTAGTAAGAATAATGAAAAAATTGTTTAAAAAATCCTCTAGTTTACCTGTACATTTAAAGCAATGACTTGAGGGGAGAATAACAATTTTCTTCTATAGTAGAACAAAATTTTACTCCAATTCTTCATTGAAAAAAATAATAGACGAGGATATACTCAACAACTAATTGAAAATAAAATTTTAATCACTTACTTTCCGCTGGAAATAAAGTGTCCTCGAGCAATGAACTGTCTTTGACCCAACAGAATAACAATCTACTAAGTGTCCCAAGCGAAAGGATCCTCGTCAACTAGAAAACACACGAAACACGTAATCGTCTAGGTAACCAAAAAATTCTAATCTCATCGCGGCGCAGCTCGCGGCTACCGTAGACGTTCAAGAAGATCGTCTCCTCTTAAAAAAAAAAGAAACGAGGTGAAAAATCGACGAAATATTCGCGGATTGCTTCGGTAGCACCGAGCTGCGCGTTCTTCCAACAACAGGGGTCTTACAACTAATCGGTGACGACTTACTTAAACGAAACGTCTCTGAATTTTTAAGTCGCGCACCCGCATTTAGATGGTGCATATATCCTTGGGGGCAAGAAGTCTATTTGATATTTATATTTTAATATACACGGGCCGATTATATTTAGTGTATTGTAATTATTGAATATTAACTGATAGCCCCGGCCTCCACTCGTCCAACGTAGCGGCCTCGGCGACCGGAAGTTGTGAATCAGTGACCGATAATCGAAAAGAACGAATGAGATAAAAATCGCACGAGGCCGGTTTTCGATGTACGAGCGGGATCGCCGGCGCTAAGAACCACGATTTTCTGTATATTACTGTAGTATAATAATCAAACACTAAAGACTAATGCTTAAGGTGATCGTCGGAGAGCCTCGACGCCTCTTCGAAGCCGCGTATAAGTGTATTTGAGATATTACTATATGCAAAAAAACGTGAAAGATCGAGTACGAGGGGGAAAAAAGAAGAAATAAAGAGAGAAAAAAACAGAAAAAAATCGATATGAAAAGTACGAATGCGAAAATAAAAACATTTTGCTACGGAGCGATAGAGAGAGAGAGAGAGCGAGAGAGAGAGAGAGAGAGCGAGAGAGGAAGAGTGAGTGAGAGAGAGTGTGAGGGAGAGAGAGGTACACGCAGCGATACAGGCGTCTCACTGTGTTTTAAATGGTTAATAAATGCAGATGTCCGTGTTACTCGCTCGGACACTTTTTGAACTGAGTACGCTGTGTTACGGATCCATTCTTTATCATTGCGTTTCTCCTTCATTTGCGCTGTTTCTCGAGCAAACAAACACCACGCGTGTCCTATCTCCATGACACAGTGGAACACAAAAGCTCCAGATCACATAAATTTGTCACCATTATTCTCTGTTTGAGATTCTATCGAAATTTTAACATTAGAAACGCGAAGTCTCGGTAAATGTTTCGCTATGCAATTATTAAAATTTTAAGGATTCCGTGAAGGTGGTTATTGAACTTTATTTACAGGTGAACATGTTTCGGTAGAAATCCACTTGCAATCTGCATACATTCAGTCCAGCAATTTTTATGAGGCTATACAAAGCAGATAATTTTAGTAGTGTAACTATACATAATACTAAACAGAAAGGACAATTGCTACTTCGATAGTCACCGAGTTATAAGTGCAACGAGTAATGGCTGTTTATAAGTGCACTCGCATTTCACATCGTTTTCGAAATATAAAGTGAAAATCTATCAGGTTGGAAGTTTTTGCGATCCACTGTACATCCGATCAACGCCTGTCGCATCATTTACTATACCTCGGGATACTTCTCGCTCCACGAGTCTTTCTCTTACCGTACGTATGCTTAAAACTATCAGCAGGAGCATAAATCCCAACGAACAAATTGTATATTATAAAATTTTCAAAAGAAAACCAATTCGATTGCAAGTAACTTTATTCACAAAATTTCTGATGCGATTATAATCTTGCTATATTTTGATCACAAATTGTAATTGAAAAGAGAGTTGCTTAACCACAGTTAACCATCAATTCTACTCTTGCAAGTATACAAAAATATTCCTACACTAACAATACGATAAAGGACCTATTTCTATATTAAACTAGCTAGAACAGACACTCTTATAGTAACAAGATCTCAAATTCACTACTGACGTCTGAAACTCGAACTAAAACTCGTGAAATAATAAAAATGTTCTGCATAAATTGCAAGAGATCAGAGCCACACGCAAGAGATATACGTTTAATTCTGTTTTTAAATAATTTTGACACGTGTAATAATTTTAATCTAATCGCTTAAATTTTTCTCCTGTGTTAAATCGCACCAGCTCTCATTTTTATTATGAATCCATAAAATCCGCAGTCCAATGTAATCACGCACCGAATACCGAATACCGCATACCGTATCCTGTAATTTCTGTTGCAATTGAATCGCGGTGTCACAGCAGGAAACGATCAGTATCGTCTGAGAAACAGGTTCGATCGCCAAGGCGACGATTTTTCCCTTGGCGAATCGTTTTGAGTGTTCGAAGCGCGCAGGACCGGAAGTTAAGGATTTGGAGAAGAATGAAACTGCGCGTGATTTATCGTACCTGTTACCAATTAAGCCACGCAATCAAAACACACGTTCGAGACGGAGCGGAAAACCACGTCCTCTTTTTATAGACCCTCGAACGCCAGTTTTAACAAGTTCTCGTGCAAATAATCTTCTCCAGCATGCTTTTAGCGCGGTGCAGTTGAAATGATGCGTTCCGAGAGCCCTTTGCGGTCGTAATCTATAATGTAGATCTGTTAGCGCGCGATTAGGACGTCGTTGTAACTGTAATAGATCACAGGAAACGCTGTATTTTGTACAGTAAACCATAGTTCTCGGTAGTTTTTCATCGTTGAACGATTTTTGAGACTTGAAGCAGCGTGATTTTCATTTAGAAAAAAATTGGGAACGTGATTGATTCATTCAGAACGCGAATTTTCCTTTTTTTTATTATGGACAGATTGAAAATTCCACTGGATATTTCAATCAATACTTTCAATAGATTAAAGTGAAATAACGTAAAATTTGTTGTATTTAGTTGGGCCTGTATGAACAGTACGTAATGAATATTTCTGGTAAAAATTACTTGTAAGGAACATTTTCTATAATGAAATACAATAAAATAGACGTTGCAGGATAATGTTTTTAATGTAGCTGTCCTTCCGAATGCGTTAATTGCGTTTACCTCGGAGGAGACTCCAAATTGGTAAGCTTGAGCATTTACGATGCTCCTTGAAACGTTTGCAAGCAGCCAATTCGGTTACCGTAGTAATAAATACAGTAGTAGGTGTGTCGTTTGGTACAGAATCGTTGCTGGATTAATTCATGCTCAACTAGCTGTCAAGGTATTATCGTCTAACGAAGAATATCAATAGCAAAGGGTAAACAAGTACGATACTTTCTAAAACTTGGTAGTAGCAAACTCGTTGACTGTAACTCAGTTGAATTCCACGGTTCCTCCAGACAGTAGTATAACATATCACGATTACTATGAAAGCTTGCTAGCGAGACTCGCGGAAAACCACAGGAATCAAAGCATCAGAAGGAGAACCTTGCATTTCCATAGACGTTCGTCGTTTCTCGAAGGAGTACCGTTCACCTAGATAGTACAACAATCAGTAGAAGTTCCTCGCCGACATATTAATGAACGCGGATTTCATTAATTAGGATAGCGAAGCACAAGTGTATAACCGCGATTCGAAAAAAATAGAAACGATTCCGCGATAGTTCGAGCAGGCGTCCTGTCGAATTGTTTTGTTTTTTTAGTGAAACGAGTGTTTCGAATTAAAATACTTGCATGGAAGCGCGCGAAGCTTCCAGGAAACAATTATTAATAAACAGAACGAAACGAGAGGGAGATCCTTGCTGGAATTGCTCCGATAATTTCATCCAATCGTAGTTTCCCAAAATTTCCGGATGCACAAAAAACGATTCTACAAAATCAGATCGACGGTGAAAAGTAATTAGAAGTTTGAATGGCTCCTAGATCCCCGCGTTGGGAAACTGTATCAATGTGATCACGTGTACTGTCTAAGCATGCGACTGAATAATCAAAGAACTATTGTAATATCGCGTACACGGTAGAACACGATAGTCAACGATTGTATAAAGGAGTATAACGTTAACGAGCATTTTACGCGAAACAAACATGTATGTATAAATGTATGTACACTTTTAACGATCGATAAAACCAGGGTAAACACTAACTAATTATCCGACGTGTAACATGTATAAGCCACGCACGTTACTTTTTGTCTTCATTCATGCGTTTCTGTGTAAACGGTGTGTCCGCACTTGACGAGAGAGTGGAAAGGAAAGATGTATGGTCATGCGACGAGAGTAACGATAGCTATACCCGGCGACACGTTTTATTGTACATAATGTCCATAGAAACTGTTGGATCGGTGGAGGAAGAAACAGTTCAACTCGAAATTAATCGCCAATTAATTAATTAACCGCCTAACTCTCGGATTTAGAGAACGATTCGATGAATGATGATCTTAGTTTCTTTCAAGCGAAAACGATATAAATTAGAATAAATGTGTACTGCGATGAATTAAACTACAAAAACTGCAATTTGATAGATGTCGTCCCAGTTTCTAAATTATGAAAAGAAAGAGTGACCAAACGTCTTCGAACGGTAGACATAACACACAGTTTATGAGCGATTTGTACAGAACGGTTTCGAGCCTAATCAACTATTCAGTTATATAACTCCACCGACCAAACACTGTCAACCATTATTCCGTGTAGCTGGCTCGCGTGTACGTGCTGAGAGAATCAAGACTACCGATGCAAACAGAAGAAAGAAAGCTCAGAAAAACAGATAAAGATACGCAAAAAGTAAACGCCGTAGACTGTCGTAGATTTACGTCACTCGTTATTGCTCCTGCCTATTTGCAATCTCGTGACTGTATAAATATCTTGTGTACACAAGTTGGACCAAGTCGTTGTCAGCGCTAGGCCGATTTAATTAACAAATTAGAGGGTCCTTCCGGGTCAATTTCGCGTTCGTCGTCGAAACGCTCGCCGGACTATGTTCGAATCTCTCGACAACTGTTCCATAACTTGCATCGATTCAATCATTGACAATTAAACGCAAATTAATCAAGTAATTCTACTGTTCGTGGGACAACAACAATCTGTGCTTAATAGACACGGTTATGAGTAGATTCTCTGTGAAAATTGCTGACTTTTTTTTACTATAGAATAAAATTTTTGCCATTCTCTTCACGTTGGTCTTCTTGATCCAGAAAAACTTTGTCCACAATTTCAATTTGGTAATTGTGTACATAAACTGTTTTTATTGGGAACGATGCAAGCTGTAGGAGACAAAATCGAGCTTTGTTCGACCCTTTCGAATTGTGTACCCGTGAAGCTCACATCGACAAGGCTCGAAACACCCGGAAGACTTCGTAGACAAAGTGTTTGCTAACTTTTACCGATGTTACCTCTCGCGAGTCGCTTTCTTCACTTTTCGATACGAAGAGAAAGCAATTTGCAATTAGTTCCGGACGGTCAGGCCGTGACACAATTCATCCTTTCTTAGCAGATGTAATATGTACACACTTTGTAAAGCACTCGTTTATTCTCGGGTACCGGCGCCTACTCAGACCTTGAATTAATTAACTCAACGTTTACATACGCCAAGAGTTAATGTCGCATTCTTTGTAAATATATATACATATATATATGTATTATATACACGTATATGATATATAATGTTGAACGGCGAGAAAATTACTACTGTCATGGTATATTGTATATATATATAAATATAATATTGGGTCTATAACTTAAAAACCGGAATTTGACATTAGATACTAACACTTGTGTATGCGCTGTAGCAAATCATTGACATACACGTAATTTTGAAGCTCTATTCATAATCTGCAAAATCAGTCAACAGTGTTTGATTTGCTTGTGCGCATCATATTTTTTTCAATCATGGAAAATTTTGAAAATTGGCGAAAGAAACAGCATTCGCGGGAACTTGTTTGGAGATGGGGAAATGTTGTAACTTCCGATGGACAATACCTTGAATAACAGAATTATAAAAGATTTTCTTTAATAAACGTTCAAATTTCCTAAAAAAATTCCGGTTTTTAAGTTATAGACCCAATATATTGATAGATTGATGATAATAATGTAATGATACTACTACAAAGTGAATGTTGCCTTTTGTCATATTGGTTAATCGTAACGAGGAATGAAACAAAAAAGTATATTGATGAACTACGTACGATTGTAATTAACGACGACTAAATAACAATTACTATCCATTGTATTACGAATACTAATTAATGATCACTGTATACATGGAGGTTCGTACGATTGTAAATTGATGTGTGTCGCGTTGATGTGTAAACGCGTCCCTACGGGGATTGTGGTAATAAATCAACCATGCACTTTACTGGTTTCCTGTATTTCATGTTACACACTGTATCTATCATGGGTACACGATTTTTTATATTAATATTTCAATTACCAGCTGCAGCTGAATAGTCTCTTTAAAATTGAAGATTAACACGCAATTACCTATCTTAAATAACACAGTCTAATTATTTCGTGTAGGCTTTTTGCTTTAGAAAATGATAATTAATACAAAACATTATCAAAATTACTAAAAAAATGTTTCTTTATACAATAATAAATGTGTGGGATACTTAGGTGATCCCATTTAGCTAAGACATTCTGATATTATATACATATAAGTGGGTCATGCGGGCGATGTTGTTTTTTCAAATAAACACCAACGCTTCGAATTTCATAAAATATCAGTTATCCTTGTTTATTGTTTTGCTCCACAGACATATTCGGTTCTGTTTTTGTTTATCTAGTTGTTTGCGATGGCATGTGGAAGAAGTACAATCTGAATCCAGCTGCTATTAAAATGTGCAGTCCTAGGATGACAACATTGTAGATCACTCTATACCTTCCTGAAAATCAATAGATACTCTGTTAACTGGTAAAACTTTTAACCCTTTGAGAATAAACGAAATTTTGTAAACAATTCTTGTTTGCAAAGGGTTCAAATTTATTTCTGTGTTTTACCTGCAATAACAGGCAACAGAGATCTTAACAAAACTCCGCCAGAAAGGAAGGTTGCTACGATGACTAAACTCCACTGCAACCATTGAATTTGTATTGTCCATAGAAAAGCTACAGGAATGTAGATAGCCAGAGAATACCCGTACAAACAGAGGATCTCCAGGAGGCCAGGAGTTGCATATGTCTAAAAATAATTTTCATTTTAGTTCTGTCATTAGACAAACAGTTCCCAAGTCACAGAGAACCATGTCCAACCTCGATTAATTCCTCGTCTGTCTCCCTAGCACTGGTAGTCCATTTCAATGCTCCCCACAACGCAAGTGGCAGCAACCAAGCGTATAGAAATATACAAGTGGCAGCATGGGACACGATGTGGAAGTCATATTTCCAGTGGTATTTGCTGGAGTTCGCACTTTGCAAGTAATTGGCTATGTTCCCGCTAACAGCTATGGAAAATACCAATGTGACACAGACCCAGAACGGCCCGTACAGATCTGGATTGGGCCTTATATGAGATATCAAGTAGTTCTCGCTGCCATGCGGAACCATAGAACGTTTGATTCTCTCCACGACATCGTTTGTGCTGACGTTGAAGAACTTTTGGTAGTACTCTATTGTCCAGAAGCTGTGCGATGTGGCTAAAAACAATGGAAGAAAATATGGCTGAAGATTTGTACAAATATTGACAGAAACAGCAGATAGTTGGTGACACTATCACGAGACGGATGTTTAACGTTGAAAATAATATCGGAGAGATAAGAACCTTCGGTTTTATCTGGCATCCCCTGGAGGTCCTCGATAATACCTATACCAGACGTGTCATTTGATAGGTTATTGAAGCCTTGGTGACTAGAAGTTTGGACATGTAATTGCGCCTGATCGCCGATCTCCCCGTGGTTTATCGCGGGGAAATCTTGGAAGGAGATGAACTGTGAATCACTCGGCTGCGTCTGACTTCTGTCCATTCTTGTTTATTCTTTTCGAACGTTTCCCTGTCTATTTGACAACTGCTAGACGTGTATTTACGAATTAGATTGCAGATTTCGACCACGCCGGTCGGGTCGCTGATAAGAAGTCGCTTGTGTGCGGTGACATCTATGATTGCGAGCGAGCACCATTTGGGACACATAATCGCTTCGTGTTGTAAGGAGATATACCCCTTCTACTCCTTAACAGCGTTCAAAAAGTCACACATGTGTCGTCTGCGATCATCGTAACATCTGTTTCCAACAAAATTGTGAACGCTTTACGAACACTATCAATGAATACCAGCCGCTACACGTCATGTGAGACGACTTTAATACAGTATGGCGGTGTCATTACCTGCATTTAGATGTGAGAAGAGACAACTGCGATAAAGGTGAATCTCGAGGCGGATAAATTTATTTTTTGTATTGGGAACGATATATTGAAAGCTTCATAAAATTATATTATTTCGCATCTATTCTTCTAATCACAGAGAGAGAATCGTGAACGTGTAAATAGATACATTTGCGAGAGGTGGTGTGTGCGTGTTTGCCAGGTCTAGCGGTCAAGTGAGATAGATATTACTTGTATCGCGCGATTAACCCTAATCTTTAAGGATATCAAAGAATGGTATATTCTCGTTTCTAATTTACTCACGAATGGACGGGATTAGTTTCGTACGGTTCGAGGGTAAGTTTAAGAATGGCTAGCGATTTGTCGAGCGGTTGCACCGAGGCCATCGAAGTGCTGGACGAGAAAGAGGAGGGCGAGATATCCTTGGAAGATGTTAGTTCCTCCGAGGAGGGACACATGAATTACGGATATGGAGCCAGACCCGTGCAATGCACCAACTGCTTGTCTACGCAGCACAATGCAGCATGGTGCACTGCACCGGCCAAGCTGTACCACTCCAGAGGCTCCAACAGGAGAGGTAAATAAAACGATTCTACAGGAAAATCTGCTTAACTCACTGGCAATTGAACTTGCAATCTCATGAAACCCTTTATATAACACATTTGATTGAGTGACTCGTGACTCGCAAAGGAGAAAGATTTATTGATAAACACATAATTATTAGGTGTATAAATAAGTTCAGTGCCTTTTGAGCATACTTTTCATCTTTATTTATCAAAAAAAGGAATACACATTATGTTTTGAAGTAATTACCATTACTTTCTACATACCTCTTCCACCTTTCGGGTAGTTTTTAAATCCCGTTTCTATAAAGAGATAGTGATTTTGATTGAATAAACCCATTAATGCTTGCGCGAACATCTTCGATAGACATGAACTTAGAATCAAGCAAGTGGTATTGCAGCAACTGAAAAAGGTGATAATCAGAGGGGGGGGGGGGCATATCGGGGGAATATGCAGCATGAGGGGGAATCTCCCAGCCCAAAGGAGAAATGACTTCCAGCATTGTTTTCTCTATATGTGGTCGTGCATTGTCATGCAACAGAATCATTTGCCTAGTTCCACTGCTGGCGAAAGGCCTTCTTTGCTCAATTGCGTCGCTTAAGTTAATCATTTGTTGTTGGTACTGTTCAGCATTAATAATTTCCCCAAGTTTCAACAACTCATAATAAATGAGAGCTTTGAAATCCCACCGTGAAAGGCACTGAATTTATTTGTATACCTAATAGATAACTGGTCGTATCATGTGATTCACTCAAGTAAAATTATTATCTAAGCAAACTGGATGCTCGATCTCAAAGTTAAAGAGACACTGTATAGTTTAATATCTGTAACTCGAATCTCTATGAGATAGCATTTTTCTTCATTCGACAGCAGATGTTAATTTTGAGATTCTAGCTACAGAGGTTCAAACTTAATTTTATGCATAATTTCACTCGCTTTAATAACGTATTTTGAGTTCCGTTCGATTAAACAGTTAAATCCGAATGTGTTATCTAAACTTTTTCTGATTTATTAATTTGAATTACAAAACCTTCAACAATAATGTAATATCATCTTCTACATATCGTGTTCTAATCAAGTAGAAGTTGACCTTATTCTACAAGATCGGGGAAAGTCAACAGTCCAAGGGAAAGAAAACCGTCATCAGATCAAAGACTCAGGATCTATCGGAACCAAACACACAGTTTCTACTCTTCAAGAAAAGAACGATGACCTTGTGCCTATTTCAAGTGACAGTGATATGGAGATTGTTGGTCTTGCAGATAATACTAAGCAAATTGTAATACGTACTACCACAAAGAGCAAAGTGAAGAAGAAGAAGAAGAAAAAGAGAAGTCACAATGCCATGATGACTGTGGACGATCTAGTCTCTATGTCTGGTATGGAAGTAGATTTGCCAGCAGAATGTGGCCCCCCCTTAAAGCAAGAGCCAAAAACCAGTTCTTCTAGATCATACCATAGAGAAATAAGTCCTGTTCATAGAACCAATAGGTCCAGAATGACTTCAAGGTCGCCTCCCAGAAGACACAGGCCAATTATACAGCCGCATTCTCCATTTAGGAGGTCGAAATCGCCTGTCACGCTTAGTAGATCGGCAACGACGAGGTCTCCGAGAAGACTAAAATCCCCTAAGCGATCACCGTATAAATCCTCGCCAGAAAACCGGAAGACGCTACCGAGAAAAACATCGCATCTCGACCTAATGTCTTCTCCGAGTTACGTCGAAACGCATAAGCTGTTGAAGAAAGTCCGACATTTAGAATCTATAGGATCCGGCTCGCTGGAAGAAACATTGTACAAGAACAGAGAAAACGCGCCCTCGTTGAAGGAGAAGCTATCGCACATGATGAAAAGATCTGGCGACAATAATAGTGACATGTCGAGCGCGTCCAGTACTCGGATAAGCAAGGTAGAGCTAAACGACGCGGACGACGAAGAGGATCTTGCGTTGTTGAGACAGAAGGCGCTCGAAACGAAGCAGAAGAAATCGAGTCAGCAAATAAAGATTGAAACTGTAAAAAACATATGTATAGACGACGATCAGGACGAGGAGGACCTAGAGCTGAGGATGATCGCGCTTCGTTCGGCGGTGTTGAAGAAACATCAGACCAGGCTCCAGAAGGGCATTAAGTCAGGGAAATACAAGAAGTCCACCGTATCCCGGAGCGAAAGTCCGTTCACCCAGAGCTTCCTGGATAGCATTCCCATACCCGGCGAGGAACTGTTAAGCATCGCGTCGCCACCGTACACTCCCCTGCCCGTGATGGAGAACAACCATACCGAAGACATGGACCTAGACACGGACGTGGAAAGAGAGAAAGAAAAACTGCCGTACTCCCCAACGGATAGGATAACTGCCAACATACCGATAGACACGGAGTTGTTAGGTATCCAGCCATCCGATGTATCATTCATCAATCTGAACGAAGCGACCAACAGTCCAAGCTTTAACACAACTATGCCGTCTAGTCATGAGGACCAGAAGCCCTATCAGGGAAAGATCATAGAGAATCGAAGTTACTTACCAAACGCGTACTACAATCCATCTCCGAATGCATTTTACGTATCCCCGAGCTCGAATATGCAATATTCACCGGTGCACAATCCTCGGACGAATATCCTCAGTAGCAGCAATAGCACTTCCATCTTGGAGACCAACCTGAATCAGGAGAGACCTTACTCTCCAACCGACGCTCCTATTTACGATCCTGATTTGTCTCAAACACTTCCACAGACTCTTGGATCAATTGGTACCTCAACTCCTTCCTTACCTTCTCTGAGGCCTTCATACATCTTGAAATCAACCGAGAACAACGAGCCGTGCAGTACCAGGTACGGCCCTACGGCAGAGGAACACCTGAACAAGATAGCAACGCTTTCCATCCAGTCGAACGTCAGCTCTGCGGCGACCTCCCAACAAGGTTCAGTATCGCCTTGTAGTTCGATGATCACAACCGACGATCTTCCCGAGGTTGACGTCAACGCGAGTCCCAGCTTTGCGAAATCTATTAAATGCGAGGAGTACATTCCAGCCAGTGCAACGGACAACGTGAAGGAGCCGCTTTACATGAAGGGGATACCTGATGTCACCAAGGACGCGAACAAGATCCCGACGCTGATCAACAGGACGCTGGTTCCAGCATCTATCCTGAAGTCGAACAAGCAGCTGCAGCAGCCGCTGCAGACAAAGAAATCCGCGGCGCCGCAGGAGCCGACGTTCAAGAGCGCCGAGATGCAGCCGGTGATATTACCCGAAGACCCTAAGGTAAACACATCGTTTAAGCCGATGAAACTGATGCCTTTCCCGCAGAAATCTCCCCCTGTCTTGTCGATACCTACCGTGTTCCATGATTCCCTGCAAGAGGATCCTGCCGATGAGCAGCCAGCGATCGAGAACAGCTCGTCATCACTGAAGAGCAACAACAATGCAACCACGGTACAAAATAACGTGACCGCAGAATGTTCGGACAAAGCCTGTGATATTATACGTCAGAAGAAGAAGAAGCGGGGCACGAAGAGGAGAAGTACAGGAGATGTAAAGTCCATAGAGGGTACAAATAATGACAATATAAATATTTTGGATAAACGATTAAGCAAAGCGAGCGAGCTCGAGAGGCGAACAGATGTATCAAACGTAGAGGCGTCGAAGGATAGCGTTCGAAAAAGTCGAACTTCTTTGGAAACGAATGAAAGTAAAGCCAAGGGTAAATTGGCTAGCGATACGGCAGAGCAGGCGAAAGATGTAAATAGAAGACAAAGCTTAGACGAGGACGAGGAGGCGTTGAGAGCGATTTTGCTGGCTTCATTACCTAAAAGAATGAAAACGAGGAATCCGAGCCCCTCGCATCCGATAGCGAACGCGTCTGCCGTGTCGGATTCCACCGGGCATATAGCTACAGCTCAGATTGTACCAGCGAATGCAATATCTGCGGTGAATAGTACAACGTTACCATCAGTTCTAAGTTCTTACGGTTCCGAGAATGATAGGAATCAATCAAATTCGAGTGAGAAACCGAGCGAGGTTGCTACACAAGTAGGTCTACCTGTAGAGAATACTAAGGCAGTACCTTTGATGAATTCTGGGAGGAAAAGACTAGTTCCTATGACGAAGGGTCCACAAAAAAATAGACTTATGAAGAAAATGCCGATCTCCGCGAGCACGAAGGTTGTGAAGAAATACCAAAACGCGATGATCCAGAAAAAACTGAACGTACAAAAGGCTGCGTTACAATACAGCAAACAGAAGGTCACAGAAAACAAGGTCGCTGTCAAAATACAGACGACCGACACCAAATGGTCTACGACCGCGAAAAGCGTATCTGACACGCAGAGAATAGTGATCAATTTAGAATCCGATACGGAAAGCGACTCGGAATCTGAGCGTCGAGCGAGGAAAATTGCGTTAGCGGAGAAGCAAATGGCCGTGAATCACACGGCCGAGTTCGAGAAGAATTTGGATCAATTTCTGCGAGCTGTGCGAAAGAAACAAGAGTCCATGGCGGCTGTAAGACCAACTCCACTGACACAGACACTTAAGAAAGACACCGCGTTGACGACCAAACTGGAGAACGCGTCAAATCTTCATACTCCTCTGGTAAGGCATACCAATTTGGCATGATTTTCGAAAAGATAGGAGTACAAATGACTTCTCTTTTGAGTCGATACATATGAATCTTCTTTACTTGAAACAAAGTGAAACATAAAACAAATTATAGTTTAATAAAATATTTGTGTCAGGATAAACATCATAAATTGCATAAAAATCGCATGTAAAGCCTTACCCGTAATAATCAAACTGAGGACCTTGATGCAAAACTGAGTAAGTCCAGGTTTTTCATGTTGTGGCAAATAGAATAAAATACGGCTTGCTTAAGCAATCACACTAATATTTTACATTTATAAGAAATTTTCATAATTAAAGCCCTTCAAAACGACACGAATTTTTTGTTAAGTTTTTCCTACTTTTTAAGTACAAACGATTCTTTTTATTTTTATGTAAAACAATCGGTAACATGTAAAAATATACGAAGATAGAATATAGTACATTTTACTAAACAATGGACTTATCGGATTTTAGCAACAAGGTCTTCAATTTAGCTTCTAAATGAGAAGACGGGTCAGATCCGTCATATGGTGCGAAGGGGTTAAAGAGTCATTTAATTGTCCGAGTGTTTTTCAGGCTGTGCGTCATCTACCCGCGTCCCAACAAGAGGAATATCGACGATTGAAGCAACAGATTATAGAACGGGAGAAGCTGAAACTACATAGAACTGCAGAGACCACGAACACGCTGAAGACCAAGACCACAGAAACGGTATCGAAACCAGCACCATCTAACAGTCCCAGCAAAGAACCAAATTCGAAGATTAATCAGATTTCGTCTGCGAAGAGTCCAGATTTGAGCACGCAACAGCTAAATAAGGAGAATTGCTCGAAAAATTCAGACTTGGTTAAAAATGCGTATAGTAATAAGGTACTTGGCGTGGACAGGCAAGAGACTGCGAGTCCGAGCCGAACGAAAACAGTATCGACAACGATGACGAATCTTAATATACATATAACCAACGAAAAAAGTTCAAACAATGTTATAGGCAAAATTGTAAGTCCCTTGAAGCCAGGCACTGTACCACGGAAAGTGTTTGAAACACAAAACGAAATCTCAGCGAAACAAAAACCGTCACAAGGTTTGAAAATCTTGTCCACAGACGAGGTGAACAAGAAGTTTCTACAAATTCGCGTGCAGACCGATATGAAAGAGAGGATGGTAACGATAGACGACAAAGTGACCTTAAACAATACTAAAACGGTGATCGAACAAACCGAGAATGTTTCCGGAAGCAAAGAGCCTGTCCATGATCAAGTCACGAAGCAGATGGTACAATCAATAGAGAAGGAAATAGTTGCGAATAATGTATCTGAAAACAGCTATGAAATAGGCTCAGATATGTCTACTGTAATTTTGAACGGTCGAAACTTAACGAGAGATAACAACATGGATACATCTGAATCGACAGTTCGACTTTCTCAATGCGGGGAAAGCAGTAGACTGTCAATTTCACCCGTGAAATCCAACGGTGATGGTTTACCGTTATTTAAGAGTAATCTGTTGTCGAATGATAAGAGGAGTATAGAGGAAAACTGGGATACGATCAAGAAGGACGCGAAGACGGTGCTCAACACTCTCACTGCTCTTCCATTGCCAGAGCAGGAGCAGTATTTGGTGGATACGGAACAGAAACTAGTTTTGACACGGTATTATAAATATGAAGAGTTCTTTAATGTATACAATATGTATCTCACTTATTATTTATAATAGAAAAGAAATATCAGAAGAAAATACGACTAGATTTGAAGGGGCAAACACTGTTGTGAACAAAAGTAATTATTCATGGTTGCATTTTTAAAAATTTCAATATGAAATTTTCTAGTATCAATAATAAGTGAAATATTTAAGTCCTCAATTGAGTTAATAATAGTTACTTGTAGTTTCCGTATAACATGATAATTATTGTGTGCAATCTTGTGCAATGCATTGTATCTTAAAGTTTATGCATCTATAATATCTGCCACACTTTTACTTCATTTACTTCGTTTACTTCGTCACTACGATATACTGAGGGTTTCTACAATTCTTTAATAGTGATATGAGAATGTCAGTTGCATTAATTCGTATTCTGGGATAGGTATACGATTCTGGAAGATTTGGCGGAGATGTCGGGCAGTCTACGGCAGTGGAACATGGAACGGGATCTTCAGACGAACCTGGTCGCAGAGGTGAAGAAGCTCCGGGAGCAGCTGAAGCTTGCAGAGGAGAGGTTGCAGACGCAGCGCAACCGAATAAATAGCATTGGTCCGAAAGTAGTGATGGCGCACGGGAAAATCAACGTCGGCCGGCAAGAATGCTTCAAACTAGCAACAATTTGCTCGAGTCTGGGAAGTAGAATTATAGGAAAAGAATACAAGTACAGTATAAGTGGATTTTAACGCTATTCTATAAGTGAAACCATTTCCATTAAAAATTAATTATTGCCGTTGATATGTTCCAGGGTACCTGAAGCTGCAGCACAACTTGTAGATAGTAAATTAAAAGAAGTAGCGAATCACACGCGGCAACTTTCGCGGAAGAAGGTGCCGTCTATCAATCTTCCTGAAGCACACGAGTTAATGAAATCGGTCGACACTATGTCGACTGAGCACTTGGACGTGCCGCAGACTGGAGACTTGTTGTCGGTAGAGTGCGGTGTAAGTAGTCTTGATAACGGTGATAACATTGATGAAATGATTTTAAATAAGAGCGAATGTACAATGGAAGAGGGCGAAACACGAGACAATGAACTGGAAGAAACGACTGTAGTAAATGTAGGAGAAGTCGATGATCAAAAAGAGCAGAACATAACAATGACCGACTTGTCCACTAGTAACAACGTAGAAAGTGCACCTCAACAAAGTAACATCGAAGTAAAAAAAGAAAACGAAGAGACACTTGTTGATCAACCAGATTCGAGTAGTGTTTCTGTTTCAAATATTTCTGTTCCAAAGGACTCTGAAAAACCGAGCCAGAAAGATGCACCGGAAGATATACCGAAAGATTTACCGAAAGATTCACCGGAAGATTTACCGAAAGATTCACCGGAAGATTCATCGAAAGATTCACCGAAAGGACCAGGGTTGGAAATCGAGCGTGCCAGCGCATCGTGCAGCCATGACAGAACATCTGCAAAACCGGATGTGGATCATGTGACCAGGATGACAATTGTACCTTACGAATCGATATTGGTACACTTCAAAGTGCCAAGGTGGGTTTGGCTCTCTAAACATTGGGTCGATCGGTTTTTTCTCTGGTTTCTAGCAATGCGAAATCCTTGTCCGTACGCTACAAAAATTGTTAAGCATTTTTCTTGTGTTTTTTGTCATTCTTAACCAGGAATACGAATCCCAATGGCGTTCTTTGCCCGTACGAGCTGATGGGGACGTGCAACGACGGCGAATGTCAATTTGTTCATCAAAGAGAGAGTCAAGCCAAGTAGCATATAGCTACTAAAGTGGCATTGTTAAGTTATACGTAAGGTGGTTTTAATCTTTAATCATAACATTCAGAGGGCTTTATGAAATAAAAATCCCATCAAGCCTTTTAACCGAAAGCAGTCACGGCTTTCGAAAAAAAAAATTCGAAATGTCCGAACACCGTTGCTAGGGAAACATTGTCGACTCTAAGAGTCGTTACTCTTCTAATTACAGGCTACTGTTTCTGATGAAGGAATATTCTATACGGATGGCATAATCCTGTTAACAACCGAAGATGTCACACGCCCGAAGATGGTAAGTTGTCTTCATCCATGGCAGGAGTTTGTGCACAAATTAAAAAGATAGCCATTTTATTCTGTAAGGATATTACATTCTAAGCAAAACAAAATTTTTAATACCGTGCTATTTCAAGCTTCTATTATACTACCGAGAAAAAAAGTTTAAACGAAGATTCGCTGCAAGTGTTTATTTTTTACATATGTAAAAAAGTGTCATATAAACTGCAAGTAGTTAGTGTGGTTTAATGTAAGGGAACGTATAAAAGAAGAGATTGATTGACCGATTGTTGAAGACAGCTGTGCAACTGGCCAACATCGGGCATTGCAACTAAATATTAGTTTCAAATTTATTTATAAGTTACCTCATAAAAATGTCTTGTACCTGTATAATAAAAGATTGATATTTTTTTTTAATCGTGTCTTTATTTATTTATCTCCCTTAGACCTAGAACAACGTTAACGGGTCATCTATTCTCCGTATTTATCACCAGGAAATTCTCCTTGCGTTTTATACTTATGCCAGGCAAATTTGCCTTCGGTTCGAAGTTGGTCCCAATAACGAATCCAATCATTTGGGCATGTAGACGTGAAAACTTGTTTGAACCAGGTACACGCATTTGACCCTGCTCCTAAAATACGTTCGCAACGATAGAAATCGGTGTACATTACCCAGCAGCGTACCGTCTGGTCTTGTTGCTGAAATCTAGACGACGCCAACGTTTAATATTATCTAGAAAAGTAAATTGAACGGGAAGCCTCGGGGAAACGTTACCTTGGGTCCAATCCATGAGTAATCTCTCCTGCAACTTCCTCCTTCTCTTTCTCTTGAAGGCATGGATCGTCCTCGTCTACTTCGATAATTATCTTTTTCTTTTTCGGTTTTGGTTTATCTTCCACTAGTTTTAAGGTTGAGGTTGCTTCAGCTCTAACATCGCTAGCATTTACCGGATATTCATATCTCGTTACCTCCGGAACACTGTTCTCGTTCTTGTTGTTAAAGGACATCGCTTTTCGAAGTCATATTTCAGAGAATAGTATGTAGTTCAATCATTTTACACAAGAAAATGCATTTCAGGGATAAAGCTGTCTAATAAAAAGGTCGATATAAATTTGATAAAAGACAATCTTATCGAAAATTTCGATAATTTGATTTCTAACTGCAATATTGTCGCGCTGGTTACTGCTTTCGTGTCGATTACAAATTATAACGTTATTAATCGATTGGAGTAATTTTTTTTACAGTTAGAATGACATCATGAATCTAGTGTATTTAAAAAATTGCTTATAAACGAACCGCTGGTGATAATTCGTTTTGTAAAATTTCAATGTAGCTCCCAACGTTCAAATATACATACAGCGCCAATCAATGTACGGTAATGTTGCGATATTTTGCACGGAAATATGATGACTGAGTCTACCGCACCGAAAGTACAAAGGAAGCCGAAAATAAATTTCTAGAATACAAGTTATGTACAAGTACAATACAAACATTTTATGTATGAATCTACAATAAACACAATGTAATAACAAAGCGTATCTGCGTATATATTTATTGAACCACCAATTTTTTCCGAATTTCCGACTTATCGTTATGTTATACTACCGAACATTCGAAAATTTTTTGGGCCGTCTGGTTTGACTACGTTATATCACTGAATTTTCATGCCACTTCCTTCGATATCATATTCGCCTAATACAAAACTAGATTTACGAGGCGTCTCAAATTTTTCGACCGTCTGGCTTGTCGTTCAGTTATACTATTGAATTTTCTAATAATTTTCACCGCCTGGCTTGCCGTTTACTTGTACTACTGAATTTCGGATACCTTCTTCGATATCATGTTCTCCTAATACAAAGTTCATAAAATATAGAATTTTAAGGGCTCTCTTCCACTCAATTTTAACAGAGAGGAATTCTCCTCTCTCTTTTAACACTGGCTATAAAATAATTGCTGCAACAATGAAATCGTTAAGATTTATAATTAATAGAATGGAGGATATTAGGTATATCTTTAATTATATATTCCACCTGTTCGAATTTGAATAAAACAGTGCAATACAAAACAGTTTAGACAAAATACTCGTAGAAAATAATTTAACGGCATGGTTCACATTGCAACTACTGTTTGTCACCTCCGTTCAGATTCGTTTTTGTTCGAAGTACATTGAATTTTGATAGGACATGATTGTCGAGCATATCTTTGTCGAACATGAAGCGGGCCAATGCATGGTCACCGATTCCAGATAAGACAGCCACGAATCTTCCCATCTCTTCGACACTCTTCATCTGGTTTTCCATGAAACCAGTAACGATAAAATCACTGGCATTCAAATCGCCATGTTTTTCAGCCACCGTGTTCACTGCTACGAGTTTCTCAGTTACTTCGATCTCCAGGTCTAGAGCCGTCTGAACAGATTTCATTAAATAATATTATTTTTATATTTCTTCCAGAATTAATTTTGTCACGAAGAAATCTACTAACTACAAAATAAATGTTTAGTGTATTCCAATAAGATGTTAGATACGTTGGCCATTAAAAATATCGTATTTCCACTATAGTGAGTATGCTTTACTTTGAATGCATGCAGTGGACATTTCCAATCTTGCTCAGTAGGCTGCTCCACGTTGCACAAATTAACGAAACCACCACGCATTTTAACATAATTCACAAACCTCAGAGCATGTTCATGCTCCTCGTGATGCATTTGCATAAAGAACGACTCACAACCGGGCAATGCAACATCGCAACGTCCGAAGTATGCAGCCTAAAAAAACAAAAGGAAATGGCGTCGCAACAAGTATATTTATATCGTAAAATTAATGCTTTCTTTCAGACTCTACGACGCCATCTTTATATAATATTTATAATGAAAAGAATAAACCATAAACAGTGGCGGCTCAGGTCAAGTAAAAATTTGCCCCAAGTAGTAAAAATTTAGGAGCCCTCAAACTCAAGTTAGAAATAAAAGTTGCAAGAAAACTCTCATTAACTTATTAACAAAAAAGAAAAGTAATGAAAAATTGCATACCGTTAATTAATTAATTTAGTCCGCCTACCGTCAAATCCACCATTGATGAATTCGCATAAATATCGAATAACATATTTGAATAAATATGTATTGAACAGTTCATGTTCCTTGACTAATGCAATTTTTTGGTACGCCACTCTTAACGTCACCCGTAAAGATAGCAAAAGGTATGATTTTTTATTAGATCTTACCATGGATAGGTAGTAATAAAATGCTTTGAGCTCCGCGTTTATTTGCGCGTTTAGTATTGCCTCGGTTTCCTTGTGGAACTTAAACTTTGCAGGTTTTCCACTCGGCCATTTCATTGGTTTATCGATGCATTTTTCAGTTTTATCATCGGAACAAGAGCTGTACGATCTCGTAGAGAACGCATTGTAGTTCCGTGACTGTAATTTGAACGTTCTTGAGGAACGTTTATTAATTTGCTTAGGTAGAACTATTTGCACGGAAGTTCGTTGTTGAGTTGCACTAAAATTTACTTTTTACTGCATAATCCCGAAACTTGAGAGGTGAAAGCATCACCAAGAATTTTTCTGCACCAAGATAGCTTCTGCATGTTTGCATTGGATCACTTAAAATTTACAACAAATTCGTTTCGGAAGAACTGTCACTTTGATACGTGTGTCAGGGGAAAGATTC
Source organism: Lasioglossum vierecki (assembly GCA_028455595.1). Taxonomy (NCBI): domain Eukaryota; kingdom Metazoa; phylum Arthropoda; class Insecta; order Hymenoptera; family Halictidae; genus Lasioglossum; species Lasioglossum vierecki. The sequence goes on from CM052335.1 coordinate 34,334,374, forward strand.
GCAGATTTTTTTCGGTAGTATTAAGTATATCGGGTAGTCTATCAAAATATTCGTCAATTATTGAAAATGAAAGAAGGAAAATGACCTTGGCAAGAAACATGTTCTCTGTAGTGCATTCGTTCATTCAACTAGAACAGATTCGTTAAGGTTCTCCTAATTAAAGAACAACAGTGTCCCGAGGTCAACATCATCAATTTTATTTGTAACGAGTAATGTGTGCATAGCGCTGTGCGACATGTTAGGGACTACAAATTGTTTTCGAAATTGACATTCTGTTACAATTCCTGAACTATCTCTTGGAATTTATTTTACAACGTAGTTGTGTCTATTATCTAACCGGTACGCTGACACAGAAATGTCAAACACTTTATCAAGATGGAGGTCGTAGTTCAAAACGTTATCCGTTTACAGATCAGGCTTGGGTACTATCCAAGTAATATACATTCGGAAAATAATTGTTTCAATAATATATCCCCTCGTTAAGCTAAACATTATTCTGAAATAGTTGCGCACTATTTTATTCTTTAACCAATTTATTTTACCACTTCCTTCAACGTATTCAACACTTCATTTCATAATCACACGAAACTAAGATACTTTTACATACTGTGTTCTCTATTCCCAATAAAAATAACACGTTACATAAAATAATGAATTATTTCATTGGTTTATAACAAACAAACAAGCAAGAATCGTAAATTCTTCAAAGGGCTTTCCTATGTTGTCAAAGGTACAGTATTGAATGATGTAAAATAGAGGACACTATTGCACGTGAAGTTATTTAACAAGAAATATATTTCAAACTTCAACAGTAACAAGACGGGCGAGTGATACGTGGTTGTTACTATAAGTAAATGTTACAGTAGTGCACACTTAGCGTCATTTTTGTTTTGATAATCTCTTTTCTGACAATAAAGACCTGCCATCAGATAGTGAATGGAAATTTCCAAGTGGGATAACGACAGAATTGAACGCTACAACTGCCGAGCACTGACCTCGACTGTTCAGCACGATTTTTATTACGATACGGGCCCCAATGAAGAACTTTTCTCGCGAAAACATTTTGTAATAACTATAGAAAAATAATATTAATACTAAATAATACTAAAAGATCAGAAACACACACGATATCTTGATCCGTACGGTTCATCGCATTATACAATATATTAAATTTGATAATACTATCTGTTTCATTGACAGGAAGTATCATTCCCCTACGATTGACACATCTTTCGAGTTGAAACAATTTGATTTGATTAATTGCTTCCTTTAAATTGTACAAGGTACAATTGTTTCCTCGACGCTGTCCTGCGTTCCGATAATTGGTTTAACGTCCCAGCTCCTTATCAAAGATATATACACCCAGACCTTCGGCAACTCTGTCCAAATTCGTCACGTGGTCGGCAAGTTCTTTAATAGCGTCCACTTGTTCTTGCAAGAACTCAGTTTCGAGGAAGTCCATCAAGTTCGCGTCGTTGTGCGTCGACGCCAGCCCGTGCAACTCTAATAGGCACTGAAAATCGTTGAAAAAATTGTTTAAAAAACGTATTTACATCGAAATATTATTGTAGAATCATAGATTATTGATATTGTGCACAATTAAAGAGAAAAAAAAACGAAAAAAAGAAGCTTGGAGGAGCTGGGATTTGAACCCAGGACTTTCCGCATGCGAAGCGGACACTCTACCACTGAGTTACACCCCCGATTGGAAGTAACTGTATTAAATTCCTACTTATCGAATGTTCTACTACATGTCGAAATTATTATCTCCATGTTAATGAAATTTACAAGTCGTATGCTAATTAAATAAACATCATAAACACACAAGCTGTTTATATATTCGTGCGGCAAACGGAGAAAAGTTGATTTTCTTTGCAAGAGAAATAGAAATCGAGTTCAATGCAAGAAAACTCAATTTATATATTTTCGAGCAATTTTTTTGCAGAACACGCAAACTAAAGAATGATGTGGACAATGTGTTAAATAAAAACTGTTATGTAACGAAAATTTTCAGCTACGTGATTCCAGCGTTTTTAATAAAAATATGTTAATAAAAAAAAACAATAATTTTGAAACTTCAAGAATTATATATGCACACAACCTTGAGAAAAAATTTCAATAACTACTCTTACGAAGCAAACATTTTTTAGACATTTTAACTTGTTAACTGTGTCGATAGATACTTGGTGACTCACTCTGTATACGCGCAGTGAGTCGCACCTTTGTTGGCACATATAATCCAAATAAAAAAATAATGTTTGTATCTATGTTGTTTGTCATTTTAGCACTTTAAATATTGTCTGGTTCTGAAAAAATTATTGAAACCTACAATAACGCGTATGTACGACGATTACGATTTTATATATTACACGAAGCAATCAAATTAATTTTGCACATGTCGTTATAGTTCCAACGTATAGCATGATATTCGGAGAACTTGTAACTTTACTGTGATAATATCTTTTTACCACGTTTTTATTATTATATTATACAATGGGACGCATGAGGCATTCAATTGGATATTGTATTATATCATATATTATATGTATATATATATAATTATTATATGTGTATAATAATATATATTATTATATTTATTTATATTATTATATATATAACAGTAATAATATATGTATATAATAATATATATTCCTAGAACATTAGACTCCGCTCTTAATCTCTTGCCGAAATAAATACCGGTCGCGGTGTTAATGCGCGTTTAATTAATTATTTTCACAGTCGTATTTGCAATTTTAATTAAATATATGTTCTGCGGGCGGTAGGGGGTACCTAAACCACCCCTTCGTGACCAATTCCTTTCATTTTTGCAGTTCGAATCAGTGTGGAGAATTTGCACGATTTTAGCGTCAGTAAAGTACAAAGTTGGGCTAAAATGGCGGTTGTCATTTTGCCTAATTTTTCAAGATTTGTCATGCTTTGAAATATGAATGCATAACATGTGTGTGTTGTACTATAATTTTATATGTATGCATATATTTTGCATGCACACTGAGGTACTTTCCTGCCAATAATAGCGATAATAGTTCCTCATCAACTTTCCCCACAAACTTAGGACGTACACACGTCCCTGCACTCGGGCATTTGGTCGCGCATGCGCGTAAAGGCCGTGCAATATCTGCACACTGGTTCCAATCTCGTGAAATTTAGCAAATTACCATGTGACACGTTGTTTGTTTCGACTTGAGAAAAAGACACGGGATTTTCAATTTCAATGAAGGTATCCGCTAATGGCAAACCTGATTCACTCTCTTCTCGAGTTTCAGCGCCTCCATCATCGCTGTCTTCGCGCTTTCCCAGTTGTCCACTGCCGGTCTCTCGATTTCTGTCAGAATAATGTTCCCGCCTCTCTTGTTTTGATAGGTCATGAACTTCATGGCATGTTCCCTCTCCTCATCGGAACACTTCTTGAAGTACGAGTGAAGTCCTTGCAAAGCGACGTCACTTCTGTCGAAATAGTACGCCTAAAAAGTATAGCGAACATTAGCAGACGACAGTTCACGTTCACGGTCGAGCAACATAGCAAACGAAAGACGATAAAGGATACGTGTCAACTACATTATTAAACTTTACACTAAGCAACCGTTTAATCGTGAAAATTCAGGGAGACACAAGTCAAACAAGATTTAAAAAAATAGTTCATGGTAATACAGATATTGCGACACCATAGAATACGTTCACTCAAGAATACACTGGAAAGCTTTCCGATGGTAAACACGATCGACGATGTAACTCATAATATCCTCGGTTACAAGATTAAAACCGTGTCATCATATGAAATACAATCGTACAATGTGCTTTATTTACTTTTTTTACATTCTGCTTTTTAACGCGTTCGCTACCAACGTTTTTAAAAATGTTTAATTAAATGCACCGTACAAGTTGGTACAACAAAGTTACGAAATCTTTCAATGTTGTGTTGCGTAGTTGGAACAGCGAACGTATACAAAATGAATTTGACAACCTCGAAATAAATTGCCGGACCATGGATGCCGCATGCGACGATGGCAGCGAACGTATTAACCAACTGAATAAAAATGATTTTGTTGCTACGCTGGTTCCATTGGAACATACGCGAAATACGGAGAAGCGATTCCGTTGCAGTAGAACGCAAACGACACGGTAAAAATAGCCACTTAATCAATATTGTAGATTAACCATGGAGAGGTAGGCGTAACTGGCGTACAATTCCAAATTGATTTGCTTGTTCAGCGCCTGCTCGCATTCCTCGTGGAAGTTCTGTCTGACCAGGCTCATGTCGTGTCTGTCTTTTGTTTTCGGACGCGAAATCTGCGGGAAATATGTTTGCCGGAGGATGCACGGGCGTCTCGAGTCGCACTGGTCTCGTGGTGTCGGTTTAGAACCCGTATGTACGCTTCATCGTGTTTGACTTGCGCTTTCAAAACAGACTGCATCGATTACATGTATACAGACGGCACTGAGCTGCGATCCACGCAAGCGCGTATCTATTAAATCCTCGGGCACACTTTGCAAGGCCTACAGACGTGACCTTGAATGCAAAAACTACGCTGTTGACAAGCCCGCTGATGTGCGAGCGCGAAATGAATAATTTTCACGTTTTTAACACTTTTGTTATTCGATTTTGACGCTAAGGGAATTCTTATCGCTGCTTTCTACTTGTTCGGTCATTTTTCTTTCCTTTCATTTTGATGGCAATCAAGTAATGGAAATAGAGGTATCGGTTTTCCAATAGAAAACACAGAGAGAAATGCTCTTCTTTGACCAGTGCCGGATTGAGCCAGCGCGGTGCCCGTAGCAAATGTTACCAGGGGGGCCTAGGTTTTGCACGATAATATAATGAAACACGATGAATGACCTCTTTTTATAGCAAAAATATCTGGAAACCGTATCGACGAAATTTTAGGTCAATTTTCTGCTGCAAGCGCGAATTTGCTACTCCTGCTACGTGGGTTAATCCGGCACTGGGTTTAACTGCCGAGAATTGACGGTATTTGTAATTATTGTTTGATTACTATGTTGAGTTCTGAGGCTTGTCTTTTGTAATAACTGATAAAAGATTTCACTTCATTCTGTTACGTGATACGAGGTAGTAATCGATAAACGAATACTCTATCTGTTTTAAGTATACAATTTTATTGTAGGCGCGTGTTTGATAATGGAAAATTGTTTGTAATTGTATTTATTACGCTTGCATCTTCCGCACATTTGAATTGCGCAACCTAGTGCCGTGTGTTCGCAAATCTTTCGCAAATGGCGCTGCAATACTGCCGCCAATGAGAAGAGAATTGCATGGCGGTGCATACCGAGTGTGTTTCGGAACACGAATGCAACAGCGGAAATGCACTTTGCGGACGATGCATGATGGCGAATGAAGAGGTAGATTCGTTTTCTCCCGTTTATGAACACGAAACGGTATCGCGTTTTGAACACTGGCAACTTTATTTTATTTGTCAATTGGTAAATCCATCTTTATAATAATTCTTACTTTAGTATTTCAAAAGAAGGAACTGTAATTAATGCGGGATGACATATATTATATAAATTTTTGAATGCATTTTTGTTTGCAATCTATAATACAATAATGTATACTGCCTAACTCGATTGTATCGATTCGCGGTTGTTAAGACACAACAATAAGATAATGTTCGTTTAACATATTCATGCGATCGAAATATGTTATACTTACTTGGAAAGGACATTCAAATACTTGATTTTCTTTAATCCTTCTGTGGGTCAAGAAACGGATAATATTTTTATTTACAATTACAAACGACATATTTACAAACACCGAATAACACAATACATCATTACGTAATTGCGGAGCAGGTCATGACACTCTGAATCCATTAAAAATTTTATTCGAGATGATTGACACATTAAAAGTTTGTGAACTACCATGCACACGATTTCTGTGCTCACGGTTGCTATACAAACACACTTAGCTGAAGGATTACCTAACTAAATAATGCATTACCTGCAGTAAAGACTGCAAGTGCGAATGCAATTGTACTTTACTCACTCAAACTATAGAAATCGCACATCTCGGGTTATTCCATACACATAACGATTTCTTTCCCTACACTAAATACTCGGAGCAACCATTTTCCGAAGAGTGTTCAAAAAATGATCTTCGATCTCATAATATTTAACAATTAATACTAGAAGTACCGGGCATTCAGAGAGGGTTTCTAAAACACTAAAAAAATTCCAAGGTACTAAACAATGAGGTCTGAGCCAATATTTTTTACATTCGTACGAATTAATGTGTGGCGTTTGTGGACTCTTTTCATCGTTTTCTACAAAGCGCATCGTTATAGATAAGTCCATAGTAAATAAACACAAAGACCCAATTTACAAACTAAGATACAACAATTTCTCCATGTTACGCGCGTCATTAATCGTTCAGACACGCAACACAAACCTGTCCCGTTTCTCTGAAGAAGAAACTTCCCTCTTCAACTGTTATTCGTCGTCGAAAGGGCTGATGCGGAAAAAGGGGGCAATCTTTGTCGATAAAGTCCTCGCAACACGTAACACCGATGCGTCGGTTTCAATGATTCAGTGGTCACGCTCGACCGGGCACGGGTTTCATCATTTCCTTGGTGTTCCATGGAAGCCCCATCATAGCCGCTGTCACACGCACAAGAGTCTTATGTCTAATCTTGTGCAGTGGCCAGCAGCTGCACTGGGGTCCATTCTCCTTTCCCTTCTGATCATCTACCTTGCGATTCTCTCACCGTATCAATTAGCATAATCTTCTTAAAATATTCTCTCACCGTATTAACTAAAAAATAAAAACCTCACCATATCAATCAGAACATGCAGCGGAAGTACATCATCCACGCATGATCAACTAGCAAAACCAAGAACGCTAGAAAATAAAAACGAAATGAACCTTCGAACATTTGCTTTTTGCAACTTGGGTCGACGTGACAATACAAATAAAAATCAAGCGTTAGAAATTGTTATACAAGCCTGATATTTATTTATCAGAGGTGTACGAGGATCCGGGAATTCCCGAAACCCGATGCTTGGGACAGGATGGGAAAACTGGTATCGGAACAGCACGGAATTCCGATGAATGTCAAGAACATGAATGGCCGCACTCGAGAATATGGCGTTGGCGAGTGAATCGAGGAAAGGGCCCTTCATCAACGCCCCTCGATGCTCCTGTTCTGCTTGTTAAAAAAAGCACGGAATTCCAAAAATGTTCTGGTTTCCCGTGACTTTCTTCGGGATTTCTGATACTGTACGGAACACGGTTCTCGGGAAATCCGAACATTCTCAGGAATCTCGAAAGTTTCAGGTTCCCGTTCTGTCCTGGTTTCGCACATCTCTATTATTTCTATTTATGCCCAGGAATTCTGCGCGATCTAAAAGAAATCTTTTGTATTAGAAAGCGTTATGCAACCCCCTAGTGTATATCTCTGTATATTTCTGGTTTGTTTTAAAATAATTCTTTTGTAATGCGTTGCGACTGTGATATAAAGTTTGGTTCACTTGAAATTACAAGCCAATTATTTTTATTCGCAGGAATGAAAACAACAGCTCCAATGAATAAATGAAGCCGTAATTCCCTTCCACACCTGTCGCGGCTTTTAGCGGAGTTTCGAAAGTGGGCTACCAAGTAGTCAAGTATGAATAGGTGTCGCGAACGAAAGAGAGTATAGCCCTGTGCTAAATACTTGAAAAAATCAATTGAACCTCCGAAGAAGCCGTGCCTAGCCCCCAGCCTATTCCGGTAAATAATAACATCGTTCCTTATTATCGAATAATTGACAACGGTCGTCTATAATTCGCGTGCAGACTTTTTACCTTGATACATTTATATAGGTGACTAAGAAGATGCGATATCATCCGTTGGAATTGATACGAGCACGGGGACAGTATGTTCGTACCAGGATAATTTGTGGGGATCGCACATCTGCTGGTTCTATAGGTTGGTAGGATAGTTCGACTCGAATACAAAATTCATTGTCTTCGATCTCCCTACCGTGCATTTCTACGATGAACTTACCGCGGTTTGTGGCTCGCCGCGGCCTAACTCCTCCTTTTGCTATTCCCGGGATGATGAACAATTAATCTTGTTGGAAAACGATCGGTTGCAAACAAGAACGATCATTCCGACTCCCGACGTGTTATTTTCGATCTTCCTCCGTTTGGAAAGCCTCGAATATGTCAGTCGAGTGCTTTTGTTCTTCAAGACGCTGGAAGTTGGCTTCGAGACTGGTCGACATCCGGCAGCTTTTCGAAAGAAGTGGCAATGGTTTGGTTCTCGGAGAACCTTCTCCAATATTTCAGGATTGTTCTTGAATTTTTCTTAAACTTCTACGGGCGGTTATAAGTCTGCGATCCACGGGGGGTACGCGTTTTTCCGTTCACTTATTCTCGATCTTCTCGATCACAGGAACTACGGGAATTCGAATCGGTTCCTCTAGTCACTGAGAGACGGCTTCAGCTCGGTTTCGTGGTAAATGTAATCGCACTTGATCGATGCCAGCCATCGAACAGCCCCGGTCCGTGTCACTACGCGATCGAAGGTAGCCGCAGGTTAATAAAAAATGATCGCACTTCTGCTCGTGTTCCGTGCACAACTGCCGATACCTTCTTAGTTCACCCTTGGTTATATACCAGGACACCACGTGGTCATCTAATCCATCGGCCAATGAGGGGGTGGCTTTAGTGACGGCCGGCCAATAACGGGTTACCTTTAAGGCCACAAGACACGTGTTTCTTGGGAAATAAGGGCACAGGCATTACGAACGAAATCGTATTTGCGTTACCGAAGTTGGACGATCGAATAGCAGGCTCTCTTTGTACACTTTGCTTGCATAGACAGTTCTTCTAGGCCGACGGTGTCCATGATGTTTTGTCGGAGAATCAGCGCACTCGATCGGATTCGCTAGTCTTTGGGAGCTTCTTGCGGGGCCTATTTTTTTCTGACCATTCTTGGCCTCGATTTTGCGTCTACGTCGCTATAGAATTGTCTCTTGACTTCTTCAGCATTTTATAATTGATTCGAACGACTGGTTGGAGCAATTTTAATTTCAATTTAATTTACAAATACTGTCAGGCAAGCTATTTCTGGCTAATTGTGTAGCAGCAAGCTATTGGTGGATAATTATATCGTGTTTTTCAAGCAAAATTTATGAAAAGTATGAGTAGATGTAATTTAATACAGTAAAAACATTCGAAAGATTTCAACATACTATTATATTATCTTCAATTTACAAAACATAATAAGAAAGAAAATAAATCTCTATTTAAAAAATTGTGACGGTCACGTATGACCGCCATGGCATATAAATTGTTAATTTGTTGTTAGGCAGACAATTGATTGAAACTTAGGAAGACAATGAATCTTAATGTTTTGCAAGTCGTAAAGTGTAGAAACAATTTCTCTGTATATTAATTACGGAGTTGTGTATAAATCCATGATTGGATAATGAATTTGAAAAATTTGTTATAAGTGGAGTACTACAATAATCATATTGTACTCACTTTTGTACACTACGCAGTGTACCTATTTTTTTTTTAAATTCATATCTGATCGAAAAAAGTTGGAATCCTGTAGTAAATATGTTTTATTTACTTTTCAGCTTCGAGTATGTCCACACAGTTTAACATGTAGCATGCCCGACACTTTCCAACGCATTTAATAAAATTCCCATCACGTCCGATCTCAGTAAATCGAAAATAAAAGGTGTCCGCATCGAATGCCACTAAAGTTTTCGTTTTATAGTGTCTTGAAGCACTTTAAGCGCTATAAATGTCTAATGTTTCACAGTCTAGTAGCTGCAAAAAAATGAATAAATGCATAATGCATCTCGGTCTAGTGGCGGTGAGAGGAGACTGTCCAAAGAACAGGCGGCAAGAATTAAAACGTGCAGGACCGTTTTTCTAACGAGAATAGGAAAACGATGAATCATCAATCGAATACGAATTTCATACATTTCTGATAAAAATGTATGAAAGGTAAGAAAACCATCTTAAAAATGCAACTTAACACATCGCTTATCGGAACCTTGTTATTAATATGATGTTTATCTGACTTTTATTTCTTTCGATCGCTTCGGAGAATTTTTATGTTGCAGGAAAAAGCAGTTTGGTCATGAGTAGAGTGTGCATTTTATGCATTTATAGAACGATACGAGTTGATGTAACTGAAAACAGTAGAAACGTTGAAACAATTGAAAAATGTCGATGTATTGTTCTCAACCCGTTAAGTTTGTTACCGAAGAAAAGAAACGTCTACCTTGGTTATTGCATTTTTATTTTACACGAAGGTCTGCAGTATAATGTTATCAATGTCGAATTCGTATATCATCATATCCTGGATTACGTAAAGGCCATTTCATTATATAACTTGACTTCACCCTGTGACCTGGCTACTGCCGTCTGCCAGCGGCAACGTTGTTAGTGGTAGTGTTTAATGATATTGTGAAGAGGTGAATCCTTAAAACGTATCCCACATACATACCGACGCGATGCGGGTGCCCCGTTTGTTAAACAGTCGTATCCGGCATTAGGACGACCTAATTTTCATTCTTCCGAGTTATCACACCATATACTGTAGCCTTCAATTACCAACAAACCGCGCCCGAATGATTCCGAATTCGAATTACATAGCCGTTCGCACTTTCGAAAATACTCCGGGCATTCCCTGCGCCAACAAAAATCGGGAATCGATCGCGATGATCGCCCGGGGCTAGGATGATCGATCGGAATTGACGTGGTCATGGATGTGGAGTAAAATTAACGGGAATATCAGCAGCGCAGACTATTATCGGCAACTTTTGCGGCTTCCCACGAAACAGGTCACGTGATAAAATACACGAGATACTGTAACTCACAAATAATAACTCAAATAATTCATCTTGAATATTGTTATGCGATGATTCCTGTTGCCTGTTGTTCTATAATTCTTTCGTAACGAGTTCCCATTATTTTTATTCGAAATTTTGTGTATAATCTAGAATCTAGATAAACACATGTGTCCAATGAATTTAGCGCCATCTTGCTACAAATTAATTCTTTTTATGTATAATCTGGATAAATGTACGTATACAATTGCTCATTGTGAACAAATCTGTGCCTAACAATGTTTATTTCATATAGTCTTGAAGAAAGCTAATATAGAAATTAAGACAATCAGTGTATTGTTTATATCTTGTTAAAATTTTGAATGGAAAAATTCAAATTTCTATTCAACTCCTGATTCTTACAATCGAAGCAAACAATTTGTATGTTACATAATATAAATCCTATTGAAAGTGTTGTAGACTATCAACTGTACTATTTTTATTTTCTTCAACTCGCTGTAGACTATTAGTGTATTGTTTCCTTTCTATTGATATTGTTCTAGAAAGAGTGAAATATTTATTTAACTATTGTCTCCAATGTAGATAATTTTTACAAAAAGACTGAAATGTCAATTTCACTCCTGTCTCTGACAATCGACAATTTTAATCTTGGACGCGGATTTATATAGAGTTGGCAAGAAAGTATTGTAATTTCGGTATTCACTAATAAAGTGAAATAAAACCCAATTTTTTTTATCCAAAAAATAAACTTTCGCTAACGACGATGACCAGAAATCGCACGGAAGTTTAATAAGAATTCTGAATCTACGAGAAAGATGGCAAAAGATCATCGAACAAAAAAAGTTGAGTTTTATTGCACCTTAAAAACCGAAATTACTTTCTCGCCAAGCCAATAGTTGAGGAATGAATATACGATGAGCGAAGAGGAAAATGTTAATCATCGTTTGCCGATTAAGGATCGATTGGCGGTATTCCCGGGCCACCGACCCTCTGTTAGAATTTGAAACTTTGAAGGGGGCAGTTTCGCCGTCGAAGGTGCTCAGCCCGCGTAATAAGGGTGGAATGCGAGAAGCGGATGAAGATGAGGAGCCATCGAGCCAACTTTTACGCCCCTGCCGACTGTGTTTCCGCTGCCTCGAAGAGGCAACGCTGCGATACGAGAAAGAGGACGGCGACGGCGGGGGGTAACACTAGCCGAGTAAGCTCTGAACACTTTTCAGGATTCATGGCTTAGCACCCCCCGGATCCTCAGGCTTCACGTCTGCCTTGCCTGGCCCAACCTGCGACTCCTCCACTGTGACTGTCCCGTTTCCCGATGACCCCGTCGAGAATCATTTCTTTCCATCAGCTACAAAGTATTTCGCAATTCTTCCCCGCCTGGTTTAACCCTTTTTTCTTTATCCCTTCAACGTGGATGTTGAACGATAGAAGAGTGCGTATGTACAGAATATTCTTGTAGGAACTACCCCTCAGTTGAATGTCATTAGTATCAGATTGGGCTTTTTGAACATGTCCCCCCTTGAATTGGCCCATTCGTATTTTGGTTTTCACGAAATGATTCTTACCATATGATTTAATACCGCAACACTAAATTAAGCTTTATAATATTTGGGTCGAATATCTTTTTAACAAGTACCTCTTGGTTTCGAATAAAATAAAATTCACCATTGTCATAGTTGCATTTGCCATCAATTTTATAAAAACGCTAAGCTGCATGCCTAAAGATCGTATCATTAATATTATCCATGCAATTCAATCAATTGAAATAAAAGTAAATCGCATCATGCTGATTAAAGAAGCAATCATTGTGGACATTTTCTGATTCCATTTCAAAACTCACAAAATCGTTCCTCAGGTTCTCGGTACCTCATCCCCATCTTCCTATTCTTCTCGCCAAGACAATCTTTCTTCGATCTTCCTCGACGATCTTCATTTCTCCGTCGACGAACTCGTCGATCATATAGGTACCCACCTTAAGTTTATGTCATATTTCATATCGAAATTTTATAATGAAATAAGACAGAAACATAAGACGGCTTTCCTATGTTACATCCGTATTCCTCGGAGAATATTTCTTCGTGTCTGCGAACGATGAAGTCCGAATTTTTCTTCGTGCTCGTAGAACGATAACGAATAGTTCTTCTAAAGAATAGTGTCTATAGGAAAATAATGCTACTGACGCCATTGTACAAAGAATTTGTTATGTGATACAGTGACAGCGGGCAACCGACCGCCGCAGTGTCAGATTGGTGTTACGTGACAGAAGGGTGGACACAAGTTAGGATTTCAAACCGAGGCCCTTGAAGAAGGCTCGCTGTAATAAATTTTTCATCTACGTTACAACTATATTGCACTTTTTTTTTTTGTTGACTTGACAGGAGATACTTTTTCCAATCTTGTGGCACGAGACTTTTATTTTTGTTAAAGCATTAAGTATATCGCTTGAAATGCAATTCTATATATCTTCACTGCATAATTTTTTAAATTGTGACGAAAAAATTGAAAAAGGCCAGTTTTGTGTTTTATTTAAGGGGAAAATATTAAAACAACATTTTCAGAAAATAAACATAATTTCGAGTATTAAGAAAATACATTCCTAGTTTACTATATACCGGATCTGTTAACTGTATCAGGTATGATACACTATGCAGCGAAGGGTTAAATAGCTATTTCAATTAGGTTAATCTATCTGGATGGAACTATTTAATTACTCTGTAATGTTTCTATTGCTAAACCAGATTGATTTTTATTTGCTAATTCAATACGAATCAATGCTAAATAAATTAATCAATTTGGAGAAGTTCCAAGCTGGTTTTGAAAATTCATTTTAGAGTTTAATATTGTTCCTTCCATGTTAATGATCGTATTTGCAGTGAACAAATTATCCAACTGACAGTTTAAAAAGTTAACACAGACTGACTGCTTCATCAGTGCATTAATTTCTTTAACAATGTAAAAATAGGAAAGGCAAGATTATTATAGCTAGACTGCGGATCTTCAAGCTAAATAAGAAGCGTCTATCAATAATTCTATTAGGCTAACAATATTCTTAAATTTTACTAATGTTTTCACGGTTGTATATTTCATCTGCTTATGTTTGTCACAAATGAATACAATCCACAGTCTCATTACAGCACAACAAGCTCAATAAACTTAATACATTACACTAAAAGTTGATTATCGAGTTTGATTGAAAAATTGTCGCTGATACATGAGTGATATGGCGATTAAAGTGTTTATAATAAAAATTGATACATTACGATATAGTATAGACAATATTGTTTTGTTTCGCGATTTGGATAAAATGAAGGCTAAAAGATAATCATCTAACAACATCGTGCAGTTACAAGGAAACCCACGGTTGATCCCGATGCTCTAATTATCGTGGAAATATTTAACTACGTTAGTCGCAACGATTCTCTCTGATGGGATTAAAAGAAATATATTTTTTCGGTGGAGAGAGGCCGCTCCGTATAGAAAGGTACGGACACTCGGACACGTATGTACGCGCGTGAAGTTGCATAAGAAGCCTTAAATCTGCTTGAGGTAAACGGGATTAATCTCATCCACCCCACGCGAAGCCTTGCCAATCTCATTGGCGTAGAAAAATGTGAGTTCTTCAGCCAGCGAAGAATTTTTTGGGCTCTAACGAGATTCTGCTCTTCGTTTTTACGACTTCAAGCTTTTCGAAATACTGGAACACGGTTCTCGTCGCGTCCGAATTAGACGGAACAATATCTAAACTAACTTGATCAGTGAGGCGAAAGTACTGCGAAAATTGTTCTGCTACGTGGCAAAGCTTCGTTGCGAAATTAATTTTAGGCTGAGGTATCAAGCTCGGTTTGTTGGAAAAAAGAAAATACATTTAAACGTTTCTTTTGCAATATAAATGAAATACAAGTGAAATTTCGTAGTAATTTTTCCATACCAACATATTGATTGAGTAGAAACTGGAACGATACACGTTTACCAAAAATTTACTGCTGTTAGTAGAATAGGACAGTGTTTAGTCAGACAGCAAAGTAAGAATATTATCTTTACCGTTCGAACAACAAAATGAATTTCATCTTTGAAGTTGTTCGAGAGAGCTTGATCAAAGACATTAATATTTAAATACAATTCTAGACTATTCAGCCTACGATAGTTATAAAAATACATCTACGTTTAATTGTGTAGATAAATAAAGTGAAGGTATTAGTAGATAGAATCGTTTTAGAGAATTAATCTGGGTGGTGTGCTACGTACCAGAACCGATTTTTCAAAACATCGTTCGTGTACAATGATCACTGTTGATCTTCGATGGCGGTGGCGTTGCGACGCTGTCCGACGGCACTCAACGCGTCACATGTTTTTCTTGGATCTTCTTCAATTTTGTTAGATACCGATAATTAATTGGCGAGCAGTTCCCTCTCGAAATCGTAAACAAACGTTCGTGGAACACTGGCACTGCACAAACGCCTGCCAAAACAACTAGTCAGTTTCTCAAAGTTTAGCCTGCCATCTGGTACGCAACAGGGATACTAATGCTGTAGTCCGATTTCTGAAAATCTCGCGCTTTCAAAATGCGAAGTAAAAATTTACAATCTCATGAATTATCAGTTTTGACGACTTGAATCGATAGCTTTCCATTTTTTATGCTTTGCGAGGGGTTCAGACGTTCGACGATGTTCTTGGCGTTTCTAATATAAAAGTAATTATCTATAAACTGCGGATATTGTGCATTTCTGGCAAAAATGGGTTAGTGAAATTTTAAACAGTGAGGAGATTAGAAGAATTCCAGACTGGCACTGTATTATTTTCATTCCACCGACGGTCTTAATGAAGAAATTAAATTATTGCAGTAAAAGACATTAAAGATCTGTTATGACTAAATATAATTGTTATAATTAGAGAAAGAAACAATATCATTCGTTACTAGAATTGTTTACTCTTCAGGAATGATATTTTACATCATAATTTTATAGGACTCACGACTTCACAGACTAAATACGAATCATATACTGCTCATAGCCTTTATATATAATATATAATTCGTCTTCTGTGATATTTCATTGCAACGTTAGATTAAACATAAATCGTGTACATCTTCCAAAAAATGTAATTGCATCAGAAAACATTCGTCATTCGATTTTATATAAACAGATGACTAAGACTAAATTATTATGTATATTTTTATATAAATAAATGCTACTGTTCTCCTTAATATTATATTAAAATTATTATGATACCTATAATGTATTCACAAGAATGTGGGCAACCGCACATACTCGAGTCAGTGCACCAGCTCGCAGTGGAATAGTTCCGCGCTCGGTCAGACAAAGTTTCTCAGCAGATTGCCAAGATTTTGCTCAGCGAGTAACGCGTCAGTGTGCTATTTTCACTGAGGTTCTCAGCTTTACCGATAGTCATCAAAAACCAGCTCGTCAAACCTCGCACAACAGTTACCGTTGCGTCACGCGGTTTTATCGACCTAGCTCGGTACTGCAGTTTCTCCCCCTATTTTCATGGAGTTTCAACCCCCTGCTGCACTCTGCAATCGCAACTAACTTTACGAATTTCCAATTGACGATCATTCAAACTCTAAACATTTCAACCCTTTTGCAAAACCATTCTCGCGAAGCCAAATATAGTTTTCCTTCTAAAAATAGATTAATATTTACCAATACAGCGCTCGATAAAATCGGAGGTCTCTGTCACAAAAATGAAGAGAAACGTTTTCAGAGATTGCACCAATTTTGAGGAAGTTAGGGGATGAACGAGCACTCGTTCATTCGATCCTGAGGTATCGTTAGAGGCTAAGGGAAGAATCGACGCAAAGTGATCGGAGAAATCGATGCAGCTTCTAAAAAAAATAGTAGTCTGTTATTTCGAACCGTTCGATGACGCGTCGATTGCGTCGACGTTCGGTGACGTCAAGGGTGGGAAAAAGGTAAACTGTAGCAGGCCGGTGAACTCGTTTCAAGGAGACGAGGGAGGCTGGCAGGGGTCCGGAGGAAACTGGGCCGAGGAAAACGCGCGCTCGCGAGCCTGGGAAAGCAATCTTCCCGCTTTAATCGTAAAAATTTATGGCGCGTTATTGGCTCGCGGGAAATCGGGCACAAACAGAACCGACCGTTCCTCGAGTATCGCCCTTTCGACGTTGGGAATTATTAATAGCGACGCGGCACGCTCAAACGTGAAATTTCCGACTTCATACGGACAGCCGAGGCGTGCAGCTGGATTCTAAAGGTCATTTAACGCAACGGAACTGACGGATGCAATGCGCCGCTTTAATCCTCCGCGTCCACTGCTCTTCACCGACAGACTTTTCGCTTTAAGATCGCTAACGTGTAAGATGTAGCTTCTGTAGGGGTGAGTTCGATGTGGATTAAACGGTTACATATATACTTAGTTGTACAATTCGTTTTGATGATATCGCAATCGAAGGGATGAAAACAACCCTCCCCCAAAATTAAATTCTGGTGGACCTATCCTCTACGCGTCTAACTGTTAACAATATAATTATTCTACTGACAAAAAATTAGTATACATTTTTACTTCTTCCCCGAACCGAAGACTGATACAGGATTTTCTTTTTTGAGCTAAATAGCTCTTTTCCCATGTTACAAAAATCGTCCACGAAATGCATTGCTATCGTTAGAATTGTTCTCCGACGATTGAAAGGAACTCCAGAGGCAGTAATTTTTTCTTGTGGGTCCTGAGCCATTCGCGTTCAAAACTACCCCTCGTTCAATGTGTTCAAAAATCACGCTACAGAGTTAGGTGGTAATAATTGAACTGAAGGGAAGGTTTGAATCGATCACGATCAGTGTTACTCGCGATCAAGAAATACGCGAGAAGCAGCGATTCTTTTGGGGAGCAGGAGTCGGTCGCGTCGTGTTCGCCGGGGTCGTTCATCGGGGGTTGTTCTATAAATAGCATGCCACCTGATATATAGGTATTCGGGTCAGAAGACAAGCCAAGGGCGGGCTGCTCAGGATTCTCGACGACGCGTTGTACTAACTGTGGAAAGAGTCTCGCAGAGGGGGCTCTTGAACTTGGGGGCGAACGTTCGGGGTTCTAGAACCTCCGTACTCTGAAATCCCCGGATTGTTTTGTAAAACAGAGCGGAATTGACTTACCTTCAACCACAGGCACACGATCAACGAGAAATGGGCAAGATCTGTGGAGGGAGGGGGTGTCCCAGGATCTCTGTGAACCTGAGGAGCCATTGTTCAACGACCAAAACGCTAAGCGTGCCGACACGCGGCGCGAGTAGAGCACCGGTATCTTTTCAGAGAACTTAAGGAGATACCGAGAGAAGATCTCGTGGGTTGACCCAGTTTCTCCCATGAACGCGTATATTCCATTGACCCAAGATGGTTGCCAGGCAACAGCACACCATGGTGCTTAGACGTTTTGGCAGAAGTACAACGACTTCGATCCCCGAAGATGATAGAGGTTTCGGTCCTGGTCTCAGCTCTTGGACGTCAACGTTATTAAATCCTGTTGACTATCGGTAGAGGTTCTACATCAGCGATACGGAAGCTGTTCTTCGCTGAGACAGCGAACAACACTGGGACACCAACGAATCTACGCACTGGCGACGTTTATCAATGAGTCCAATCGCACGCAGCGTCCTTGAAAGAAGACGAAAGTGATTACCGGATGGATCGGAGTCCTCCCGCACGCTAGCAATCGGTGTTTGAGTCCCGCGACCCTTTTTCACTCGTTCTTCACACTCTCTCTCTCTCTCTCTCTCCTCTTTCCCTCTCTATTTCAGATGCGTGTCGTTGCCGTGGCGTGTGGTGGGGAGAGATTGTGAATGACGCAAGTCATGGGAAATCTGGGTCACCGGGTCATGCTACTCCATCCCCTGTGAGCTCCTCTTCAATGGGGCTTTATTTATGAAACTGGATGTCACACGACCGAGGATCTATCCCACTCTCGCGCTGCCTGAGCCTGGAGCTAGCACCTGGTCCCAGGATTCTTCGACGCGCACTCGCGATTGCTCGTGGATCTGTGTTTCCCTAAGATTTGGCGCAAATCGTTCGTCAATACTTGGAGCAGACCGTCTAGCATGAATGAGGATTACCTCGGGAGCTCGATGGTGGATGGTTTAGGTGTGGATTAGAATGGGAACGATTCAAGAGAACGGTATGCAGGAGGATCTATCTACTCTAGGAGATCTAGCACCTGATCCTAGAATCTTCAACGCGCACTCGCGACTGGTCACTCTGTGGATCTGTAGATCCCTGAGACTCCGTAGATATTCGACGTCCTGAATTTCTGGTGGTAAATCGTCTAGCATGAATGAGGATTAAGTGGGGAGATCGATGGTAGATGGGAACGGTTCCAAAGAACTGGAGGCAGGCTAAACTGTGTAATTAGTCCATTGGAATCCGAGGTCGTTCGGAAAACGATTAATATATAATGTACTCTTTCCGTCGGGTATAATTTTCAGGGTGTTGAGTTACGTCCGGGGAGGCGAAATTGAGGAGAAAAAGTGAGAGAGAGACGAAGCAACGGGACGGCGAAGAAGGTGAAACGTACGGCGACCTCTCGGCTCGCGCAGCCTTGGGAAACTGGGGCTTTGAACTGTCATGCACCATTTCTCGATGCCTATTGCAGCCAGCGCGAGAAGAGAGCCCGGGGGTAGAGGGGCTGCGAGCGCATGTGGAGAGTCAACCCCTATGACGTCAGCGAGCCGACGGCCAATCCCGACGCCGCATCCAACCGACGTCATCACCTCCCCCGAGGTGACGTGCATTCCAAGGAAAAGAGGGATACAGAGGGTCGGGGCACAGGATTGTTGAGGGACAAAGGGGGTTGTTGAAGGCGCAGGATGACGAGGATAAGTAGCGCGCCATATTTTGATCGAATAAACGAGGCTAAACGGCCGCTGTGAAAATTGCCTGCCAACCCTGGACGGGGAGGACCTGAAACCAGCGCCATCAAGGACCTGGGCCCTGATCGAGGTCTTTGAGCAAGGTTAACATTTGATTGGTCATTTCAGATGGATCTAGCACCTTCTAAGTTTGGTCAGAGAGTTGCATTAATGGCAAACAAGAGTTGCGTTTGCATTTATGTCATTTGAACCTGTTGGTTGTGAAATACTATTTGGTAATGCTATTCTCGATGAGGTTACCTTTCTTGTCGACAAAGTACCAAATTGCCATTTCAGTAGGCTAATTACTTTTTGCTGCCAGGTGACCTGAGGAAGATCTTACACAATTTAAAATGTTTGATCCATGAAATATGTGCCAATAAAATTTTACACCAAGTGCCCTTTAAATAATTAATACCTGATGCTAGGTGATCCGAAAAAGGTCACCCTACAACATCTAAAATTTTCTCTCGTAAAATCGATGCGAATAAAATTTCACACCAAATGCCATTCAAATAATTATTCCCTGATGTTAGGTGATCCGTGAAATGTTGTTCGATGCAACCAGTTGGACGATTGAAATTGAACGTATTATTTCGAAAAGAATGCAGAAACACGGAACCACCTCACCAAAGAACTCATAGTGCAACAATAGACGAGTAAAAGGTGAACCAAAATCCTCACCAGGTCTTGGCGACCTTTTCCATTAATCGCTAATTTTACGGGGATGTAAAATCGTTCGGTTATTGTCGACTATGTAAATCTCGGGTTAGTTTACGTTCGCGGTATGAAAACGTCGAGCGGTGAGAGGTTCGCTGAATCGAATGCGCCCGAGAGAAAACTGGGACAATGACGGTGTGGCTGGCAGAGAGACGCGTCACGCTTGCGGGCTCGTTGAATTTTTCACGGGGCATTCAAAGTTAACTGTTTAATCGACCGACGAAACTGAAAACATTTCAGGCGGCGGCCTCGTTGTGGAAAAGTTCCGCGGGAAGAGAGAACGTGTTTACCGGCGAAAATGACCTTTACGTTCTCCTTTGGGTTCGTTAAAAAATGCCCGTTGAAAAAAAAGAAAGAGAGAGAGAGAGAGAGAGGAAGAGAGGGGGACAACAAATATATATATGCATATTTATCCTTGTATTCCTTCATGAGGACAGAACGGAGGGAAAAAGTCGTTTCGTGGCTTCAGTGAAAGTGAAACCCGCGCGCGATTTTCTCTAGCCGACGGTCTGTCTATCGGGAATTTTGCGTGGGCGTGTGTTTGGGTTCGCCCGCACCACGTGCTCGTTCGCTGTGTGTCGCACGAAATCTTGCCGCAGAATCTGACAGCTTGATGACCTTTTCTTATGAACAAACTACTTTCTCTAATCTGGTACTAGCGAGTATTTAGCGTTTGAAACTCTAAAGTTAAAACAGATGTGGTATAAAAATGTGGGATCTATTTCTATGTCCCAAGACAAAGCTCCTTTCACGAGTGAACTGATGAGCATCAATTGTTAGAAAGAATTCAATGTTATGTGAGTGTGTGAACTGTGAGTGAAATCTGATCTATCACGTGAATCTCAGAAACCATTGAAGGACGCCAAAAGACTCCGGAAACACACTAGTCCCACTATCTACGGCTATTTCCTTGTCCGGAATGAAAGAACTATCCTAGCTACTTACAAGGGATGAACCGTTGCAGCGTCTCGCTGAGTCTCGTTGCTCCCACTCTGAACAGACTTTTGGAACAGCACTTCGTCCTGTTAAATCCATCCGATTTGCCTCTACGCTTCTTCCAGTAGAATCTTGTATTTCACCGATGTCTCTATCGCGGGAAACCTTTCGAATAACAGATTGAAATGAGAGAAAGAATTCTGCGCGGCGCTTTAGCTCGACTGCATCCCGGAGACGATTGATAAAATGTTCGTGATCGGACGCGTGAGATTCTCGAACGTTTTCAGTGAGTAATCGACGAAACTGTCGCATAGAGAGAAGTGCTGGGGAGCGGGTCCAGGCTTGAATTCGCGCGTCTCAGTGATCGAGGCCGAACTGCAGTCGGGCTAAAGTCCGATGGAACTCGGCGACTAGTTTCCACTCGGAGGCCGAGGCTGCCAGGTTTGAATGGAGCTGCTCCGGGATTGGTCCGGCAGACAGTGACGTCACTGCATTGATTGTCCCGCGCACGCCGCACCACGTGGCCCATCCAACACCCCTCTCGCGCAACCCCTTCTTGCCCCCGTGTCGCTGCCTCTCACACCACCGAACCCCTTTTTCAGAGCTGATTACTCTCTCTCTCTCCCTCTCTAGCTTGCTAAGAAACTGCTTGGAAGAAGAATGCCAAGAGCATGCAAGGGATTCTTGAATCCCGAATTTCTACGGCGCAGAGTTGAAACAGCCTAACCGTGGCAGAGACTATTCTTTAATGAAGGAACCCGATAACATACGATTTTCCGCTGACTGTTCGGGAAAGAAGTATAATATGGATTAGTGTTTTTCTAGCACCATTACGGATTTTAAGGAAGGAAAATGTTTGCAGTGTCTTTAATTCTTGCTTTGTACAAAGTTTTTACGTTTTGGATACGTCATGTGAAGATTGCGGATTTAATGTATCTACGACAACAATAAATAGCTAGAACGTAAAACAGTGGAAATATTTAAAGAATTTCGAAATACCGTTGTACCATTTTCAACTCGTTAGCCAATTTCGACTTTGCATAAAAATCCGCAGTCTAGTCGTGTGTTTGTTATGACTGCACTGCGGATCTTCCTGCAAAATAAAAATTCTCCGGGACTTATGTCCATTGTGACCCATAGTTATTCACGTTCCATTCAAACTGAAATTATTAGCTTTGCGTGTATGATGTCAGAGGCTCTGCTGTAATTTGTCTAAACAAAACCTATAATTTGGAAAAGAACTTCTTCAAAACCTGAAGACAACTCTGTTTATCCGAATGCCCATTTAGGCGTGCGGGATGGGTCCGTGTATATGTCGCTCAGTTTTTTTCGACGAAAGGGATTAGGGCTGCTTTGGTGGTTGGCCGGCGTTGGTGGGATGATTCGGTGCTGAAGAGGTTGTCTGAACGACGGTACTCGTGCACGTAGATCCCGTCGTCGGGTGTGGTAGGTCGCCCCCTATCTGGATCGGTATAAATTAACACGGCTCGAAATTAGCGGCGTGGAGAAAATACAATGAGCAGACCGTCATCGTAGCCGTCCATTTTCGTACGGAGGATTCCCCTTCGGTGGTTGAAGGTCAGTGACGCCGGCGACCTTCCTAAATATTTTCCAATCGATAATCGGTTACCTTGTAGTCATCCGCTTTTAACTCCTCGTCACCGAATAAAGATTAAGGTCGTATCGACCGGGTATCGTGATTCAATCGGACGTTTCTTACGCGAGAAAACACCCCCGTCCCGTCTCGTGGCCAGAGAGCGGAATAGAACCTCGCGGAGCGTACACACACCTAGCCCGATGCTTGTCCTGAATGCCTAATTCGACCATTCCAAAAATAACTCGCCGGAGAAGCAGCCACGGTGGCGGCGGCGACAGAACCAGCACCACCACCAGCCATCCACCCCCTAACCCCGCCGAGCTGATGCTCGTCTCTAGCAACCTCATTCACCCAGTTTTCTCCCCTGCTGCACTCTGTGCGGTGACCCTTCCTGCTGCAAGCGAGTCTGACGTATCTCTTCGACGTAGCTGTCCCCGGATCATTCGCGATCATCCAGCAAAATACCAGGTCTAATCAAATTTCTGTTTAAGCTGTGTTCGGAAAATCCTTGTTCGTAACTATTTTATTCTTCACTTAACGCGTGTTTAGATGGACACCTCTTCAAAGTAGCCTTGTTCAGGTACTATACACTTCTGAAGTCATTCATTCCAGTCTACAAAAGTTACCTGGGCCTGCCCTGGGTATACAGGGTGTCCCAAAATTCGTGTACTTGCCGGAAATGGGAGGTTCCTTGGGTCATCTGAAGCGACATTTTCCTTTACAAAAATGACGTCAGCGGCTTTGTTTAGGAGTTATTAAGGGAAAACACGGACCAATCAGAGCGCGGCTACAGCGGATTGATTCTGGCTCGGCTAATGGCACCGCCACGCTAAGCGGGACCTGTCGCTGAGTCAGACTCCTTTCGCTACAGTTTTTCCTTAATAACTCCTAAACAAAGCCGCCGACGTCATTTTTGTAAAGGAAAATGTCGCTTCAAATGACCCGAGGAACCTCCCATTTCCGGGAAGTACACGAATTTTGGGACACCCTGTATAGTGACTTTTTCTGCTACGGAAATTTAATCTATCTCTTTAAAGTAGCTCCCTACGGATAGTCGTAACCATTCAACAAGATACGATGCTCGATCGAATCCGAAGTGTGTTCAAACTGTTCGGAGATTCTTGGTGTTTAATTGTTTTACTTGGAATGTTACACATGTTTAGATGGGATCCTCTTGCAAGTAGTCTTCTTCAGTGGACACACTCTTCCGGAAATAAATTTAAACTAACTAAATTAGAACTACTTAAACTAAACGATTCATGAATTAACGATCTAAATGAACTACCTTATACAAATAATTCATATACTTGAATTGTATGCTTACTATGATTGTATATTATGGAAAATGCTTGCTTGAGAGATTTTTGATTCTCATTTCACTTAAAAGAAAATCAATTCTTTGAAAACATCGCATCGCTTGAAGATTTTATATGTAGCTTGTATATTATTGATTGATGACTGAGAGGGTTGAACAATCTTTTACATCCGACACATTCAAGGGTTTTTGCAGACTGAAATTGGTGGGATAAACCGACGTTTCTTTTCGGTGACCAATCTTTTGGACAACGTTCCTCACACCTGGGGACAATGCTACTCATCAACATTTCAAGCTGGAATGCCTCGGAGCTAGCTCTGAGGCGTGTAGGAGGAAGTCTCTGAAATCAAATCTTCTTCCTTTCAATTCTGCTCTAACAAAAGAACTGTTTTTCCAGACACAAAAGGAAATTTCTAATCAAAATATGAAAATGCTTGTGGTTGTAATGAAGTGAGCGGTTGATGGTCCCAAAATTATTAATCATCTTCCGAGTTTTGCTAAATAAAACCTTGAAAGGTCTTTGAAAAATCAATGTATACTGTTTTATCAATTTTCTCAATAAAATTGTAATTGCTTCGTGTGCGCAGAGTCCACTCTTTCTGGTCCCCCGTCAATCTATACTCAACATTAACATGTTCGTCAGTTCATTAATGGCGTCTAGACTGCGAATGCAATATAACAATTGTCTGCACTAATTGCAAGACACGGAAATCATATAGACATTCACTTTCCTTTGTTAATGACGTTAATCACACGAAAGTAATAAAACAATTGTACTTTAATTCTTTAAGAGTTCTACTGTTTTGTATTTGAACTTCTCATTAGTGATATAAACAATTTTTTAAATAAAACACAGGGAACTTTTGCCCGCAATGAGATTAAAAATCAACAGGCCCAGCCAGATCAGAGGAATGGGCCTAATATTCAGGACCAGACATTGAAAACCTTCAGGGACCTCGAAGAACCTCCAAGGGATTTACAGGTACTTCTAGGAGGCTTTAGAGGCCTCCAAGGAACTGCAGGGGCCTGTAGGAGTTTTCAGCGATTTTCAGGGACCTCAAGAGACCAGTGCAGAGCCCTCTAAAATCTTTCCGAAATTTGGCAAAAAATATTCTAAATAGTTAGCGATCGGATCGCGTCATCGTCGATTGACGAAGTCGTCAGGTGTCCTGCGTCTCAGCAACCCTGTTCCTCTTCCTGGTTCTGGGGATGCTGGGAGGCGTGCTCTCGAGAGCGAGTAGGACAGAGAGATCTATCCAGGCAGCAGGCTACTGGGGGTTTCAGGTCGATGCACCCCTTCGCTCGCTTGCCAACGAGGGTTCGACGCCCTGCGTCGTCCCCTGACGTCATTCGAGCGCCTGACCCCGTCCGTCCCCTCTCCCAGACCGACGCCATCAGCTTCACCGGTGCCCGATGAAATGCCGAGGGCTCCAAGTTTTCGTCCTTCGCAAAACTGGATCCTCCGGCTCGACGGATGCGACTCTAGTTCTCTCTGCGGCTCTCTTCCCTTTCGCAAGCCCGCGGCCTCCGGGCTCGTTTTTTTAGGTCAGATTTTAGGTCGCGGATCGGAGCCAGGCCGACCGACGTGATTTTTAATTGGTCCCGTGTCTCGGCTCGAGTCCCTTACTTTCATTAGGCAGATAGTATCACCCTGAGCTCGCCTGTTTTTTTTTTTTTACCAGGCCGAATTTTATTCACGCTTTTGATCGCGCATCGATCATTCTGCTTCGATATTTATTCTCAGCTTTCTCTGCCTCTTCGCCAAGCTCCTGTCTTTGCTTCCGCGAGGTGTGGCACCTGAATGTGATCGGGAATTGACAATTTTGCTGAGGCACTATGTATGGGAAGGTGAGCTTTAAGTTTTTGTAACAGAGACTGTGGATTTTGTTTCATTTCAACAAAAATTATATGTATAATACCTATTTAGAAAATGTTATTTAAAATGTTTGTTAGAGCCTGACCAAAAGAGATACGCTACAGGGTTAACCATATTGTATCATTTAGGTGATTTTTGCAAGGTAACTATAATTCTGTGTACAAACTGGTACTACAGTAATTTATATGTGTCTGCAATAACAAACACCATTGAAAGTATAGGCTTGCTTTTGGCTCAAATTGATCCGTACAGTATCCGACGGTTAAATACAGGCAACTCTCAAATAACACGGTACTTGAATTACACGAAAATTCGTATAACGCGGCCAAAAATTACGCCCATCCTCAAATTACACTGTTTTCATAGAAAACTCTCAGAAGTCTCGTCAATTTTCTATTTCTCTTCTCTCTTACAAGAAGATGCCAAAAATTCAATCGAAATTTTACAAGACGTTGAAATCACATATCCTTTATCTTTAAGTAACACTATATCCTTTCAACGTTCATTTGAATTTTATAATGCGCTCACCACGATCCTCTTTCGAATTTCCAACCTGCTGGACGCTCATTTGAATTTTATAATACGCTTACCACGATTCACGTTCGTATTCCCCAATCTACATCGAATTTTGAATCATTACAGATGTTAATTATGCCAAAAAGCAGCTACAGTCTTTTCATCCGTTACTGTCTTAAGTTTTACCTACTCATTTTCCTTATAAAAGTGACGATGTGTATTGATCTGATCAAAATTGATCTTGTACCGTATAACAAATATGTGAATAACAAAAAAGAAAACCTGGCTTCCACAGCAGCAATTATCAACCAGAGATCAGAATCAGGTAATCAGAAGCATCAAACGGACGACATATGCAATTTTCAACTATTTACACTACCTACCCCAGAAAGTCAAAGTTACCTTTCCAACACCCCGAACATTGTAATTAGTAACGAGGTACCTGAATGGACCCGAGAAGCTGACAAACGCTCCTGGATCCCCCAAAACATGGCCAAAGGGGTTGCAGCACGTCTTCCAGGTCTCCGGTGATGATGTCGGCCCGGTCCCAGCAGCGTTCGCGTTATCGCTCGAATTTTCAATCGATGCCGCGAATTAATATTCTCGGCGGTGCAGTCGATAACCTGCCCCTGACGTAACGCCCACGCGGATGCAGTGGTGGGAAATCGAGGGGGTGCAGGAGGACGAGGAAGAAGAGGGTTGGTCGAAGGGTGGAGGAACAGCCGGGGGTTGCAGGGGGCGGTCAACGAAACTGGGTCACTGGAGCTTCATTCACATTACGCGGCCATTCATGAGATTTGCCAACCGTTCGTTCGGCTTTCATGTTCCCGACGCATTTCTTGACTTTTTCGAAAACCTCGTCCTCGTCATCGACGAACCACGCCAGACAACGATGTCTCGTTTAATCGTCGGGTACCACGGTGAATTGTACGACTGTTTTCCAGGTTAAGCGAATGCGCCTCGACACAGCGTGGAGTATCGCCGGGACACTTATGCCTTCGTCACCCCTTCCCACCTTGGACTTGTTAATCATTCATTCGAGAGCGTTCCTTCTTCGAGCTTCCGCTTTCGAGCGATGGAAATTTATCGCCTCCGTGGAACGGTGAATATTAAAATTGCTGAAAAACTGAATGGATTTATGCACTGTTCGCGGATTCCGAAGACCTCGCGCGGCAAGAAGACTATCGGCCATTTTGCTGCGTGTCGTGTCCCGATTATTCGTTCAACTTATGAGGGTACGCAGATGATGATTGATCAAGCTATCCTTCCAGGGGTTTTATACAAATTTTTGGATGCCGCTCGAATTTTACCACTAAGCAACCCAATTCACCGAAAACTCCGATGTCTCGACAGGTGAAACTTATTTTATTATCATCTAAGTGACTCCCACAAGCAACCCACTCGAGCAGCTCCTGTGTTCACAATACGTTAAGGTTATTCGATGTGATCCCAACTATCCAGGCGTTTCGAATGCTACCTCCCGGAAAGGGCAGACTTCCGCCTTTTAAAATATTCCGGACACGTTTCGAAATTCCATTCGTTGCGATCTCGACGTTTCCTGATATTTGAAATTGTTATAGTTTAATCGAAATAATTCTTGTTTCATAAAATTTTTCTGGATTGTTCTGCACGTAGAAGGAGGTGAAGAATGAAGGTCATCGGAGCTGTGTCTCCTTTCGTCAGTATTTACCACAAAATGAAACATGAACAACAGACGAATAAGATAAAAATTCGTCTGAACCGGAAGGTACACGACAGTGACCTCGGAAGATGAGGGTGGCAGGGACGATCGGGAAAGATTGTCTAACCCCAGGGTGCGAATTTCAAGATCCTTGGGATAGGTCAACGACGATCGTCCGCGACCACGGTGTAATCTAGGAGACTCAGTTCGGATCTTATCGGCTCGGATAGTCGGGATCGTATCACGTTATCTCGACGGGAAAGTCCGAAAGCGTGTGAGGGGGTAAAAGAGCTGGTAGCGTGAATAGGTTCGAGCCCGACCAGGGAATTTCTCAATAAACTTTCGAAAGCGTCTTCAAGCGGCCCGGCTGGGTCCGCCCGACCTAGTTTCGCCCGGGCAATGACGTCGTGTATGACGTCACGGGAGCGGAAACTGGGTCGCGAGGTTGAAGCACCCCGTCGGTTTCCCGTAGATACTTACCCCCTTGCTTGATGGCTCGATTCATTGAAAAAAAAGGAGTGGGATTTAATATTGTTATCCCCGACGAGGCCTGAACACCCCCACCGGCTCGTTCACCATCCCTTGCGCCCGTGTTTAATCACCTTACGTACGTACCGCGGCTCTTCTACTCGCCATTTTGCGGTCCTTTTGCAACTAGGATTTATCCACGATTATAACAACTGTTTGGTTCTTCCGATGGTCATGTTGCTTCACCTGCTTCTGGCTGTCTCATTGGTCTGTTAACGTTTTATGATTCGTAACTAAAGACTTCTCGAGGGGTTGCGTTTAGTTGACAACCCGGAAACAAGTTATTCTACACAAGTATTTCTTAGAAAAACTGGGCGAACTTTGTTTTCAATATATGCCTTGCTTGAAGGTTCATGTATTGTACAAGATTCAGTAATTTTTTTATTAAGAAATCTGTCGAAATGGCTGAGCAGCAGTTTGCTTTCGAAGAAGGTGTTTATAAGGGTTGAGTATGGTTGACAATTTTAAGTTATAATATACCTATGTGCTTGTTAACTTCCCGATTTTATAGGGAAGTTACGGTAATTTAGGAATTTTATCTGGAAAAATTAATGGACCATTTTCTTAAATGAGTATCTTGTAATATAGAACTTATAGTATTTGTTTTGTTATGGAAACTTTAAAGATTGTTTATTAGTGGCAGTCTGACTGTCTTCTTAGGCGATGCTTTCTTAAAGATGCTGCTTGGTGGACATTAGAGAACAAATTGTTGACAAACTGCCAATCGCATTGATTTTTGACAGAGTGATATTAAAATGCCAGTTTAGGATGCGCAGCGATTCGCTGACGTCAACGGAGGATATATAAAATAAACGATGATTCCGACTGCAAGTTGCGAGGGGTGCGTTTGGTCATCGATGCACCGCTGTATATGTAGTGGAATACATAGCGTCAGGTGACACGGCATAGGTCATCAACGACGAGTGTTGTCAGTCGAACGAGTCTCATAAGAAATTGACGCGCGAATTGACCGGTGGCTAGAACACGGAGAAATAAGGGCGCACTCCCTTCGCAGTATTATCTACCGCGTTTTTCGCGATATGAAGTCGTACGGTGCATTGACCGGTCGCCATGACTACCGGGAAGGACGTAACATACTCTACGATATCCGGCAGAAATCACAAAGATAGTCGACCGTTAGTACGCGCGATGAGATAATACAGAAAGCGGCTCTTTCGATCTGTAAGATCTTTCTTACATTATTCTGGAATTATTTTTGAAATCACTGTTTGCATTCCTAGCATGTCCTTCCAGCGATCCTTCACCGCATTCATCAACCACCCAACCATTTCAGTAACTTAATGTACGCCTTCTATATCGAACAATTAATTTTACTATTTATTCTTCTTACTTCATTCTTATTTCACCTCTCAATCAATTCAACCTCTGAATTGATTCAACTTTTATTCAATTTTGTGCCCAACTGCTATCATTCTAACTGTTTGATCAATCCTGAATGGATATTGCATGTTCGTGTCTACACGCGATCAAAATTGACGAATCAATTGAATAGCTTCGGTGTGAAAGCAACCATTAATGTTGGAAACTAAAGTCCCTAGTTATTATACGTTCGAAGCTGTGTTCGATAAACCCTACACCGTTATTAAATGTCTCGAATACCTCTATGCAACGAAAATACTGAATCGATGGAATAAATCGAAGGAATAATTTGATCTATACTGAGACCGTGTCTGAAGAATCCGTCAAATATGCTTTACGTTCCAAGCACCAAAGTTTCGTAACCGAAAGAAGGATTGAAAAGGACCGGTTCTCGTCGGGAAGACGGATTAGATCGGAAGCCTCCTTTTTTTCGAACGGGAACCGACTCGAGGTGGTTGCAGCATAGTTTACACAGGACTTGAACATTTCCGGTGAAATGTACTCGCTTGTTCCCCTGGAGGAAGGTAGGTAAGCTTGAAACGACTTTAGACCAACGACAGGGTCGCAATGCGGTTGGCTAATAAATTTTGACGAACAAACGTACGCTATGTAGGTACAGGTACGACAAGATCTCGTCGCGTTAGCCAAACCGGGTCGCGTCTAGACACACCAAACTGTTCCCAGAAATTCCATTGTTCTTGACAAACCAATTTACCGGTTTTCCAGGGTGGACGTTTCTAAAAGAAAGGGACAGGACGTCGTTTAGGGCGGAGGGAGTATCGCATTATCCTTATTGCAGCTCTCGGAAATAGTATATGTATCTGATCCAGTTTCATACGGAGCCTATACATCTTCGTCACGGTTTATCCCGGACGCATCGAGATGCACCGGGGGCAGATGCATTATTTCAATTCGTTTAACAATATAGAAATGCTGGGACGGATGCGATCGTGCATCTTCTCTGCAGAATTACTAAAATATATCTTCGACGAACCGCCGGAAAAATTTTGACGAATCGGAACGTTAGATTGGATGGTAAATTAATTGTTAGTTTTATTTAGAGAGCACAGGGTTAATACGAGCAATGGGGAGTTGCCGAAAAATAAAGTTAGGTCCAAAAATATTGCTTTCGTAGTAAGTGACTTCGAAAAGGATAGGGGGTTGACAAGCCTATAAGATATCCAAAGGGGGAAAGGGTTAAGATGACCATTGAAAAGTGTAACAAGGGGGTTGTTTTTGACATGTTAGCCCGTTGATGGACACGATATCGGCGAACTGTATCGTTCGCAGTTTCGATGCAGGTAGGAGAAGAAAAACAAGGCGCGCATGATATGGACAGGAACGAAGAAAGAAGAAAAAGGGTGAGCCGACCAGGAGTGATATAGTCTGGACGGGGGTGGTTTTAAGGGGGTTTGGTAGAGCACGTCGACGGGGTCGGTGGTTCAGCGGGCGACAGTGGTTTGGAGGAGGGGATGGTAAAAGCGACACGGGAGAAGGGGGGCGGTAGGTCGGTGATGGCTATTTTTGGAATGTGGGTCACCCATAAACCCCGGCTTGTCCCGTGACGTCACGGGATCGTCGTCGTGGCAACAGGGACGCCGGGTTAATCACCCTTGGTTCGGAGCTGCCCCGCTAATCCCTCCTCGCACCTATTCCACCCCCAAAGACCAGCCAGCCCACCCCTCGGGACACATACCTGTATCGTGCAAGTTATTTTTAATAACCTTCACATTAACGCCGGAACCGGCTGCCGGAAGATTTAAGCTTCGGACCGTAGGGGTGACTACATTTTTTTCGTTCATGGAGAAATCTCGATTGAAGCCACCTCTGTGTCAGTCAGTTCTACTAAATAAAAATTGCCTTCGTTATTTTCAAGTTACATCAACTACATGAACGACTGTTGCTTGTGTTATTTATTTTTACGAGTCAGTTTATCATTAATATACAATTTTCTAAATGTAATATAATAATGGAATATGAAGCTACACATTGCAACGTTTGCATTTGATATAGACAATTTCATCATATGAATGATTAATACAGTCTACACACTATTAACCCCATGCTTTTCGAGGGTTAGGTTAAGAGTAGGAAGTATGTATTTCTGAAATTATTGAACAACGTTCTATACGTAAAAATAAGTCTAATGAAGGGAGAAACATTTTTTATTTGGCACATCGTTTTCGAAAGAATTAAGCTTGAAGAATCGTCTGAAGCATCCGATTATGACCTACCCTCTTTAATTTTCAAGCATTATGTTTGTCTAGGACAAGTGCTCATATGATGTGGTACAAAAGTTTTCAAATCGTGCTTCTATTTTGTAACAAATGAGAATTAAATAAGAAGAGACTTTCCTACACTGTTTTTATAGCATCATTGTACAGAAAGTTTCATGGATGGTTACGATTGTATTTCTAGCGAATCGACCAGGAATCCTGAGTAAAAATTCCCTCACTGCCATCTCTCCGGCGTTCATTGTTTTAATTTAGTCTGTAAGCAGTCTTGCAGCAGTTCACCTAACTTGATTATAAGTTCAGTTGATGAAGCAGCGATGCGTGTGAACCACCCTCGTTTCACTCGGTTTTGCATCTATTCTGCAATCTTGCATCATAAACTGTTATCGTACAACTGTTTTCTGAAGTAAAGTGATTTCGTTTCGCAAAGTAAACCGGTGTAACCTTTAGAATCTCATTGAAGGAATCATGTTAACGTGGTTCAAGTATTTAGTTTAGAATGGTTACGTCGATGTTTAATCATTCGTGGTTGATGCCTGCCTTAACATTAACAATTTCGGTACAGGCAGCTCCTGCCATCTTTGGTGACTCGAATGCAATTAAATGTACATCCTTTGGTAATACTGGCAGAAAATTTTTAACATAATTACAAAGACAAATAAAAATGATCCAAGTCAGTTGTAAGAAAGAGGCACTAATAAGCCGAGGATGGTGCAATAGTACTCTTGAATTTATTTAAAGTGTTCATAGGTTTGTATTTTACCAATTCAGTTTTGCTACAAATGTATAAAATCTCCTGTCTACTTATGTGTTTTTTTTGTATCCAGCATGTGGTATTATTTATCAAAGCAATCTGTTTGTCCGACCAATGGTCGACTATTCTACCACAAACGAGGTATGGGAGTAGATCGATCGCCTTGTGTATTTTTCAGTCTCACCAGCTAGCGAGAATCGAGTATATTATATACTCTATTTTTAGTACAAATATTTAAAATGATATCAAGATGATAAATGCGTAAGGCCTGCACAAGTTTTATTTAAAGAAAAGTTATGTTTGTGTAAAATTACTATTACCACCGACGAGATACTGTTAAAGACTGCCAGCCTTACGGGACTACGTGTCTCACGAATTTTTCAGTGTTCTCTTACGCCCTCTGGGATTTATTTTGACTGGAGTGGGAAACAGAAGCATCGACTACATTTCGTCGGTGCAGAAGACCACTGTGGAGAGAGATTCTCGCCGCGACGCGTCGGTGAAAAGGCGAATCATCACGAAACCATACAGATTATCATCAAGTGTTATATTTTCCGCCATATTTCACACGATGTTTTGGTGTTTGGTTTTTAAGGTTTCATATATTAAAAATAAAACTCAAGAACAAGAGATTCCTAGGAATATTGTACGTAAGAAAGTATTGAAGCATAATTGTAGGAAAATCTCGAATTTCTAATTCAAATTTCATATCAGATACCTGAATTTTTAATTTAAAAATATTACATAAATGAGCATTTTATTTCTTTACACTTTTTTAAATACGTAATTGTTCCAAGAATCGATCTGTGAAAACAGAAATATCTAGAAGAACAAAATAACTTTTGACATATTGTTTCGAACAATAAAGGCTCAACAAAGAATTACGTGGATGAATGTTTAAAAAAATGCACGGAATTTGACAATAAAGTTTCAGCTTCAAATTTAATAACAAATTGACATATTCAGTTACAATTGAATGTAGGTTTAGAAACTATGTTCTGAAAATTTAAGATACATAAATTTGCAAATCTTACACACTGTGATTATCAGACTTTTCTCCATTAGACGACACATTGTGCTACGTGGAAAAAATCTGTGGAAAAATAGCGGGAGTCCTAAGTGGACGTGTCCAAAACTTGTCCTCGCATTTCGTTCCGCTTAGTCTCTTCGCAAAGAAAACATATACAACCGTCCCCTCGCTAAGAGGGAAAGTGTAGGAACGTCTAGAAATTCGAATCGGTAACAAATGTAACATAATTGTAGGAGCAGAGATAGACAAGTTTTTATTGAATTAAGAATTTCAAATAGCAAATAGGAGATAAAAAAGTCATTTGTCACGCGTCGAATAAAAATAATTCTGAAGAATGTTTTCATTTATGAAAATTTATTTTTTGACGTTCATTAAACTTTTCATTTCCATCTGTATCTTTATTGGGCGGTTTATTCGACTTCGAATAATCTTCTGAGCCGCGTTCGAATGCGGCTGTAGGAAGAACGGAGCACCCGAGCAGTCAAAGAATGGAACGCGCGTTACAATGTAGTATCGCCCAATGAAGAGAGTAGGGATCGAATAAAACTGTGGATTCTTCTGAATCGTAGTTCAGTCGTATTGATATTCATCATAAAAACATGCGAAACAATAATTTTTTCGGCATCTATCACATACTATAAAGGAAGCGTTTTATAATGTAAATGAAGTGTGTTTTCCGATAGAACTTTTGAAAATGGTGTGCTCTTGTGCAAACGCTCTTTTTCAATACCCACAAATAAAAAATATGCGTTTTCTGTTTAAAAAATATTTGTTTAATAGCAGATTTAATGAATTTTAGGATTAAAACTGAAAAAAGATCTTTCAAAATGTCAACAGCAAGACTCGAACCAACGATCTACTGATTATCAGTCTTCCACGCAGCGCCCTAGGCTAATGCTCTTACTTTTCGAACGTTAACGCGAACTCCTTATGAACGGTACAGATTTTAAAATTCAATTTTTCTCGAAAAATATTGAGAAACGCGTCCTATTGCTTTGCGAAACTAAACTTGGATACGCTATCTTCTTATACTGCAAGTTTCAAGAAAATCCGGTTCCCGACTACCTCCTTGGCCTCTCCTTGTGAGCCGTGTTCAAATGCTGTAGGAAGAACCGAGCACTCGAGCAGTCAAAGAATGGAACGCGCGTTACAATGTAGTACATATCGGCCACTGGCCACTGAACAAAGCAGGGATCGAATAAAACTGTGGATTTTTCTGAATCGTAGTTCTGTTTGGACTCTTTAACTTTTGCATCATTTCATTGTTGGTTTAATTTCACTTTCCACATTAATATATATTGACTCTATTGTAAAAGTTTATTTCATAATAGTTATTTTTCCGATTAAAAAGCGTTCTAATGATGTGTTGATATCATTAAAATATGATCAATGCTGTTTTTTAATTTCTATACAGAAAGTAAATGAGAATTTGAAAGGAAAAATCGAAAAAAATCTCAAATGTCAATACAGTATTTTATCGACAATCATCCCCAACATAGGTCTCCTCAGAGATTATCCGCCAGAAATACTATTCTTTGGATTTTGCTGAACATAGAAAAGGACGGCGGAGCTCGACAGGCCTCGGTCGCCGAGGAGTGGAACATTGAAACGTGATACAGATCGGACCGGCTATATCGGATGAACCACTACTGATGCGACGCGGAACAGTCGCAGTCGCTTCAGCCGCACGCAGTCTCTCTTTACACGCGCTGTCCTTCTCTACGTTCGGCTCCTTGTGCAACGAATGACGAAAGTTTCGGGCGCAAAGGATTGCGTGAATCCTTCTTTTAATGACGTATACAACAGATCTTTAAAAAATTACAATTGGTAGGAATTACATGAAAAAATAAAAGATACTTTTTAAAAATTTTCTATTTCAATCCACAATAAAAATTTAAGATATGTGTCTTTGCATTTACGTTAATGATACACGTACTGAAAATTTCATCAAAATCGATTAACGCAGAAGAAAACAAAATGCATTAAAAGCAGGAATTGAAAACCGTGATGATGTTATAACTGTTAACGAGAATATCGGTTCTGTCTAATATCGTTATATCGATTACGGTTCTGGATCTCTCATTTTCTATATCGAATTATCTTCGGCTTTATATATATTTATTATTTAAGCAGTTATTTATTGTTATTTATAATATAAACAATTTTTACACAAATTAATTTCTATAATCTGTTTCTATAGTCCATATTTGAATTATTATTCCAATAAATCCTTGTTAAAATAATTGTTTAAATAAATAAATGTTTATAATTTGTTTCTATATATGTTTATAATTTCCATAATAATTTATTGTTAAAATAATTATTTCAATAAATTATTATGAGGATAATAATTCAAATAATAAATATAGAAATAATTAAAAATATATTTATTCAAAAAATTACAAATAATAGTTCAAATAATAAACAAAGAAACAGTTTATAAAATTTATTTCTTTATACAATTATTTCAACCATAAGTTGTTATTGAAATAATAATTAAAATATTGAATATAGAAACAAACGTCTATACATTATAAAAATATATTTATTTGAACAATTATCATGACAATACATTGAAATAACAATTTCAATAATGCATATAGAAACAAATTATTAAAATGTACTTATTTAACTTATTTAACCTACGCCATTGACGCAGTTTCATGTAGTTCACGAACAAACGATCTATTTAGATAGAGAGCGCTGAACCACCGACTGAATCTCGTCGTTGGTGGAACTTTTTAGTGATGTGGTCTTTCAGGTCACTGTAACTTCACCGTTACCACCGCGCCCATCGCGCCCACCTAGCCGTCCCGCGGTTTAGCACGGGGGCTGGCAGTCTTTAACAGTATCTCGTCGGTGCTATTACGAATATAAGATACCATTTCTGATTAAGTTGGTGATTCTACTTAACCCACCGTTCCCTACTTTATTGACTTCCAACCCCGAAGAACCTCTAAATCCACGCACCGCTGCGACGGTACACGATTCACAGGCGAA
Organism: Lasioglossum vierecki; assembly: GCA_028455595.1. NCBI lineage: Eukaryota > Metazoa > Arthropoda > Insecta > Hymenoptera > Halictidae > Lasioglossum > Lasioglossum vierecki. The sequence continues at coordinate 34,371,630 of CM052335.1, forward strand.
ACCGTGTCTTCAAATAGATCCGACACTTTTTATAGATCACGAAATAATTTTCTCGATCCTTGAAACTCAATCCTTGCCTTTTACCACTTCCAACGTTTGATGCCTCGCGTTTCACTGCGATTTAAAAATATACATGTCCAGGCGAGCGGTTCCACGTATACAAGAATAATTTACTTTCTATCGGCGCGCGAGAACGAACAAATAGAAAAATTTACGACGCCCTTTGTCACGGTATCAACGATCGCTGCGGGTCAGAGATAACGCTAGAAAATCGGCGAAGATATTACATCGGCCGCAATCGGGAACGTTGCGTTTTCAGCCTGCAATGTTTCCGTCAGCGTTGCCGCGTTCTGTGCCAAACAGCTGCATCGCGAAATCCAGAACGCGATCCGCTAATAACATTCTCGCTCTGCCTCGACTTCTGTCACTTCTAAATCGCTGACTAATAGAATCAGCTTCGAAAACGAGCCCCCGTATCCCTTACCAACGAATCGACACCAGTCGTCGTGGCCTTTTAATTATAGGAGTAGCGGCGCTACATTAAAAATTAATCCTATAAAGTCCAAAGTATTTCTTCTCTTTCAATGCAGGACTTGCTTAATATAATTCAATAATATTCAAATGTGTCTACTCTAAAAACCTGGAACCAAATATAAACGTCATTGCTACTTTATTTGATCTTGTTCTATTGACCATTCTAGTCTGTCCAAGAGTATCATCAAAAATATGCTCAAACAAATGACTAAATAAGTCTGAGAACGACCCCAAGCGCTTGCATAGTTGTAAAAATGGTACATTGTTCAAGGGTTAACATCAGACGGTCCTCTCGATGTTCCAAATAATAAATTCACCGCGAAAGGCAGCTTTAGCATTTCGTGTATCCTATTTCATCGTAAGATGCAGGATTTTTGTCGCGAATTAGAGAGACTGCGATCGAATTCGGATTTTTAATTTTCCCCAGAATCTCAAAGTACGATAACCAGTAATGTAGGGTTAATTGAACATGTTGGAAGGCAACAGGCGAGAGAACGAGCGAGCGAAGCGGGCCCGGCTCCGTTTTCAGTTTCCGATTATTTTTGGCAGCAGGCGGAGCGGGCAAAGCTCTCGCCTAAAAATGCTTACGACCGAAGGCCTCCTGCCATTGGTCGGCCGACACCACGTGAACAGCCCACGATGGAGGTGCACGACATCGAAGCAGCTGTCCAAGATCCAATATCAGTCATCATTGTATCGGCGGTTAGGCTAGTCGAAGTCAGCACAGTTCTTTCTCAAGGTAAGCTTAATTCGCGGCTGGAACGATCGGCTTCGCGAAAAACCTCCGAAGAGGACCCGGACACCTCCAACAACCTCCCGTTTCGTCGTCTAGAGTGCATACCAGTGAGATAGCTGTGCTTCACGAACTTAGGGACCAGACTCAAGGTCATCAGAGTGTTCCGAGAAAAAACCTTCGTATTCTCCTCCGCGGATTCTGTGACCCTTTGACACGTTCGTGCGCGAATTCCGCGTGTCGTCGGCCCTTAAGAGTGACTTCGTGATTTGCTCCCTGAAGCGATTCTTCCACCTGGGAGCCGTTTTCTCCAGTGACAAATGGTTCCGGAGCCAACGACGTTTGAAAATGAAACTCTAAGCTCTTCGTTTTGTTCTCTCTTTGTGTAGAGTGCTGTAAATGGGCGTGTTCCAAATTCATTGCTATTTCCATGAAATCAGACGGTGCCCCGAAGGGCCAGACAGTGCTCCACGAGGCTATTGGCCTCCATGCTTCTTGTAGAAATATGCTTTACTGAAAATTAATATCGACGAGATCGAATATTGTCGATTGAGATCTCCTTGCTCTTTCTTCGGGGCCAAGCGATGCCCCACGGTGCAAATAGTGCCCCGCTTGCTCTAGCCTTTTCCAGCGTTCTGTATCGAATTGAAAACATTGTTTACCACCTGGAAGTGTGAATAATCCCTTTGCAGTGATGTCTAGCTCGCTTCTATTCGCAACGAGGAAAATTTGCCGATCATGATCTCTTGAATAGAGCATACACGCGGATACACGCGAACAGCCTTGTGCCAGTATTCGCCGCCTCTGCCGCTACCTCGCCGACAATTATAGCTCGTTCAGACGCTACTGAATCGACGTCTATCTTTTTTAAGACGCATCGTATGTCCGTCTTCGATCCTCGACTCCGATTCTTCGTCGAAATTCGAGGACCAACACCTGGCAAACTTCTTTCGCTCTTCTTATCGGTTTCTAGGCGATCAAGCACGTAGATCATGAAGCGACTATGATTCTCGGCGGAGATCGTTCGCCAGCAAGATCGTACAGACCGATAGAGAGACTCGAGAGACGTGTTTTCTATTTTTACGGTGTCGGGATCTTCTTTGACATCGGAGACGGGACACACGTCCCGGAGTCGTGTCTTGGAATGGCTCGAGCGAGAGGGAGGCTATACTTAGCGAAGGCGATCGTCCATTATGAATATAAAAGGCAACGCTCGACTCTGATCCGATGAAATTCCCTCGATTCGACGTTTCCCTATTTTCTAGCAATCAGACGGTTCTACACTCGACACGGATGACCCAGATGTAACCTAGTTGCATGATCATTCGAACTGTCAATTTCCTTGGGAATTATTCTATCTTTCTAGATTGCTGATTACAGCTTACAGAGCTTGTCTAAATCGTAATTGTCGTCTATTGATAATGGATGAAGTTGCGGAGGTACAATTGGTAGTCGATTTAAGTATGGCTTAGCTCAAGAGAACTTTCATTGCAATATTTTGGAAACCTTTTTTAACCTCTTCAAGGGTTAGAAGCCATTCTGATCTGAATTTGGGCTCTTAGGGGTCTTCATTTCTGTAAATCATGAGCTTGTTCCAACCTTAATCGGTCGCCATCATTGCTGGCTAGATTAGAGGACTCCAAAACACTCTGACAAAATGTAGTACTTTAGCAAAAAACATTACATTCATTTTTACAAATTAACAGAATGGACATTATTGTTTGAAATATCCTCACAGAAATCATCTACATTGTGCTCATCCAAGCTGTCACCATTATTGAAAGATCTAGATACATGTCTACATAATTATTTCAAAAAATTTTTCACATTTATGACAGTGTACAATGAAAATCATCCACAGATTAGAAAAAAGGGATTTTGATAGAAGTGCTTCGGGTGTTTCTTTTCCAATGGTACACGGACCAGTTACACAATCGGCAAATGCAATAAATTTGCAAGCTATTTTGAAACTTTGTAGCTGACTCACAACCAGTGGTTCAGCCAAAGAAACAGATTCCCTCGAGCTCTAAATGTAACCCGATCCATCGAGAAGCGTTTCTTCCATAATTCATAACTTTACATTACCAACGAGGTTTTCTCTCTCTTTCTCTCTCTCTCTGGATCAGCGTTAGAATCTGCACTTTAATTAACTTCGCAGCCCGCGATTAGTGTTTCTGCTTCGAAAAACATTCATATCCCACTTTCTATATTTAAACAGTTATTTTCACCGCGGGCGTTCCACCGTTTCCTTTCATGGTCTTGCGAAATCCTTCTGTGCCGGAACAATTCTCTTGCCATTCATCTCGAAATTGTTCGAAAATGTATTAGAATCGAATATTTTTACAATGTCGTGGAGACTGATTGAAATTATCGAACGAGGCAGATCAATGGCCAATTGTTATGGCATTTGTTACTCTAACAAAAATCAGATTAAATTTGCCAGAGTTGCATTATATTCTTGTACTACAGGACCTGTAGCACGATTTTCAATTATGCCACACTCTTTGGTATCAAAACTGTACGGTGGAGTGCTCTTCTTTTTAAGAAGCCTGGAGCCGCGCCTTGTACAATCATTTCATAGTTTCTTGTGTCAAAATTATGAATTTTTCAGTTGTGAATAATCTTTCAATAATCTTCAGAATTTTTCCTAACATTCTTGATTACAATATTATTAAGCTTGGAACAGTTCTTGAACAACAGAAATGAATGATCGACTTACACGTATTTATGAAAATATTAATTGAACTGGATAGATTTGATATAATTTCAAGATGTGTAACAATTTTTATAATCATTGCGAAAGCTCCAGAGCACTTCCTTTCACGGTTTCTGAAAATTGTTTCTCCAGCTGAGGGGTCCCAGGGATTCATTTCAAAATTGTCGGGTCGCGTGGGCCTCGCCAGCCATCGAATTTATTTCGAGATATCGTTCCACGGATAAGGGAACAGCTCCAAGTTATCCGAGGCGCTTCCGGCTCCCTTATCGCTTCGTTCTCTCCAGGTTCCGACCCGCCCCTCGGGTTCCGACGTCGGGTCGCGAGCGTCTATCGGGTCGTTGCATCCAAATTTGGATCGGCCGACGCATCGACGTCGTCGTCGACCAAATTTCCGAAGGTGGGGACGCGGGGGCCGACGCCTGGCTATTTCCGAGCACCGGATATTCTATACCGTCGTCGGCGTCGGCGTCGGTGTAAGCGAGTAAGCGCCGAGAATTTACGCGCCGCACCCGCGATTTATCGCAACAGTGACGCCTGTCACTGACCGAAAAATTTGCACGAATGACGCAACCCTTCCTCGATGACACAACCCCCCTTTGCCAGCGATTATGGTTCACCCTTTGAGAACGAGCATTTTTACAAATATTCAGATCATCTTTTCTAGAGAGATTTCTTTTTGTTCAGCTCACAGCTAGGCTGTGGAACGAATAATAAAATGAATCAATAGTTTTAATTGTTCTACTATTTCACTACTGTTTGATCTCAAATGGATAATCGTTGGGAGATAGACACTGAGGATGCTTGGTTCTATTCAGATATTTGTTTTTCTCGCTTTTGTGTACATAATAATTTTTATGAAACTGGTTAATTGTATAATAGAAATCAATTTTTCGTATTTCATTTTCGATTTTTTTGTATTTATTATAAAAATGGATAGGCGTAATTTCGAACAGTAGAAAGATTTAACTGATTAAAGATTTACTAAAACTATTTTTTAAAAAAATTGTTGTTTGGTTTCTATGTCTTGCAATTAATGTAAACAATTTTTATGTCGCATAAATATCCGCAGTCTAATCATTGGAGATGATGGAATTGAGAAATGAATTGGGGAAGCTGCTTTTATATTGTGAGGGTGTAGAGAATTCATTTACACGATTGATTTAAAATTGATTAAAAATTCGAATAGTGGAGGTTGTGGATAAAACAGTTATAAAATCGAATTATCTATATGAAGTTGAGGATTAAGTTAACATGATCTTGAAATACGGGTCAAAACGGACCCAGGCATCGTCGTGTAAAGACAGCGTTCATACGTAGTGTGCGTCAAGAAGACAAATCGGTATCTGTGCTCAGTGACGCAACGCTTGGTTATTGTTATTTTGTACACGAAACATCCCGTTTTCTCTGCTTTATTTTTAGGTAGACGAGTGAAGCAGACAAGATGGCGGACGATGAGGTTAGGTGGGTACTGGAAACATCTCCTTTAATAGGAACACGACTTGGTTCATTATTTTCCCGCGAACGTTCACGTGAACCCATGTTTTCCTTCGGGATGGTCTTTACGCTGAAAATAAGGTGAAGCTTCGCTAAATATTATAAATAGACCGCAGATGTTCATTTAAACGTGGAGATCCGCGAAGCAGGAACAACCGCCCCAAGAAAAAGCGACGCAATCCAAACAGAATCTTTTAGCGACACTCTTGGATCCTTCACTAAAGCAAAACTAGTCTTCGAACTAATAGAAGCTTACGAATTCAATATTACAGAGGCATTGATACGGATACTACAGAAAACATTAATATTTTAGAAGTATAAAATATCATTTTATGGAGTTAACACCGATGGGAAAATGAAAAGGGCTTCAAGGTGTTCCAGTTTGAAATTTCGCTGATTTTACATTTTGTTACGAAGAATAATTTTTCATTTGAGAAAAACTTGCTCGCCAACATGCGAAAAATTATGGTTTCAATTTCACTAGAGCCCTCGCCGCCAGAGTAAAATTAATTTCTCATTTCGCTGTAAAACCATTTAAAATTCGACAAAAACCATTGTTTTATTCGATCGCGGAAGAGGTACTTAGTTTTGAAATTCATTAGCTGTTACAATTTTATTCCACTCAGCTTCTGGCAGAATGTTTTACTTCGATGAATATTCTCAACAACAACTCGTTCCACGCTCCATGCGTTCTGGCTTTTTGAAGTTTCGCCGATCCCTCGATTTAAATTAATTCCGAAAATTTCTGGAGGATGAATCGCCGGGTCGATTCGATGAAATTCTTGTTCGAAGGGGCGAGCTTTAATTTGTTATTTTTTCTCTTTCCCTCTCCACCCTTTTATGTCTCGTCGCATCATCGGCTACATCTTGGATCTTGACTTGACGTTGGAATGGCGAACAATGGATCGTTTGAACTCTGCAGTGTAATTAATTGTAACGAAAGGTACGCATCGTTTGTGTTTTATGCTTGTGACACACCCTTGAAAACACACTTAGAACTACCCCCTGTTGAATCTAGACTCGAGCAAGAGGACAACAACGCTAAATTTACCGATGAAAACTAACGAATAGATGTATAAAATGAACTTATAAAATGAAGATTTATTTAAATCTTCTAAAATGTTCATTATAATCAAGCTGTGGAGTTTTATATAAAATTCAATTTTTGTACTCCACCCTTCGCATTAGTGGCTATTTTGAACCGAGAATTTGGACATTTTATGTAATCTAACCCTTTGCAATCGGAGCTTTTTTAACTTGAAAATTAAACAAATGCATATGAAATTGATATAATACTTCATACAATACTTAAATTGTAATTGATTAGATACCAACATATTTAATAACGTAAACAATGTTTCTTAGAGTCCAAAAACCGAGTAAGTTCCTTTTTTAATGATGTAAAAATTGTTTTCAGTTATAGTGTGTTCACTTTCTGAGAACAATAAAATAATGGGAATTTTAATTTGTGGTAAAAATGAAAGAAATATCCTTTTCTGTTGCTACATGTCTGTTTGGTATAAAATTCGCAGTTTGATTATAATAGATGCTTAAATTAGACAGTTCAGTCCATCATTTTTCTCGAACAAATTTATTTAATCGTGGTAAAGGACAATGATTTGACGGTGGGAAGTTTAGCGTTGAAATCCTCGCGCACAATCGACGTTTTTCGGTCGGCGAATTTTGCCCGGGAGATTTTTGAATTTTCCCTCCCGGGAATCGTACTTTTTGATGAACGACCAACCCTTAGACGGAACTAGGACTTCCGGTTCTGCGATAAACACCGAGAACGATCGTGTCGGGTCTCTGAATCGACCGGGAGCGCCCTGTTTTTCATTGTTTTTTGTAGCGTTCAAAGTGGAAACTTGACGCGACACGACAGCGCGAAAAAAGCTGTCAGTCCACGATGAACCACACGCAGTGTGCCAGTAGTTTTTTTCCCCCCTATTTTTGTCTTCTTGATCATTTGATGTACCATTTTCTGTGCCCCGAATAATGAGGAGACCGTAGAAGTTTATCCTCGTGATCCCCCGCCATATTTCCTTTTTCCACAGGGAACCGCCACGCGAAATCCACGGCTCCCGATTTCCTCCGTACCATCATCCTTATCTCGTCATTTCTTATGGAATACCGGATTACCCGTGATACGGCTCCATCCCGGCGGAGGAACCACGGGAATCCACCGATATCGTTCTACATTCTGTTACTTCGATGTTTCCTTCGAATAATAATCTTACCTCCGGGGACACGCGAATTCCGTGACTTCCGGTTTCGAAGAATTAATGCTTGGCATCCGGTTGATTCGTGTTTGCCAACGTTAGTTTCATGTGGGCCAATTTATTCTAAGAAAATAGCGAGGCTGGCTTCGTGTGCTAATGTTTAGGGTTATTCTGACGCTCGATAAAAATCAACTTTTTAAATATTTGTAAACATTTGTAAACATTTATATAATGTTCAATTTATTTTATACATATATATTATATATTAGCAATCATGCCCCATTGTAATAGAAATTAGTAAAAGAAATACGCAGTACAGACTATATCATTCGTATCGTGACGGAAATGAAAAGTAATGAAAATTTCTTTTTATATTTATTTAACGTCGCTTTCAATTCTCTTTGCTAAGCTTATTAAACTTAAAGGTTTTCTCTGATTAAAAGACTAGCTAAAACTTCCATATAATTGTGAATAAAATCTGCCTCTGAACGAACGTTTTATTAAAAACCGTCTCAAAATGGCTATATTATTAAAAGCTAATTACTGAAAAAATATTCTAATAATCAGAAAAGATGTAAAGACTCGGGCCAGTTCCGAACATTAGCGAAAGCGATATTACGCTGCCAATTGGAAAAGATAAGAGAGCAGAAAATAATCCGGCGGCAACAGTATTTCGTGAAATAAAATTCTCAATTTGATTGCTCTGATTGATATTCGATATTCGAGACGCGGAATCGACGCGCTGGTAATTTGCTGGAAACAATTTCGCGCCGGATAAAGGGGGGAGAGTTATCGAGCGTACCGGTGGCCGATAACATGTTTCGGTTTCAGGGAAAGCCGACGTATATTTTTCCACCACGCGCATAAACGTAAAATTTCGTACGAGGCAAGGCAGAGTAAGAGATAGACCCGGAAGTATTACGACCGACACGTCGGCTGCCTCCGCGGGGTGGACTTTGCTCTTGATTTATCGGACCACTCTCATTCTTATTTCAACATTATTTACCGCCGCGGGATAGCCGTACACTCTATCTGCCTGGTTCCTTTCTCTTTTGAAACTTTCCCGACTCTTTTTTAGTTACGTGGCTGTAAAAGCGCCCCATTAACCCTCGCGGTACGTTCAAGAAAGTAGGCTGGGTCCTTGCGGACCGGTTGCACCCTGTGTAATTATTCCAAAATATCCAACATCGTCATCAAAATTTTTAATTATCAAAGGAGTAACATAATTGAATTGAATTGACTTTAATTTTTATTCATGTGCTATGGCTGGGTCATTCAGGACCCATTGCGCATTGTTTAATCACTCCATAGTATCAAGCATCGCTAATTGTAAGACTAAGATTTTTTATTGCAGAAGATGCAAGACAATTAAATTAGTCAGACTACAATTTTTATTATTATAGATTGTAATATTATATTATTTATTATTGTAGATTCGATATAACTGTTAAAACATTGATGAAATTGCGTTAGATGGATTTGGATCTTTGCGTAACGTTATGGTTGGGTCTCAAGAGACCCGACACCGTATGGCGAGGGTTAATATCAACCCGACATGCTCCACACTCCTAGTTTAACATCCGGTTTCCATGTGTTCGAGTCGCCGGAGAAGATATTGCTCCCGGCGTACGAAAATATTAGAATCCCATCAGACTTCCTTTCGCGCGTCTCCCGCCGGAAGTTCATTTCATGCGAGAAAGTTTTTATACTTCGCGGGGGAGAACGTATTTCCCGTAACGTTCCCTCTGTTTCGCGGGGACGTTCCCTCGGAACGGCATAAGTCACGTCTTCGAGAAATGTGCGTTCTCGTCGTGAACCAAGTTGCAATGAAAAATTATACAGTGGACATTTGTTCGATACCGTCGGAATACAAAAATGTTGGAATTATTATAACGTGAAAACTTACATTACTTTTCTCCACTGTTCAGGGAACTTGCACATTTGTATTTTCTAAATCAAATTGGATCGCACAATCGGCAATCGCAATTTATACAAATCGCAGATGTTCAGGAAAAAAATTTCAATCAGAAGCCAAAGTTTACATTTGAGTAAAATAAATATTGTTTTTCACTGTGATCTTTGTATAGATATTTCCATGTAATTGATTTGTGCGATTAAAATGCGATTGGAACGACAATTCGTAGCGTTTTTTACATTGAAATTCAATGGTAAAATGAAGATGTTTATTCACAGATTTATTCGATAACATATTTTTCGTTCTGTTCTATCACTTTTAGCCATTTTGGAAGCGTTATCTTTCATTGTTGTCTTTATTTCGATATTCCCATGTAGTTGATGTTAAATAATATTATCATTTACTGTTGTTTTTGTTTAAATATTTTCAGTCTGATCGTGTATGGTATGTTTAAATAAAATTACCGTATAATTTGATCTCCATTGGAAGTAACTCCGAATTCAATTACAAGGATATTCGAGATCGAGGTATTATTTTAGTTTAATGTTTCAGCGGAAACGCTGTGAAAACAGTTCCGGATAGAATGTAATCTGATTACACACAACCGATGCCGATTAAAATGTTCCGTAATCGTTAATTGTTGCTGACCTACGGTGGTAACTGAAGTATGTCCGCCGCTAATTAACAACTACGGACAGCAAACGACAATTGAATTATATCAGACTACCTAATGAAACTATTTACAGCATCGCTTAAATTCGCGTGGGCGTGCGTTGTATCCATAATTACGCAATCATGTTGTCATAGATAACATTCAATACATCTAAACTACTCATCTGTGCACACTTCAATTGTGATTATTAATTAGTTTATTGTAAATTACAATTTTGCTTCGAAATGTCGACAAATCAAACAGTCGAGTGTAAAATGGCGAACATACAGGGGCGAGAACCCATAACTTTAGAGACAATTTTCTCAATTACTATACAATCTATTCGAACAAATGAAAAATCAAACAGTGCACACAAGTTACTTTCATATATTTTGTTCAAAATTTTTACTCTTTTGCTAAGGGTAGAAAAAGTCATTTTTCAGCAGTGGTTCTAGAAAACCATAATAAAGGATAAAAGTAATAAAGACCGTGTTTACGATGCTTAATTGTTCTCTGAATAGTGAAACGAAAATTTATGCGAACGAATTGCACGACTTATGGCGGTCCGTCCGACACTGACATACAGCGTGTCCTCCCCTGTATCCTAATTTGGCCACGACTGACTCATAGTTAGCCAGTGTAGTAGTAGAATAGAACTCCAAGCACGAGCAACCTAGATAACCAGAGAAACCTGGGGTAACGTAGACACTACAGTCGCATGAAAGACGAAATATTTCTGTGTCCTTTGCGGTGTGAAGTGTCCTTTCTATTGTGTTATGTCCGCAGCATGCTCCTCACGCTTTGACGCCTTTATAATTAGCACGTGGGATTCGTTCGGGCTCTTTCGGGGTTACAGCACGAGTATCAGCCAATTGTTACATTCCGTTAAACATTCACAATTTATTTGCAAGTTGCACATCGGTCACGTTCGTCGCGATTGAGAATTGCACTTCGCTGCAAATCACGCGGCACACACACTGCTTTATAAAACGCTTTGCGCAATTTTCTACACGAAACCCGGAACACTTTCCTTGGCACACGATTCATTATTTTTATAAGCTATGAATAATAAATTCAGAATTAGTTGAATATTTCCTGTCGAACGAACATAAAATTTTTATTTTATAATTATATGTAAGTGTATGTCTAGGTAAAATCAGCCAATCTTTGTATTCGAACATGTTTGTTTAATTTCTTTTTTTTTTAACGGATAGTGAGCAATGAATAATAGGTGCGGAAAAATAATTGACCATTTCTAGTTAAACAAACTCGAGAATCTTAAGATTAAGAACGAAATTATTGTGTCTATGTAGATCAGACAATATTATAGTGCAAAAATATATTATTAATACGTGTACAAAGTAATGCATATTATGTCGGTGAGTTGCTGTATTAGATGCAACAGTGAAGTTTTTTGAGAATCGTGCCCATTTCCGGTCCGAAGATTGTTCCGCGTTCCGTCCGCAAGAAGAAGTTTTACTCACGATCCCCGTCTCTTTTTCTTTACAGAGGAAACGTCTCGAGGATGTACGTAAGAGGGGGAACTATCGATGAACCTTAAAGTCAAGCAGAAAAGGACGATTACTCGCGAAACTTTTTCAATAACTTGTCGAGCCATGCTAATCGAAACGATTATCCGCGTCGGTTCTTCGCGAAAAGATCCCGTCATGGGCCTGCGTACAATGCTTCCGGCACTGTTTAGTCCTTTGCATTCAAACAAGCCTTCAACTCAAACAAGTTACAAAACAAAGTATTTTAATATATTTTCTGAACATCGACATTAACAAATTTTACTCGATAAATTTTTGATTTGCGGTATATACAGTTTACAGTCGGTCACCAAAATTTTCATACACCTGTCAAATCTGTTGAGCCTATCTAATCCGAAAATATTAATTAGGATTAGACGGACTATAAAAATTGTTGGAATTGAGAATTACATTTTATTTTAGACGATCATCGTCATTTTTAGTAAACGAATGATACTTTTTAAATATTCATGACACTTGCGTTTATTGGATAAAATGTTTGATATTTGCCACGTGTATAGCGTTTCGTGATTGACTGTGCACTACCACTGGCGTGCGAAGGACTAGATTCCGTTGTCCGTGGATTTTAAAGAGGAATTAACGATTCTCCTTTCTTCAACTTTTCACATGTATTTCACGGCCGCTTTGAGAATTCAAATTTCGCGCCGTTGCGAACTATTCTACCGTTCCGTGTCGTTGTCAGATAAGATGTTTTAAGGGAGTTTCGCACGGAAAATGTAGGAAAAGAAGAGGAAACAGGCGGAGACCGACAGAAAGAGGGCGGAGGTCCGCGCTCGCCTCGAAGAGGCTTCCAAAGCCAAGAAGGCGAAGAAGGGTTTCATGACCCCTGACAGGAAGAAGAAGCTTAGGGTGAGTTTACACCACATTCTTTACCAATTCCTCGTTACGTTACCAACATTCCGTTGCGTTCATCATCGCGCTATCTCCTTAGACAAATCTCCTCTAACTCAGCGATACATATCTAATGAAATAAATGCAAGTTTGCAGTTTTACACGATCAGAATGTTTAAAACACTTTCAAAGAATTTTCTAAAACGCTTTTTAGAATTTTTACCCATGATTATGTATTCGAAATATTCATTCAAATATTCGATCTTTTCTCGTGGTTATACGTTTTATCAAGATAAGTAGAAGTAACCAGCAGTAGTCAGACAAATGATAGAATTCAATACAATTTATGTCGAAAGACTCGTCTCATTTTTTTACCCAAAATCAAAATAAATCGCAGACCTGTATTTCGGTATCAGGAACCTATAAGACACTTTCCAGATCTTTTGCATGTGACTTGACAGTTAAAACGTACCAAAAATGGAAGCCGAGGAGATGGAACATGGCGACGAATCATTCCTTTACCTTATCTTTCAATTCGAAACAAGGTCATTCCCGAAGCAGACCAAATTCCTCGCGAGCATTTTCCTCGGGAATTGCCACTCGGCGCCATTGTTCCAGCTTCTTGGTAGGGAATTTCCCGGTCTGGTCTTTACCGGGCGCGTTTTATCGCCGCCTTAGATCTTCATTTCGCTGCGCAACACCGTTCAAAGCCCCGTATTTCTCTATTACCTTGTCACACTTCAACGCGCGGGACTTCCGCCGGTTTTCGAATCGTTTTCGCCGCGGGTATCCTGATCCGCGTCGAGTTCTCGGGACAAGCTTACGTTCCCCGTCCTTTGCATGATATTCCGAAAGGGAAGAAAGCGTTCCCAGAGCTTAGTCGAGTCCGCAGGAGAGAATTTACCGGGCGGTTTACGGCCTGGCCCGAATCCCCGCGATTTCCTGAAGGTCCTCTAGCGCCACGCGAGGATTCCGCCTTTTATGCGACCGAAGGCCCGTAACAATGGCACCCCGCCTTTCTTCTCTGCCCACAGTTGTTGCTGCGTAAGAAAGCCGCCGAGGAATTGAAGAAGGAGCAGGAAAGAAAAGCCGCGGAAAGGAGGCGCATCATCGAAGAACGCTGTGGAAAGGCCAAGGACACCGACAACGCGAGCGAAGGTACTTACATCGTATTCAATGTACCCGCGAGCACCGTAAACCGCGCTCCTTCTGGGCCACGAGCACGCTGGCTGACTTGAGAATCATTCATTCTACTCGACAGACTACTTCCTCTTGACTGGAGACGCGTTCTTGCTTGGACAATCTTAATCTTTCAGCCATAGTGTGGGCAGATTTTTATGCTGGCCTGTAGTTCGGTTAAAACTGAGCATTTTTTGTTTTAACAGTTTTTAAAAATGTTGTGTAAGTTGGGAGTTACAATGGTTTCAAGCAGTACACGCTCCGTATAGTAGCACTCGCGTACCTAATGCCGTGTGAACGTGTCAACTTTGAACAGCTGTAACTTCGGAACTAGAAGAGATTTTGGGAAATTGGTGAAACGAAAGTCATCCGGTTTTGTAAGAATTCTGCGAATGTGTAAAAATCTGCTCATATTTCTATTGAAAAATCATCTCGACAGCATTGATAAATTTTCAAACAACGGTGCACACTTCGAACCCTCTAGCATACAATCTTTTTTCAAGTACGAACTAGATGCACACAAAACGAAAAGAGACTGACAAATACATAATGTGTCGCAAGCTAAAAAAATCAGAAAAATGAACCAAGATTTGAGAAGCGTAAACAGCAAATATGTACTCGTAAAGTTACACAGTCGTGGAGGATGAATGGAGCAATGTGTACAGTTTGCTGTGCATAGTAATTTGCGCTAATCGAGCGGCCAGCGTGCTCGTCCAGTCGACGTTCGAGTACGTCAGGGCCGAAATTAATTCGTCGCAGGCTTTCACTCGAATCAGGATCATATTTTTGCGGGCGAATATTTTCCCGGGCTTTTTCCGAGAGACATGTGAGAAGCGAATCGTGCCGTGGGATCTCTGTTCGTTCGTGGTTAGCGTTCGTGGTATAATCAGTCGTGTATCCCCGGTGGTTTCGATCTATCATCGTTCCGGCGCACAGTGTCTCCTCTCGGCGAAAACTCATTGATGAGACACACGCCGTTGGACGCCCAGGTTCGATCGCCTAAACTCGCTCGTTAACATACGTCTCGTGAACACGACAATGGTCCATACAGTGTGCCAGCACACATTATCGTCAAAGAAGACTACACGGACTCGACGGTAGCTTTAAGGGAAGGATGGCGTGGACACGGTGGACTATACACATGCCTCGGAATTTTATTTGATAGTGAACTCGATGAGATATCGATCTCGAAGTGGGCACCTGTGCTTGCTACAGGATGCTACACAATTGTGGTGAAGCTAGGAGAATTTGGTGATTGAAAAAGATTGTTTTGGTCTCATAGTTTGATTGATATGTTAAATGAAACTGTAAAAAATACAGTATTGCCTGTTTAAATGTTCTTTATAAATATATTCAATACTATTCTTTTTTTACGCGAGTACATAAAACATTTTTAGTTAACTGTTTCCAATTTAATATCGAAAATTTCAATTTTTATTCTGTACATTCAGACGTGTCCGAGTTACTAATATTTCCGCGAATCTATATAAAAGTAAAAATCAATATCTTGATTAGTTCCTCTCAAATATTATTCCGAAGGCATGGTATGCAGGATGTTCAATAATACACATACGACCGAGGATGAGGAGTTTCCACGTTCAGAATCATTAAAAAAAATAATAGAATCCCAGTATCTATGTGCATATGACTTTACGAATTTAATTAGAAATACTTGTAAAGTATGAAATGCTCTAAGGCCGATGAATCGTTTCAAGAAAGTAAAAACAATTCTAACAGCAAGTAGAAGTATCGATCAATAGTCAGACGCATAACAGAATTAAAAATACTCTCGCAAGTTGTCCGCAACGTAATGCGATATTTCTAGTAAGCAATTTAGAGCAATTGATATTGAAAAGGTAGGATCAAGTGGAAGTATGTAGCATTATCTTTATGGAATCATAGTTGCAAACTGTGAAAATTTGGAAGACCAAAACTTGGTGGAAGCATCTGGCAATAACTAGAACACCTGATAACATTTTTAAGAATCCTTTTCGATGCAAACAACAGCGTAATTGTTTTTAAAGAATGCAGTTTTGAAAAATGCATGGTCGTACTTACAAAATTCGAAACCACTTCCAAGGGATCTATATCCGCGAAAAGCGGGACACCGAAGTGAAAAATTTCACTTTGCTTTTTCCGAGCGTGAGACCATCCGTTTCCGGTGTCACACATGTTATTGGCCATCCTGTAGACAGTGGGTTAGCCGTGTCAGCAACGTTAGAGGACGCGCACCGAGGCCGAACAAAGAGAACGGTATCGTTCCCCCATCGTGCTTGAATGAGAAATGATGAATTCTGTCCGATCTTTTTCACCTTGATCCACACAGAGACCGTGAAGCGCGTGCTGCGCGAGTACCACAATAGGATCACAGCATTGGAGGATCAAAAATTCGACCTCGAATATGTTGTTAAGAAGAAGGACTTCGAGGTACTTGAGAACGAACGGTTGCGAGAAACGTAACGAGACGTGCGAATAACGAGGCATTCACAAACACGTGCACACTTCTACAATTACATATCGCACACTTACACACATGCATACGTACACACAGACATTCATAGACAAACACATGGCTCCATATACACGCACACATCACCAGTTTTAACACAACACCGATGCTCAATGTTGTTGCACTTGAGCAATGGAACGCGCTTGCCCGGTCGGTTGCGAATTCACGTTCGATTGACGAAGAGAGAGGCCGACGTGCATCCTCGGATGCGTTTTGGCAAACGGATGGCGACCCTCGCCGTTACGCAACCGTAACATTGCCATTATTTATATACGACGGTACCGTATTTATGTTGTCACGATGACGACGCGTTTCTTTTTTTATCCGTACCCTCGCAACCAGTGATATCCACGTTTTTTTCACACACGTACACTGTTTATTTTTTAGTTTTCATTACTGCCAGTAAATTGCGGATTTTCTGCGCTCACAGTGAACCGGATCTCCTCTAAGGATTATTAAAAAATTTTTTATCTTGGGACCGATAGTATCTCCATCATGGCAGAATGTGCAGTTAAATTCAACACCATTTTCTCGACGCTTTATGCTCGGTTCCATAGTGTAAATAAAATTCTATGGCAGAATGCGATTACATTGCAACACAGGATATTGGTTCATTTCATTTATACATTCATTTGGTGATACAGTTGAAACTGTTTTTCATTTTTATTTTCCTCATACCCCGAGGAAGTCGTGACATAATGAAAAATATTTTTTACGACCACTGTGAAAAAAAAGAACATTTGATAGAAGATGAAATTTGTGCAAATATCCGCAGGCTACTCGCAGCACACTCCAAAACAAAATTACAAAGTAGCTGCGCCACCGCGCGGAAATATTTCGTCTCCTGTTCGTCGACTGTCCGAAATATGATTTGATTGACAACGGCATCGGTAACTCGAGCGAAACAGAAGTCTGCTTTAATTTCTTGTTTGGCCTGCGGCCGCTGCGAACGTTAAAATATTTTCGAGCAATGGCGTAGAAAGTTCGTTTAATCAACGTGTCATCTTCGCAAACAGAACGATGATTCTATATTCTATACAATGATTTCTGCGCAACCCGGGCAAGTGTCGCGAGCTTCGCATTTCGTCTCTCCGTTTTAATTATTGACAAACATATTATTATTTATTTTATATTTTTTTTTATTTGGTTCACTCACTATCTGACATAACACGGCTACTCTGTCTTTCTCTCTGTCTCTCTATCTATCTCTACCTCTCTCACTCTCTATCTATCTCTGTTTGTCTCTATTTTTTTTCGCACACCTTTCTGTTCGCTCGTTTTTCTTGTTGCGCGCGATCTACGTGATTTGCTCTCTTCGTTTAATGCTATATCTCGTCGTCAATTACCACCCACTATCTCACTATCTTTGTCGCTGGTGATTTCTCGCAGAACAAGCAAAGCCGTCGATTATTTTCAGCAGCGTACTTGTAATAATTAATTAACTTACTGTGTTCTCACCAAGTTGTCACCATACGCTGTTCATTTGATATAACGGAGCAATATCCCCCGATTTGTAGTGCTCTATTTCTATTATTTTATTTTTGTGTTCTTTTTCATTTTGGACTTCCTGTTGGCGATCTAAGTTGGTCTCGCGGCGGACGTCCGCAGTTTTCGCAGCAATCTCGTTTGCTTTCTATGTTCCTGCGCAATATCAATCCCACGCGTGTTCGATGCGCGTGCCGCGACTTGCGTCGATCCCCCTGCTCCTGGATCCAGGATCCAATTGGATCCGGCGTTACTCTTTCGATTCAGCTTGCGCACCATGTTCTTCCACTTTGCGAACCCTGTTGCTACGGATCCCGCTGAAACTCACGCTGTCCTCGCCGACAAGCATTCACCAACATTTATCGATACTGATGGTGACAATCGAACTTTCGACATTGCACACTTCACATTGAACGTATCTTTAAGGTATAAATTACTAAATTCCTCTGGAACCATACTTCTATTCGTACAAATTTTTATTACCATTTTATGCCGATGGAAAATAAAATTTCTCTAACTACAAGTATATATATATATATTTTAGGAATGCAATTATGATGTAGTTATTCTATAATAATCTTTTAGCATACCACTTTATTTTTCTACATATTGCGACTCGTGTCGATTTTAATGTTTCACTGTTGAAGTCACTTTACATACTTCGAAGTAAATCCAACAAGCTTCGTAAAGTCGCGCGTTCATTATTGAAATTGCATAATAGCAGACATTCAGCTAAGTAGTATCAGCCTTCTTCATTATCATTATTATTATAACACAGTTGCAACACAGAGGTGTACTCGTTATAACAAGCACTTAAAATACCTCCATACCAATGAAAACTATTTGATATGAATTTTATATCAATACACCAATTTCATATAAATCGTACTATTACATTATTAATACATCAATACATATTGTCATGTTCTATACGTATACATGTTAGATATACGTCGTGTCTGAAAACTTATCGCAGAATAAAATCAATGTCATCATCAATAAATCATTGCTGATGAATACTGATCGGCGAGAGCAAAGGGTATCGAACATTTTAATCGATTTCAACGAGATCCGTTTTCTACACCGTTCTACCTCCCCTCGTTCTCAACAAATTATTTAACGAAACTAGTTCGCGTATTACTGGGCGGGGAACAAAACAAACTCGACGAAAGAACAAATGAACGCAGTAGAGAGCTAAGCGTGCCGCCAAACGAACGAATTCTTTTCAAAGGTGACTTCGAATTTTGACAGCTAACGTGAAGTCCATTCTGACCCAGTATCATAAGAGGATCATCGTTCTCGAGGGGCAGAAGTACGACCTTGAGTACGAAGTCGCCAAGAAGGATTTCGAGGTCGACATGTTTTTCGATGCACAAAACGACGACGTTGCAATTAACAATTTATAAAAAGAGAAAACAGAGCAGAATACCATATTTTTTCTTCTGTTTTTTCTCTTTCTCACTTTCTCTCTCACTCTCTCTCACTCTCTATCTATCTATCTTTCTCTGTCTCTCTTTCTCTCTGTTAGACAATTTTTTCTTGTTTTTCCAACACGCACACACATTCCTTTTGGGAACTGTGCGCGTATTTTTTTTCTGATTAGTTACGCAAGGAGATTTTGTTGCTAGAGCGAAGCGCTGAGTGACAATGATTTTCTTCTGACTCTTATCATAGTTTTTGTTGTTTACTTTTGTACCGTTTGTGACCAGAGATTTTGAGAGGTTTCGGCTGTTTAATTTTGATGTTAACGTACGTTGAACTTAGGCATCGAGGCTGTATTACACACTTAATATTTCACGCAAACTGATACTCTAACGTAGCGTATTGCCACTATCGTGTCTGACTGCGTAGCGTAGAAATGTATTTTTTCGTAGAGCGTGCGTACAGTTCCTTAGCGAGAACAGAAATGAACAAAAATCAAAAATTGATAAAAAAAGAAAACACACGCGCCAACGAAGAGCGACAAACACACACAACATACATAGAGTAAATTTGAAAAAGAAAGCAGGCACGCCCGCGAATCGTAGAACCGCAGCCAAAGTAGATAACGAAATAATACAGTATCATAATACATAACGCTGATATTACCTAGATCCTTTTGCGTGAGCGGTTTGTGGTAGAACAACAGTCTTTCATTCGCTCCAAACCTCTTCTTTTTATTCTCTTTCATTTCTTTGCGCGTAGGGCGTAGGCAAACAGTCCACGGACGTGAACACGTCCACATCCACTATTTATTAGGGGTGTGTGGATACCCGAAATTTCGGGCTCGGGTCGGGATACCTCCTGAAAATTAACAAAGTTTCGATCCCGAAAGTTTGCAACATTTCGGTACCCGAAACCTGCAGTCAAGTTTACCGATCTCAAAAATCTGTTATAAATTTTGCATTTTAACCCTTCACTGCATGACATTTTTAATTCGGATGAAAAAAATGAAAGAAGGTCAGTTCTTGTGTTTTATGTAAAGGAAAAATATTGAACAAAATTAAAATAACATTTTCAGGAAAGTAAAAATAAATAAACAGTAAAAACAAACATTTTTAGCTTACTATATATCAGATTTGTTAACTATGTCAGATATGATACACTATGCAACGAAGGGTTAATTTTTCGGATATCCCAACTTTGCAAACTTTCGGTATCTGAGCTGGTCGATAAATTTTTGGGATTCAGACCCGATCCGATTCGAAACTTCGGGACTCGCACAAACCTATTATGTATCCTTCTTCGTGTCAGGTTAACGTTCACGCAGTTATCAGCTTCGTGCTTCTTGCTTCCAAACACGAGAATCTCTCTCACTCTCTCTCACACACACTCTCTCTCTCTCTCTTTTTCTTTGTCTTTATTCCTTGATTGTTCCTCTATCCGCGATCAACCTTTCGATACAGAATAATCTTCACGCTCCAGCAACCGGCTGCACAGTCGTGCTACCTCGGATTTAAAACCGTGAACAGAATTTATTGCTATTCACGCGTCATTTGAGGATCTTTATTTCGAATTTTACAACGCCGCGCCGGCTCGAAAATTCTGCGATTTACGGCGAAAACGTTGCAAATTCAATCTGGGTCATCTTCCTGTAATTTATTGCACGGTCGCTGGAGCGCTAACGTGCTGATTGCTCGCCGATTTTCTCAATTCCTTGCAAAATTCAATTTCACGTAAACAAAACAATTTCAACTTTTATCGGGAAGTAAAAGTAATTATTGCCTCCAGAAATTTTTACAAAAGAGATCAGTGATAGAAACGTGTTTCGTAGATTAAGTTGAAGATATTTATCACTCGACTCTGGCTTTTCGTGCAAAATAAAAATTGTGTGCTGTATGGACACGTAGTTTTTCTCTCATCAATTGTAATAAATTTCTAAATTCTTCTATGATATTCTCACCATTTTCTGTCGTTAAACAATTTCGATTTTAAACGTTTTGGTTACGGCGATAACGATCATAATTGACTAAAAATTGATCTCGTTATCGATGGGCATTATTAACGAGCTTGATCCTATTTCGGCCGTGCTTAATAGTTATCAGTGAATTATGAACATCATTAATGAATAATTACAGTTGTTATCGGGAACAGTGTTTTCGACAGTGATAGAACATAAACCCCTAAATTAGATTGCGAAACTAGATTTGCATATAATCAATAGATTCGTAAGTACGCCGGAGTCAAAAAAGAGTAATATCGACAAAGATCTACGAACGAATGTACAAATGAAATTCATAAACGAAACAGTGAATTCTTGAAGCACGTATTATCGATTTCAACCCGATTCATTCGAGTCAGCATGATCGCAACAGGCCAAGCAGTCGGCGCTATAACCTTATAGAGAACGAAATTCAATATGAACACCGATAAGAGTCTCGCAAAATGGCAAGCTAATTTGCCGTATTACAGACTGGTACCTCCGAAATACGTTCACACGCTAAAAGTACTGATTCGCCGACGGAAATTGTAGCAAGCGATAGCAAAACCGAGTAAGATGTATGGTAACCGGTGAAAGGACAGCTACCACCGTCCTCCGT
The DNA here is from genome assembly GCA_028455595.1 of Lasioglossum vierecki. Classification (NCBI taxonomy): domain Eukaryota; kingdom Metazoa; phylum Arthropoda; class Insecta; order Hymenoptera; family Halictidae; genus Lasioglossum; species Lasioglossum vierecki. Next base: position 34,393,466 of record CM052335.1, read on the forward strand.
CTTGTAAATCCTCCGCCTCCAACCTGCTCTCTCTTCTGTGAGAAACTTTTGTTCTTCTAGCCGAGCTCCAGACGATCTGTTCGGCATATTGGAACAGACTACAAGCGCTCGAGGGCGATAAGTATGACCTCGAGAGGCAAATTAGAATGAAAGAATTCGAGGTAAATACGAGCGGCTCGCCTGACGAGAAACCAAAAAATGAAAAAGCCTAACCGTGTCTCTCTCCTATTTATACAACCAGTCTCCCGCGTGGATTCGTTTATCTTTTTTTGACGTTTTTTGGAGCTCGTTTCTAACCGCCGCATTGTCGTCGACCGTGTGCGTTGCGATTGTTGGCCGATGTTTCTTCCGTTCCGACGCTCTCTCGAAACTTCTCAGCGAGATTGAACATTTTTTAGACTGACTTAGGATTTTTCCGGAGGATCGACGAGATCCTATGGGACGGAAGTCTCGAGAGAGCGACGGCAGGGACTGTATCGAGCCCGAAACAGATGGAGGCCGATAGGACAATTTCCATTTGACCGGAAAGGAGAGATTTCAGAGCAGGTCACGTTCGCGTCGGTTCGAATTTCCCGCGTATTTCACCAGCGGATCGGGAGGGAGGGCTGGGAGAAGGAGAGGGGGATCTCGAACCAATAACGTCAAGTGCATTTTCCAAAGAACAGCTTCGGAACATTCTCGGTGTTCTGTGAAGAATTTTTACAATTTTCTCAAAGCTAGATAATTTTTTGTTTTTCGGGCCGAGGATTTTTTCGTTTCGAGAACTCTCTCTCCCTCCCTCTCTTTCTCCCTCTCTCCCGTTCCCCTCGCCTCCTGGCTATTTAGTGATGACAACGAGCCGTGGATGGAAGAAATCTGAGACACTCCATGTTCTTTGTAGACGATTTGAAGGAGATTTGCCAAATGTATTACGACCGCGTCTACCTTTGTGAGGGTCAGAAGTGGGATTTGGAGCGTGAAGTTCGGAAAAGGGACTACGAGGTACAGGAGACAATAAGAAAACAAACAAAAAAGAGCGAAGCCCTACCCCACCACCCGCCCCTGAAAAAAAGAACAAAAAACAACCGAAAAGAATAAACACCGGTGAGAAACGGGCGAGCGACGTGAGAAGGATTCCGAACAATTGCGAAATCATTTTTTCCGCGCAATTATTTTGCAACCTCTGCGTCGCCCCCCGCGATCCACCGAAACCCCCCTCTCTTTCTGTACATATAATACTAGTATCTCTTGAAGTTCTTTCTCTCTTTCACGATGTTTCTCTTGGAGAACACGTTGAGTGGCTTTTCAGCGAGACCAGAAATCGAACAAGAGAAATGGAAATGCAAAAAAAGAAGGAAGAAATGAAACCGCACGCGTCGTGGCGTTTTTCTTCCTCCGTCTCACTCACACTCTCTATTTATCTCTCTTTCTTTCTCTCTCTCTCTCTCTCTCTCTTTCTCTCTGTCTTTCTTTTGGTTTGCTCTTTCGGGAGCACAGCAACACAAAAGGACCACACGCGACAAAAGGGAACAACATCGCGCGTTTTGTTTCTCTTTCGTTTCCCTTCTGTTCCCACGGAACGACGCTCAGGCTCGTTTCTGTTTCTACTGTATAATCTTGGTCAGTCCTGTGATTCGGTGACCCGCCACCATTTTCCATTCTTCTAGCTAATACTTTTTTTGTTTGTTTCTTTCGAGAATCTTATCAACCGAGGGTACCAAACCGATGTGTTTCGCGCGGATCATCGAGAGAATCCATATGTGCCCTTATAATTATGATAGTAGCCTAAGTCATATACATATTTTTTTATTCCGAGATATATTTAAAGGAAAAGTATAATGATACTAAATGAATTTCATAGAATATTTAAATTACAAGCGCTATCTAATGATTCACTTTAGACAATACCGTAAAAATCACATTTAATTGATTGAAAATCACAATAAATAAATTTTTTTTTTTAATTTTTACTTAGACCACTTTCATTATTATGGGCACATATATGTGTATAGACAGACACGGCCAGCAATTTTTGTCTTTTTTCGCGTGGATATGAAGTGCCGCAATGCAAACACTTTTCTTGCCCGTCGCTCTTTCTCTCATATTTTGCTCTCTCTATCTTTCTCGCCACATCGCTCTCCTGTTTTCGACTGAATTTTTTTCTATTTTTTCACGACGATCTTTCGTCGAACGCCTTCTCTGTCTTTCTTTCTACTTTCTGCTGTCTTTATCTATCTCTTTCTCTCTCTCTCTCTCTCTCTCTCTCTCTCTTCTCGCATATATAGATGTACGTCAGTCTCCCAAATGCAAACACTACAATCTATCTCTACAAATATCTATCTCTATCTCTCATAATATCTTCTCTCTCTCTCTCGCTCTGTCTTTTATAATATCTTCTCTCTTTCTCTCTGTCTCTTTTCTTCCACTGTCTCTAACAGTATAACGCCGAATTTCCGGGCTTCCGAGCTTTCTACTAACGCGCCAGACGAGCAGTATCGTTTAGACGCTTCAGTTTCGAATGCCAGGGCTGGGCAAGCTTATGGAGCAGACGTTCGTATGGTCCGAGTCGATCCAACCGATCCGTCTCTAGATCACTGGATCGTCTCTCGTTCCGTCAACTTTCTTTAACTCTTTCTTTTTCCATCTTCTCGACATGTTTCTCTCTCTCTTTGTTACTTTTTCGGCGAGATCGTTTTCGGTAACGCGACAGATTGCAACCGGTTTATCCATCAGATAATCGAAAAGAGTGTGCGTTTTATTTTGCGGACCGCATAACGCGTTCTCGACGGAGAAAACGAATCGTGAAATGAGAAGGGCGCGATTGTCCCCACACACCCCCAGACGATACAGAGATTTCTATTCTATATGAAACATCACCTGGACTCGTATGATTTTGCGATTTTCTTTTTTCCATTTTGTTTTTCTCTCACCACCGATACACCCCAGGCGAACTTGCATTTATTCACTTTGAACGTGCGTCGCGGATCAATCGTCCACGCCGAATAGATAAACCGTTCGTTTCTTTGATCAAGTCTCAGACAAAATCATCAAAAATTGATCCCACTTTGTTCGCCGATCATTTACAATTAAAATTACTCTGTACACGTCGTGGATAAATTATCCGGGAGATGCACATCCAAATTGAAAAGTAAATTCGCCTTCTCACCACCTCACGTTCACCATTCATTACCACCGTCGTCATCTTCATATTCTTCATTGCCATCAACCGCCATCACCGTCATCGACCACAATTACCACCGCCCCATTTTTTTCTCTCGTCTTGACAATTTTTTGTGTACGAGAAAAGACAAGAAAAAAAAGAGAACTACGAAAAATCAAGTGACAAACGAACAGTCATGGGAGCAGAACCAATGTACACACCGAGGGGGAGGGGTCCGGGAGACACGCACGGTCCCCTCCTTTATCTCACGCGTGTCATCAAATGTATAGCATACAAAAGAAAAGAAAAAGTAGCAAAATTGATGAAAAAACGTGCGCGTGAGATTGCCGCGCGTGTGTGTTCGCGTGTGCGTGCGTGGGTGTGCGGTGCAAAATCGGACGACGAACGGGGAACTGAAAAATGAAAAAAAAATATAACGAAAAATAAATGAAAAAAAATACGAGAAATAACGAAACAGATTGTCTCGGGATAGAGGTGGACCGAAAAATAAAAGACCGAGGAAAAAAGGAAAGCCGACGAATAGTCGCATCGAATCGATCGCCACCGGCTACTACTGTACATTTCACGTCTTCTTCGTGTTTTTCTCTGCTCGTTTCACCGCCTTTTTCTCTCTTATTCTCTTTGCACTCTCTCTCTCTCTCTCTCTGTTTATCTCTCTGTCGCCCTTCTGTGCGCCTTTCACGTCTCTCTTTTATCTATTTCTACCTTTCTCTGTCTCTGTAAATTTCTCTACCTCTGTATCTGCACTCTGCATCTATCTATCTTTACCACCCGCCCACCCCGTTGCGGCTTTTCAGCTTGATTGCAACGATAGATTGATAAATCTGCTGCTTCTTGCATCTAATCATGCATGTACGGCTTGCAACACCTACTAACACGTCGGGATTCTTGCCGTAGAATCCGCAGAACCCGTGAAACTTGCGTAAACGAGTTCTATTCTACTTTCTTCCGTCAGACGTCGAGGGACCTTGCGGAAAATGTTAAATGCTACCGGAAACATTAGAGGTTTTCATGTAAAAGGTAGAGTGTCATCAATTTTTCGTCACAAGAATTTTTATAAAACATCTTTTCGGATAAGTCAAATCAATTGAATATTTTGATTCGACAATTTAAAGTGTACCTTGAGACACTCCAAAGTTTTCTGATCATACGTGATTTTTTGGGCAAATCATAAAGATTCTTATCATTTCTGTGTAACTATCAATTATTTTTCATTTTTAAACGAGTTGTGAGGTCTCTTGTCGTATCTTTTTCAATTCAAAACTTATTATTATAAGCCTCAATGTTTTCAATGAGCTATAAAAATTGTTTTTATTTATAGTTCATCGTTTCATCACAATCAATTTTTTGAAAGTCTCGATCAAACCTCTTCGAATTAATCCTTTAATTAGAAACAATTTTTTAATTGTGCTACAAAAATTGTGGCTGACTTAAAGCCCCGATCAAACAAATTAGAGTTCGTTGTTTTCTCGCAAACAATTTTCTGGACAATTCGCAAGAATCGTTTTCGATACGACGCGACGTTCCGATAGAATGGCCGTCGTAAAATTCTTTTTCAAACATTTTCAGTATAAAGCAACATCGCGATCGGATCGAATTAACAATTCGCGAAAACTCTTCACTTGCGCAGCTGACGTCGAGATTAACAGCATGGAACGATTGTTCACGCTACAGCGAAGCCATCTCGCAGTGTCTCACTATTAACTTCGTCTCGGGCCGATCGCGAGTTGAATCGAGATCAGGAAGTCCGCTCGATTGGGTTGGACTTGCGCGACGGAAGAGTATGGCACTTCATATTCCCCGCGAGGAAAGGGAAAACAGCGGAGAACTAACGCTCGAACACCGGTAGTAGTCCCTCGTCGCGTTCTTTTATTCCTACTCCATGAAAGACCGGCAAAAGAAAGGGGAAGAATAAGCGAATAGGGTAAAAAAGTAAAAAGAAAAAAATCGTAAGCAAAAAAAAAAGTAACAGGTTGTTGCGCGTTCGACGAATTCGAGAATCGTCAAGCACCGAGAGAGAAAATATTGAAAGCAGGGGCCAACCGGTGTGGGGAGGCGCTGAAAAACTTTCCACGTGAGTACGTAGAAAAAGCGTGGGCGGTTCTCACTAAAAGGAAGTCGAATCTCGCTATAAAAAAAGAAAAAAAAATTTATATATACATACATATAGTAGGTACGTAAACCCGCCTTTTGGATCTGTTGCTGCCCCTTGCCCCCAGCCCCCCTTGTTTTTTTTTGCAGATTCGACAGGGCCTCGACCCGGCAGTTCTTTTGATTCACGTGTTTGAAAACTGTACAGAAAAATTTATATAGAAATTGTCGCCCCCCTTTTCTCCACGCTTTTCTATCTCTTCTGTTCCACTGTTAACTCTCACGAAGGTGGACTGCCTGGAGACCCGGATCGAAACGAGATCACGAGATCGAAGTGCCATGCTGTGAAATTCTCCGAGCCACACCCCCGTTAAACCCCCCGTTTTTTCTCCCTATGTTTCTATCTGTTTTCTTTCTGTTTTCTTTCTGTCTCCTTCTTACTCTTTCTCTCTCTCTCTCTCTCACTCTGTCTTGTTTCTGTCTCTTTGTTTTCTGTTTTGTTTCGTCTCTCGTTCGTCCGACCCCCTGTACATTACTCCACCGCACCGAAACCGAAACCACAGTGACGCGGACAGGAAAGACATCTTCGTTCTCGAACCCCCTTTGTGCACCACCCACCTCTTTGAAAACCCCATATATATACATATATGTATACATACCACCCTGTGTCCCCGTGGAAGAGACGTGAAAGCGAACACGTACGCGCGTCTACGGTGTCGAAATGGGAACGAGCGAAATTGATTTTGCACCGATTCGCACGCACCACCGACTGTCAGTGTCCTCTCTCTTGTCATGGTGTTCAATTGGGCCTGTAAATAGCGGATTCTTTCTGGCGGTAGTCTGTTCCTTTAATGAGACAGATGTTGTTGATTGATTCTCCATTCGACACAGTGCTCGGTTACATCTCTATCTAGGCAAGAAGGATCATTATCCTACGACGATTCTTCGTGGAGATAGTCTATCGGAGTTTTGCGAGCACTGTGTTCGAAATTGGAGACTGAAGTCAGCAGATTCGTCTCTGGTGGGAGCAGACTGCCATTGGTCCAGGAACGAGAATGTAGTGGAAGTTTTACTATTTTCTTTTTTTCTTTCTCTTCACCCTCTGTGGACAAAGAGCTGATCGTGACCAGCCCACCCCCTGATTGGCCAGAATAAGATTCGTATCCTGTCAATGCTGATCCTGTCTGTATCCCTGTCGTTCTCCAACCAGGGATCGAAAGAACTATACCACCTTCTCGTAATACGCTATGATTTTCTGTTTATAAATTTTTACAAATTCGTGTTCTCCCCGAATGTTCTATCCGTTCCTGATATTATTTATTACAATACTTGAAGAAAACTTGTTCAACTCTTGTTTCAGCTCTTCAACGTATGTTCTGAGCTGAAGCTCTTCAACGTACAATCTCATTTTACACAGAAAATATTCATTTTCAGAGAGTTGAAGACTGTCTAAATATAAATGCATTCGGGAATAGCTCGGGCAAATTTTTTTTGAAAAAACGAAGGAATATAACGTTCTTTTAAATCCCTGCCCCCAACGTTAGTTTCACTCTAAACGTGTACGTCTCTCAATTTTCGCTCTCGCGGCTGATCCTTGGGATCTCCCCCACCATCTCCCATCATTCCCGATCTATCTACGATCGAGGGGTTGGGGTGTAAATCTGGAGGAGGGTCCCAAGGTTCTCGCATCGAGGGAGAGAATCCGACAAGTGGCTTTCCGAAGGAAGTTTCGCCTTTGAGGGAGCTATCCCTCAAACACTGGGAAATCAATCCGTTCGAGTGACCTTTGTAGAAAGGGGGGCAGAACCCTCGGCGGCCATGAGCCCTGTTCCCCGGGGCACCCGTGGCAGCCCCCAGGGCTGACGTATCGTCGAGCATTAATTCACGTTATTCCGTCTTGCTGGCTCGGGACACGCTTGTCGACGTTAAACGATGACAGCGATGTTCGCCGGGCACTGGACCTCGGTTTCTTGCGATCGATGCAAACCGATACCGTCAGATCCCTGCAGATTGATCGCGAAAACGATATTTTGCACTTTGACCCGTCCACGCCACTAAAAGCCCAGACTGCGGTGCATTCTCGGTGAAACTTCTCTCCGGTTCGAACAGCTATGCGATCAAAGTCAAAAATCATTCGGAAATCTGTTTTAGTTTTTGAAGAGATGGTGTTCGTTTATTGAAAATGTTTATTAAAGACGGCGGTCTGAGGCTGGATATTGGCTGCAACGGGTTGAAGAGTCGTCTTTTCGAGTCGAGGGAGAAATGTCATGAAACAGGAGAAGAAATTGATCTCCATTGGAAAAAGATTATATTCAAGATTTTCACGACTCGGATTGAAGTTGGTTCTGGCTTATGGAAGTGAGGACGTTGAGATTTTTTGGAAAGTTTTCTGTCGATGTTTTGGCAGTGGAGTCGCTACGTTTGTTGTGGTTTGAAGATGTTTGATACTGGTGTACACTGATTATACGGGATATTGTGGAAATTATAATAAAACGCGGGAATAATAATTCTACTTGAAGGAGCGATTGAAGAGTAAAATTTGTTATAGATCCATTTTTTCATGATAGCGTGACGATTGGAACATCATTGTATTCGGATGAGTCTATAGAATCTTTTAACAGTAAAATCGATAACACTTCTTAACTTTGAAAACTTGAGTATTTCTTCAAACTGAAAGAAATGTTTTGCAAACATATCGAAACAAGTTCTGTATTTAAAAATCTTGACTATATAAGAACAGCCAATTATTCCAAGTGATCGATCAGCCAATGCAGTAAAACCAAGTCAAACGAAGTTAATCGATCAAAAGAGCCAGTAGCAAGGCTGCCAAAGCTCGAACAGGGATAATTAAAAAAATCTCTTCCTATTCACGCCTATAACCCTCGATCCACATCGGTGACATAATAAAGTATTTAGCTTCTCGTTGTTCCTTCGTGTATCCGCGGGTGGGACGTTGTGCAGCAACGTGTAAAATTGCCCTAACCGGTGGTCCCTTCCGCCAATCATCTCGACTTTCTCAACTATCTATCTGTTTGAACCTCGCGCATTCACTTTGTCTCCATTTTCCGTCGCGACCAACCTACCCATCGCAGGTCGCGATCATTTTTCCCGTCCGTTCCCGATCCGATCGCCGTTACCTGACATTGCAGTTAATCAGCAAGCCAATTTACTGTCAATCTCGACCCGTCGAGTGGCTTGCTAACCGAACATCTCTGTATTCGCTGCGACTCCGTGTGCACCACCACCACCACCACCACCACCACCACCACCATTACTCCTCTCCTGCTTTCCGCACGCAGGTAGCATGCTAATCTCTGCCCGTGCATCGTGCTCACTCTCTCTCTCTCTCTCTCTCTCTCTCTCTCTCTTTCACACACACACTCTCTCTCTGTCTTTCTCTCTGTATCTGTATATCTTTCTATCTCTGTCTGTCTGTCTCTCTTTATCCGTCTCTTTTATCGTTCTTTCGTCCGCTAATCGATTGCTACTCGTTCGTTTTCGACCGCGTGTGTTTGTATGCGTGCGTTTGTGTGCGACACGCGTTTTCTCGTTAACACCCCATAGTTTCTGTTCTTCGTTTCTTCCTGTATATCATACTCTTTTATTTTCATTTTACTTTTTTTTTCTCTGCAGTGTTTTTTTTCATTTCGTCTTTCATTTCGGTGTTTGCTGTGTGCTGCATCCGTCGTGTGCGCGTCTTTTTTTCTATTAAAGGATACGTCGATGCTTGTTTGCGTGTGTTTGCCGGGATAAAAAGACGTCTCCTTGGAAGAGCACACACCTTTTCTTCCGACGAGAACGGACGTTCTCTCTGGTTTGGAGAGATCGCCGGTGAAACTTCCGGGACCGTTGGAAACCTCGAATAAGTCGACAGACCCTGCACACCGATCGGATTAATCCAATTTAAAAGCGTTCTTGCTGTAGATAACTGTCAAGAGTTTCCAATGGACGGAGTTTCGACCGTCTACCACCCTTTCCCCGCATCCTGGAACTACCCCAACACCATCATACTGCCCCCACCAAGATCCTCGTCTTTCCGCGATGAAAATCCGCTGGAAAGTTCAAGCATGATTAAAATCGCCTATAGAGACTGATCGAGGCGTGACACTAATGGATATTTCGATCGCTGCAGATCTCGGACTTGAACAGCCAGGTGAACGACCTCCGAGGTAAATTGTAAGTAAACCTTTCGATTCGATTACTTTTTTAAACGTTGGATTGGCTCGAGTCGAGAACAGAATCGATTCTTGAGAGTTTTACTCGAAAGGAGCTCCAGTCTAAATGTACAGGAGAACCCCGATAGTTGCACACGCAGTTCGACTAAAACTTGAATCGAATTAATATAGTAACTTTGTGCCCCACATTTTTTCCAAATAATTCCCGGTCTGTCATCTAAAGTACCAACCTCAAAGTACAGTATAACCCCGATAGCTGAACCTCGTGCACAACGAATAAACTTAAGATGAAATAAATCGAGAAAAGTTTACGAATTTGGTGCAACCATCGAGATTTCACTGTGCCTCACTTATCGAAAGACAGAACACTAATTCGACGAATGTTGCAGCATGAAGCCAACGCTGAAGAAAGTCTCCAAGTACGAGAACAAGTTCGCCAAGCTGCAGAAGAAGGCAGCTGAGTTCAACTTCCGTAACCAGCTGAAACAGGTGAAGAAGAAGGAGTTCACCCTTGAAGAAGAGGACAAGGAGGTAAGGACGATCGTTTTCGATAAAATCGAGAGTCGAAAGCTCTTCAATTTTTCATGTAGATCGATTTTTATTGTCCCACCCGTCGATGGCTGGCTCGGTTTTTACAATTTTGACGGGCCAAATTCTATCTTTTTGACAAGCCTCCAAAATGCAAGACTTTCGAGAAATTTTAACAATCTTTCAATAAATTTTTCACTGTATGGAGGACGCACGAAACTGTTGCGCTTCCGACGGGTTTGACAAATCAGGGACAATACTTTTAGAAATTTTCAGAAAATTTTGAATTTTCCCGCCGTGCGACGGGCGGGCTTGTACTCAAGTGTTTTTTTTCAGCCATTGAGAAAGACTATGTTTTTGTGGCTCTGGTTTTGTTTCTCCGTGTATCAAAACCCGAACGGCAGGTTTTTTCCTCCCCCAACCCCTGTACATACCAGTAGACATTGGGACCGTAATTTTTTAAGCCTCTTTTTTGATATACGTACGACCCCCACCCTCGCCCCCCGTAGTAGCGATAGTTGACTAGGCAATTGTGTTGTTCTCCACAGCCCAAGAAGTCCGAGAAGGCAGAGTGGCAGACGAAGAAGTAGATTTACGATTCAAAAAAAAAAAAGAAAGATTACAATAAAAGCGAAAAGATCGGACAAAAACGAAAAATGCGAGAAAATCACACACAAAAAAAACATGAAACCATAAGAGAACTCATATTACCGACTTCACACGCCGGACAAAAAAAAACAGGAAAACGGGCACACGAACGCAATGTAAACAGACCGAACAACACACCGTCGTTTTCAATGTTGTATTCGCAATAGTGGAACGCGATCGTCGGGAACACTCGTTTCGTTATTTTACTTTTTTTCCTTTTTTTGGTTTCGCGATCGCTACACGTCGTTCGATATAGTTGTCTTATCTCGTTTGACCTGTCAGAGGCTTCTACGAGCTAAAACGTACTCGGTTTTACTATGATTTGTACGGACGATCGTTGTTATAGGTTGTAAGCCAAAAGGAATTTCAGTTTCCTCTCGGATCGAAGGCGAAGATCTGTGTCAATAAACGATCGAAGGAAGTGCATGTTAAATGGAGGCAGATGTTTTTTTTCCTCAAGCACACACATCTCGTTTCTCATCTCCACAGCCATTTTCCTCTGGCCTGGATCGGACACGTGGTTTTTTTTCGTTTTCTTCTGGATTTTTTTCACGCGGAACCATACTCGCGGTGGTCGACTGTGAGATCGCACTGTGGTCCAACCGTTTTACATTCGAACACTCTGCGCAAACTAAGTTTCTGCGCCCTACTTTTTTGTTTTGAACAAAATGTTCGTGAGAAAAACTGAGTCGTAGTTGGTGGAAATATTTTTCAAAATGTTGAAATTCCTAGAAGCTAGAGCGATTTGAATTTTCATTGCGTATGCCGATGTACATGTTGCAATGGAGTAGTACTCTAGTTCGAAGCGTTATAAGTTTCGATATATGTATACAAGATTTTGACGGAACTGTTCAGACAAAAGTTATTCAGTGCTTTACGAATTTTATTTATCTCTTGTTTTTGACATTCTAAGTCCTTGGACCCTCTAATTCTGTTTAAATATTCACTTCTAACAGATTCAATAACACATCTTGTATGTAATTTTGTAAATACACGTTCTCAATCGAATATGGGACTCACAGTGATTCTTGGCTCGCGAGAACAGGCCACTGACGATTATTCACGTCGACTTCTATCGAGAATGGTTCCGTCCGCTCTACTAATTTTGTTCCCCAGCGATGTCTAGTTTGTTTTTAGAAGAAATTTTTTTCGTCGTGACGTCCGCCAGGGGGATGGCACCGTGGTCCATCCCCCGTGTCTCTTCGCATTCGCGTCGATAGACAGGCAATACTCGGCTCGAACTGACAAAGAGAAACCGGGATAAGTTTACGAAAATAATTAACGATTACATAATACAAAAAAAGAAAGAAATATAAGATAATATAAAAAGAAGCGATGACAAGGTGAGCATGGCTTACAAAGTATAATATTTAAGACTCACAGACTTTCTTCCTCATCTCGTACGTAATAGCAGAAGCGCTTTACTCACAAGTGCCTTTCATTTTTCACACTATTTTCTCTCTCTCTCTCTCTCTCTCTCTCTCTTTCTCTCTATCTGTCTTTACTTTCTTTTCTTTTCTTTCTTTCTATCTATCTCTTTCTGCCACTGTCTCTAATTTTCTCTTCGATTCGTGTCTGCACTCATTTCGGTCACTCTTCTCGCTGTGTGTATTGTCAATGATCGCGCCAGGTTCTTTCTGTGTCTCTCATCGCGCGATAGAAGGAGGACAGATTATCTCGGTCGCGCAATTAAAAAAGATGAAAAGCCTCCGCGAACACAATAAAAACGAGACGGCCGCGTACTACACTTTTGCCGAACAGACGCCCTTTTTCCGAGACACGCTCGCGATAAGCTCACTCGCAGCTTGCCTTTTGCCGCCATTCGTTCGGCTGCCATGCTTCCAGGCTGTACATGTGTAGGATTGTTGTCCCGTCTAGAGTTTTCTTGCGGCTCTCGCAATCGCGCATCGATCATCCCTCGTGAACTGTGAGCAGTTATACCGGTCGAGACTGCGCTGTCAACGTGCGCTCGTTGTTGCTGTCAGATTTCAGCAAAAATCCGTCACAAACATTTAACGCGGTTCAAATGTTTCAAAGCTACGAACATTTCGAACGCTTTCGCGATTAAACGTTTTATTCGACTAGTGAAGCCTTCAACAGTGGACACTTTGTACAATTCTACAATTGATAATGGTTAGCATTATTCACAGCTTCATTTATGAATTTTTTTTCAAGTTCTCGTAGTCACTTCTTTTAAACACATTAGACTTACGTTATTACTAAATGTAATTCAAGTATAATTGAATAACGGTTTTGACTCTGTAGATCTAGATAGACCCAGTGCCCATTGTTGAAGAGTTACACATTAATCAATGAAAATAAATTTTTCGTTTTTGCTAAACATTTTAAATACACGATAATGCTAAGAGAATTTTATTTATCTTCCAGATTTAATCCTTGTGTCAATTTCGGTATGTGGATTATATGGTTCGTTCTATTATGGATTACAAGTAGTCTGCAAATTTTTATACAATCGTAGTACCTGCAATTTAGCGAAATACAACGAAACACGTATATTAACAAACGTAAATCCTTTTATATTATTATCACATGAAATTTTTCGAATCAACAAGAGAAACTTCTAATTTCTATTTTTATCAAATAATCCACAAAAATTGAAATTGGCAGAAAAACGCGATCGGTCAATTATTCAGACTTTCATCAGACCAAATTGTTTCTCATTGAGATTGACAATGAGTCATTTTGACACCGTGGCAGAAACGAACCGGAAAAAACGAGGTGAAAATTAAAAACCATGTAATTGCCAATCTTGTATTAATGATGGATAGCTGTGTCCAAGTGTGGCATCGTGTCACAATTGAAAAAATGCAAATGATCGATGAGCGGTTCGACCGCACGCGGTCGATCGTAACTCGTGCCCGGTGGAGATCGAGCATGGATCACGAGCGACTAGCTATTGTTAATCGTTAAGTTTATTAATTAGTACGTACGCTCTAATAATTGTCCACGTCTGATCTGTTGACTAATGATGTTGCTCTTGCATTATGTTCGCAGAACGCGTCAAAAGATAAGGTAAAGCTTTAAACGATTAACTCGTAGATCGGCATGCTTCTTTAGGGGAGAGTGTGCGTGTGCTAGAAAAACACATAGACCGCCAGGATGGTGTGAACGAACGATGCAACGATGCGGATAGGATAGATAGAAAACGCTTGCTACCCTTAACGACGCGTCGACTCCATCTAGCTGACGATTTTTCCTATTTTTTGCTCTCTATCTCTCTCTCTCTTTCTCTTTTTCGATATACGCACCGGTATTTCACGCGATTCTCTTCAGTTTCTACAAGTTTTTCGGCGACGCGCGCTTATCCGCGACTATCTCACACTTTTTTGCACTCTTCTCTCGCCAACTTTTTTTTCACTAACCATTTGCACGGCTTTCTGGATGACGATCACCGAGAGAAGATGAAGATCGATTCAGATCGGCTGATCCAAAGGAGAGTCAAATGACTCTCGACAAGAGACTCTCGAAAGATTGAGGGTTTTTTTAGGAGAGATTTTTTGAAGATTTAGAAACGGGAGATTTTTAGCGCGACCCCCACTGGCAGCGGCCCCCTATTAAGTCCCCATGGAACCTTATGGTTTCGCTGAAATACACTTTCATTTACCACTTGGAGATTAGAATCTGTTTATTTTTGAAGACAGTGGACGGAGCAAGATGCACTTTGGTTCTCGCATTATGTATACATATTGTTAGTACCTTGCAGTTTTGTTTATTACATGTGAACTATTTTTTCTGTCAAAGTTTCGATCCTAAACAGTTATGACCACTCAGTTCAAAATAAAAATTAAAATACAGTGATTTTAAGCTAGAAAGTTATAGAAAGAGTCAAGGTACTAATTTTGTTTACAGTAGCTTGCTCAGATTTTTTAATAGAAATGGTTTCAAAAATTCCTGACACTTCTTCAAACATGTAAGAACACGTGCATATATAAAATATCATGTACGTGACGCTTATGGATTCCCTGAAAAAAATTCAACATCTTTTCAAAGTGAAGAAACTTTGATCTAATTGGCACCATAGGGAATTATCACCGATTGACGCAAAGATGGATTAATGTTTGCGAAACTATGAATCCCAATGGGAAGGAAAGGGCCGATGTAAAGGTGTAAAGGTTTCTAAAACGAAGAAAGGGAGCCGCTGCCCTGCCCTCCAACCAACCGAAATCCACTGTGCGATAGTGCGCTTTGCGAAGGTGTTCCCCTGACCGATCTAATCCAGCGTGTGCGAATTTGAGCCGCGTTGCGCTCCAGAAAAATCATTCGGTACCACCTTCTCATACATATTCTCTGAATTTTCCAGAAAAAACCGGACTGGTCGAAGAAGGGCGACGAAAAGAAGGTAAAGGAAGAAGAGGTGGAGGCATGAGAGACTCGGCGTTTGAGAAGGGCTCGTCCATCCGTCTACCCGATACCATCTCGACGCAAGAGACTCCAAAAAACAAAATCAACCAAAAAGCCAGAAAAAGCCAAAAGAAACTTCCTCGTTACACTACTTTGTCCGTTATCTGTTTCCGTTCGTTTCTTTTTTAAAAAAAAGAGAAAATCGCCAATTAATCGAACGTTCCAAAATCGCTCCCGAATTGCACGCACAAATCGTTGTCTTTGTCTTGTCCACGACGACTCTCCTGTATGTTTACTCGTTCTCTTTTGTCTGAAAATGCACATTCGTCTCCCGACTACTACGCAAAGAGTCCTTTGACTGGTCAATACACAACCACAATATGTCGAGAGGACTATGTACATAGAGAATTGCGGAAACGCTGAAGGAACGAGAGAAGAGGATCTACCGCCCGCCTCAACTAATTTCTCATTCATTTTTCTACTCGTCGACCCCGAATGTACAATTATACCACCGTTACTTAAGGCTTACCTGTTATAAAGGAAAATTGTTTAACCGTGTACCTATGTGTGTCGATTAAAATGAATCCTCCTCGTCGCCCATATTGTCCTCCTTCTTCGTCTGTTGTGCTCTGTCCTCCTTAGGCAGCCGGGAAGCCCGAATTTGGAACGAGGCTTGTACTATCATCGGATACTATGTTTGTTAACGAGATCAATTGTTCCATGATTAATACACTCATTTACACATTAATACACTTGTTTTTATACACTAGGCCTGTCCAACTTCTTCGTCACGAGCCGCACGGTTCCCACTATCGATCAGATCACCATCTCTCACTGAACCACTACAAATATTATGAACTTCTGACGGTACGACCATCAACCGTGTGTGTGTATCGTATACAGTAATGTCTCTATTAGAGCGACGGTCTTCGGGGGGATTCGGTCACATAAACCGTGCGCAAATACTATTCTTTTTATCTACGAAGGGCGAACCGAACATAGGGAAGGACAGCGCGTGTAAACAGAGAACAAGCGCGAGCCTTTGATCTGTGCCGGCAACAACAACTGTCCGCGTCTCTCTCTTTCTTTTCTATATACATTCTATGTAATACATACATTTCTATGTAATACAGCTGTGACTTATGAGATACCCGGGTAAACAAAAATTACTCGGGTAAACAGGTGGGGATCTTCATGCAAAATAAAAATCGTTTGCATCAATAGGAAAAAGTAGACAATATATTACGATTACTTATTCTCTTGAACGATTTTAATAAATTTAAATTAATATATCAACGTTCTTTTAATTTCATTATTGTTTTAAATTGCACAAAATCATTTATGACTTATGAGATGCCCGGGTACCCGGATAGTTTTGCTCTACCCGGGTATCTCATGGGTACTCGGGTACACGGGTAAAAGTCCGAGCTCTAATTTGTAATGGTTCACACCAATATACCGAGCCGAAGTCAGATTACTTAATAGAAACATTACTGTAGTGGAAACACTACGTCATCCGTCAGCGGAATGAAGAAGTGGGAGAATGGGCCAAGTGTGACTCGTGAACCGCGAGTTGGACAGGCCTGATGTACACAATGTATGCCCTGCCTCTGTTCCCTAGAAACTTTCCGAGTTGTTCAGTGACTTTGTCTTTACTAAATATGAGGTTAACACGTCAGCTACTTGTAAAACAGCTGCTTGAAAATTTTCATTCAAATAATATTCGAAGAGAAGTTATTTAAATTGCCGTTGCTACTGAACAATTTATTTTAAAACGTTCTTAGCCTGAGAATTATAAAATATTATATTGTGGAACAGCTGCGGTAGATGATGTGTCAACATTAATTACAGCGTGACGAAGTTACATATTACATTTATTTGTATAACATCTACGAATTTCCACGTAGATTTTCTTACTTTTTCCCATCAATCGTGGCATTGTGCATGCTGAAGACGTCGGCAAACATCGTCAAACCGTGTAATTCCCCGTGGAAACCGCCGCAAAAGGTTACAGAGATCCTGATGATCGTTTACCTTTCACTATAAACGATCGACGACGGGTCCATGGAACCACGGATCTGTCCGCAGAATTCTCGGCAACGTTATCGTCGATGGATCGGCTCGTTCGATATATATTTTACGTCGTCTTCGGTACACGATTCGATGTGTTTCGTGAGCCGGTAATAACAGCCCTGTCGTGTCCGTGCCGGCGTAAACAGCCGAAGCGTCTTAATACGCTGTTAATTCCGCGAACGGCTCAATTACAACGCGATTATCAGGCACACGGCCAAGAAGTGGAACTTTTACCCTCTCTTTCCGCTCTGTAACTCTCTTTGTCTCTCCCTTTCTCCCTCTCCACGGAAGAGCCCGTCGAACGCTCAATGAGCCGTACCAAATGCCAGAACACACGAACGTGTACAATCCGACGAGAAACCTTACGCCACGTCCAATGAATATCGCTCAGCAAACCAAATTTTCGGCATTTTTTTCTGCAAGGGTTTCACGGGTAGAAGATAATTAAAATACGCTGATTGCATTTTTATGCTCTTTAAATTCAGATTTTTGAGAGGATTGACTAATAGGATTTTTTGAAGTATTTTTACATAGTACTGTAATGTGGAACATTACAGTATATCATGGACTTTTTGTTCTTTTGTTAGTGTTGTCTAATGCAACGGAACGAATCAAAATTAGAATGAAGTGTTTGACGAACCACAAAAATCGAGCAATGTTTAATTAAATTGGACATGATTTTCGATTAGTTTTAGCGCAGATATTATTTGTATCGATTAGAGTATTCCATTTGATTCCACGTTTTTGAACTGTTTTCACGAAAATTGATTTTTTTCGTACATTAAATTGTTCTCAAATGAGACAGACCTTCCAAAATTCGTCTGCAGCTTATATCTTTCGTTCTTGTTTGTAGTATTTTTTATGGGATTGTCGTAATACTGAGTTGTATGAAAAAATGTTCGGGGTCGTCCTTGCAGTACTATTTTTTGGGATGTTGTTTTTGTAACATTTAACGATATTTTTATGGGACAGTTGTAATACTGAGTTACATGAAAGGAAAATTTCGATAACGTCGTTCCGGTGCTACGCTTTTTGAAATTGTCTAATTTGTCATTCTTCCAAAGCTGTTGATTGATTGCTGTAGATAGCAGTAAGTGTGTTGAATTATACAGGGTCAGCGACTTAACGTTTGTACCTCAAATTGAGAATTGAGAGAACCCAAAAATTTGATGAAATGTCTGATGTATCGGTGAACAGAGGACGTGGCGTTGAAGAGCTCGACGAATTTATTGCATTTTACGACAAATTTATCGTGATGATTTCATTTTACCACCGAATAACAAGCACGGTAGGTGCTACGTTGATTAACTTTCGCTTGATCACGATTCGCTATGGCTTTCATCGCTGAGCTTTTTCACGATTCTCGTTTGTCGTTTGACGTAGCCCGGGCGCGCCTGGACAAGTACATTTACGAAAAATTATTCACAATTCGCGAGGTTATATTGCTCTCTCGATTATTATTTACTTCGCTCCGAGATCGGAATGTCAACAATGCTCTTTGACAAATTTCAGCTCCATATTCCGATATAATCAATAGATTCGCCTCTTTGAACTGTTGAGAAATCTGGTGGACAAAAGCATTTTAGAAATTTTTTTAGATAACATGATAAATATTCGCGCAATAGCACGCCTTTGCACTCCTTTGCCAAGCGTGACTCGACATCAGGGAAAGAAAAAATTAATAAAAACAGGTTTTTATATGTATTTGGTTCTTCCTTTGTTTATACTTCTTAGTTCAAGACAAATATAAATTCCCCAAATATAAATTATAATAAAGTTTGAGAGCTATGTTTAACATAATTAATAAACAAAATTGTTTAAAATAAGTTTGTATGCAACAAAGGACCCCGCACTAAAAAGTACAACATATGTATTACAAATTTCAGCCATTTTCGCCGAGGACCCATTTCACGTGGTATAGTCCTTTGAAACGTCCTTTGAAAACTAACTCGGAGTGCTAAGGGTTAAAAATGTAATGAAATAATGTCCTATCATCTTCAAGGCCAGATTTCTCAAAAATTAATCACGATACACATAAAAGAATTTGAATCACACTCGCAATCCGTATGCTACGAATGGAGTACCGCGGGAATTATTCGGTCGGCAATCGAAATTAGGTAGCCGGTCAGTTGTTTACCGTCGGGAACGTCGTTTAATTATTCTCGCGATATTCTCTCTTCCCGTAATTTACGCTTCGATCGCGTGGCGGTCGATCGTCGACGAACGCGACCCTGTCTCTGGTACGTTACGGGGAACGTTATTATCATTTGATGGCGGCCAAATGATGTATCTATAAACGCCGGAGCTTAATCGTAAATTCGCGAGAATTCGCGCGGTCCTCGTCTCGCGTTCGTAAATCACGCGATTTAACGCGCGTGCCGACGACACGCCACGCAGCTGCGAACGGAATTTTCTAGCGGTCGCGTCGCGCCGTGTTTCGTTGAATTAAACACAGTGCAGGGGGTGGAAAGTAAGCGGTGTCACGTCCCCTGCCTGAAAAAACCTGAGTGTCGTTGCATTTTTCATGTCCTTTCTGCCTCTGTTCCGCCCCCGGACAACGTCGAAACGTAAACGATACGAGGTTATTTTTCGGCGTCGCAGGAAAATTGCGTTTACACTGTCGTCAACACGTTATAAATTTCTACTCTGGGGGGTGAATAGATTGTTCAAGGGTGAATCGACTAAAGATCGAGGCTTTGTGGAATTAAGATTCTTTTACGGTGATGGGAGGGTGACTGCCAATTTTTTCACGACAATGTAAACGCGATGAACCAGCCTGTTAGTTGTTTAAGAACGAGAATCTTTACCTGTTTACGGTCTACATAACGGATCTATGTAATAATTCACTTAGCAGGAGCCGGCCCCCGAACCGCCACCAGAAGCTGCTGCACCTTCTCCGACACCGACACCTGAACCAGCTCCACCACCAGCACCTGAACCAGCACCCGCACCTGCGGAATCGCCAGCTCCACCACCAGCACCTTCGCCGACACCGACACCTGAACCTGCGCCTCCTGCGGAGGGTGCACCACCGGCTGGTTAGTATACCGCACCTAAAATAGTCCAAGAGATTGTATTCATTAACGATCATACTATATCTCTTTCTACGTTTCGGTTTCAAACTGCTATAATATGATGTCATAATAATATGATGCTGTGGAAGAACATTTCAACATCGAGAGAAATCATAAAACGAATTCGAGCTTGATATAGTTGTCGTTTTATGAACTAATCATATGAACCAAGATACCTTTGCGAATGTAATGTTCATTTTAAAACAACCTTAAAATTGATCAAGTGCTATAGGGTAATTTCTAAAGGAGAACTGATATTTTCTGGTAATTCCATCACTCTTTTTACAGGAGCTGGATTTTTTTTTTAAAACATTATTGGTATTCTTAATTTTAAATAAATAGCACCTAATTGTTATTTACTAAAAGAGTTCTACATCGCAATTATCAGGTGTATGCACTTTTGTGCAATTGCATACGCTCTGCATACGCTCTGTTGAAATTTTCCTCTCACAGCAGTGCACTTTCGCATTCCTTCATTACGTTTCACTGCATTTTATGAGAAAATCTAGTCGATGCATCGAGAGGATGCATTTGTCGAGCCGTCCAGAGGGAAGAGGCTACGGCTTGTTGTAAATAGGTAGAAGTAGAAGTAGAATTGTAAGGTGCACGTCCACATTGTGCTTGTCCAGAGGGTGCGCCACCGGCTGCACCTGCAGAAGGCGCGGCGCCACCAGCGGAAGGTGAAGCAGCACCTGCAGCTGCACCCGCGGATGGATCAGCGCCGCCTCCAGCGGAAGGCGCGCCTGCTGCACCTCCTGCCGAGGGTGCACCTCCTGCCGAAGGTGCACCACCAGCCGAAGGTGCACCTCCTGCTGAAGGAGCACCTGCTGCACCTCCTGCCGAAGGTGCACCACCCGCGGAAGGTGCACCACCGGCGGAGGGCGCGGCACCTGCACCTGCACCTGCGGAGGGTGCACCGCCTGCAGAGGGCGCGCCTGCAGAGGGCGCGCCTGCTGCACCACCTGCAGAAGGTGATCTTCGCTAACTTTATTCATCCCAACCTGTTTTCTGCACAGATTCTCCGAATTTTGTCCTGCATCGGTGCATTTGAACACTGAGACAATCTTCTTTTACTAACACATTATCGTGCATTTCTTGTGTCAACCTGTTTTCAACACAGAATTTTACCTTGCATTGTTGTATTCCAACATTGAGACAATCCTCATTTACCAATACGTTATAATGCATTTAGCAATGGACACCTGGTCATTAAATTCAAGCTTGATCACATTTCCAACATTTTTCATGTTATTATAATGCACTTTTTGTGGAAACGGATTCTACCATCCATTGAAAGCTCGGAGCTTCCTCTGTAAAGCAAACTCCTCAAACTTGTTAGACGATTTTATTAAGGGTTGTAAAGTAATGCGTTGCAAATATTAATGGTCCACGGTAATTGGAGTTTCTCGGAAGAGTAGAATATGAAACGATAATATAAGTACGGTCTACCCTTGCAGCACACATGTAATAACTAATGTATACGCTTTATAAGTAGTCTGCAGAAAAGTTTGCATGATTGTACAAGTCCTTTACAATGGAACGCAGTCCTTTGACCGCTAGCTCCGCTTAACGTTACATTTATCATTTCACCCCATTCCCCGTGCCAGTGGTATTTCCATGAGGCTTTACTAAGAAGATAACTGTGCGTCCAAAGGTGCACCACCAGCGGAGGGAGCTCCTGCTGCACCACCAGCCGACGCTGCAGCCCCCCCTGCAGAAGGAGCACCTGCTGCACCACCAGCCGAAGCAGCCCCTGCAGAGGCTGCACCAGCGCCAGCTGAAGGAGGTAACTCTATTCTCTTTCTCTTTGGAAACATTATTTATCGCTGCGTTGCAGGATTCATCATCTCTGCTCGCCACTATCCACCATTTAATCTATTTCTCTTTCCATGAAGCTTCATCGATTCGCGCTGCCACCTCATTCTTCACGCTGATCGTCCATTCGAATTCATTGCTTCATCGTCGTCTATCTTTATCTCATAATCTAGCACCTACTATGCTCAAATGGTTATCTAATTTGTCTATCATTCGAGCTGCTGATCTCTCTATTCTTAACATTTTTCAAAAATTGCAATTGCTAATCTGATACGTCCATTTTTTTATATAACTATTCTAATACCGAGGAACGCATAAAAATCTTCAACATCATCAATCTGCCACTAACGGTTTAAAAAATTGTCTAATACATCAATCTTCTGGGTTGATGAGTTCTGATTAATGAGCCTCGTTACATTATTTTTACTAAAGGCTAGGAATTTTCTAGTTTTAATAAAAAGTAACGAACGGAGTATACGAATAAGTGAAACAAACGATCAAGTACCTTTCTAACGATTATTTTCAACATTAATCTAATGTACCCTACTAGGTACATTATTAATTTTAATTTTTAGAGGGACAATGAACTATTTCTTTTCTTCGGAAACATTGTTTATCGCATCTTCAGAGTACTCATCTGTTCTGATCGTCATCTTGCACCACTTAATCGATTTCTCTTTCACCACCAGTTCATAGAATTGCACAGGCCACTTATTCGTCGTGTCGACCGACCATCGCACTTCATTGCTTCAACATCACCGCTTTTCTTAATAATCCCGTCTGTTTTTCTTTCAACTTTGAATCTCTAGGAAAAGTTGGTTTGGTTTTGAGAGTGACGATGGTGGTCAGTCCCGGTCGCCGACTGCTGTTACCTCCATCAAAATTCGTTACGTACGGTATGTTGTCTCGAAGGTTCACGATCTAGATCCTAGATAGTAGAGGACTAAAAATATAATGAACCGGTAGCGGTTCGGGGATGTAGTCGACTAATCGCGTCATCGATCGCACGGTGCACCGTATTGCTGATGACATGACAGAGATCAATGAAGAACATCCACGATTCTTCCTTAGAAGCTACGGACTTGTTAGCTCACGGTGACGTTATCTTTGCGTCATGGGACTAGTAGCAAACCAGGAACAAAATACCTGTTTCTGTCGTCAACTTAGAAATGGAATTATTAATTATTAAGTCATCCCGTGAGTTCTGTCGTTTTTTCACGTCGACAATCAGCGTTTAGATTACACTCAGACAATTCAAATTAATTTATTGAAATTACAAAATGTGTTTATTCAAGTTTCTAGCCTTTTTTTAAGCAATATATACCCAAAGAAATAAAGTCAAGGATGATGCATCTTTACAATCTCAACAATCATAAATTAAAAATATTCGCACTCGCTACTTTGATGGGTCTCATAAACCTAATGTTTATAGATATTTAAATGCTTGAAACACAAGTTGTAAATTAACAAAGAAAATATTCTTCCGTGAAAAGTTCACCGATATTTTAATTTAAAATACCGTAATATTTTGTTCACTTAATTTGAAATATGAAATTACGAGTGAGCTACAATCTGCTAAATTAAATTGCAGTAGAAAAACGGATTTTATATAACTATTTTTGAGGAACGATGTACGAACGATATTCATTTAAAATTCACTAAAATATCTCTGGAAAAAGCTGCAGTCATGAATATACATCAAGCGCGTTAAGAAAGGACCGAAACCACGGCACGACCTTGTACAAAAGTTTTAACAATTAATACCGAGGGTGTTCTCGAGACAAATGTCCGGAGACCGTGCAACATCTCCAGCGAAGGACTGAAGGACTAAAAGTGCTAAAAAAAGCGCCCATTAATCTAAAAAATTCAATTGCCTCCAATCTCGAGGGAGACACTAACGCCGAGCAGAGGAGAAGGAAAAAAAAGAAAGAACGTCGACGCTTCTCGGAGACTAAAGGAACGCTTTTTCTCTTTTTTTATTTGCAGCGCCCGCATCGTAACTTCGTCGAAGTTGGAAAGGACGAAGGGCCAGCTCCGCCATCTAATTTCCACTCGTTGACGTCAGAATTTTGCATGAAACGTACACACGGATCAGCATAGTGAGCGCGAGCATCGTTCGCGCCGCGCCGCGCCGTTGTACCGTTCGCGTCGGTTTGTCATCGTCATCCTCATCGTCATCGTCATCGCCGTCGCCGTCGCCACCGTCATCGTCATCGTCATCGTCATCGTAATCATTGTTCAGCAGCGGGCGTGTCATTCCTCCCACGGT
The DNA here is from genome assembly GCA_028455595.1 of Lasioglossum vierecki. Lineage (NCBI taxonomy): Eukaryota > Metazoa > Arthropoda > Insecta > Hymenoptera > Halictidae > Lasioglossum > Lasioglossum vierecki. The sequence continues at coordinate 34,417,661 of CM052335.1, forward strand.
CCCCGGGGGCCGCGAGAAACAAAAAGGGAAAGAAAACATAACATGACACGCATCATTCGTTATTGACACGTTTCCCCCTGATTCCTCTAGATCATTTGTTGATCGAAAATCGTCGCGGGGTCGTCCGACAGGCTTTCATCGTGGTTTCAGCCAACTGCACGAGGTGTGATTAGGTTTATATTCGTTGGATGACCCCGCGATCATACACAGTGTGCCCCGTTAATCTTAAGAGATCGACGGATTCATCGAACGAACTCGAAATTCACCGTCACGATTTGTACATGTAAATAATCTACGACGCGTTCTACCGAACATTAATCATCACCGAGTTAGACAGTGAGTAATTGTAATGAGTAACTATGAATTACTGTTGAGTAACTATGTGAATGCACCATAGAATTGGGTTTCGTAATAAAAACATTTCTGCGACTGCCAAGAACCGACAGCGTTCTCATTCTATCCCTGATTTTAAGAAATTTTTTTATTTCTTTTTAACACACGAAGGACAATGAAGTGTATATGGTGTTAAAAAAGTAAATGGAATTATGTTTGGAAGTCCCCGAAGGGTATCTAGGTGAATCTAATAACGTCGTTGAATATTCAACCCTTATTTTCCCTGTCCAATATAGTCCCTTGAAAAAATGAAAAAAAATCAATAGGATGACAAAGTAGCCAATTAACTGAGCGAATGCATAAAAATGTCAATAGGAAATTTTAGTATGAACTACCATCACAGATGAAACGGACTACTTCAAATTCCCCCTTTTCACAATAAAATTGTTAAAATTCTAAAGATGATTCTTAAGCTGTTACTTGGAATTAATGTAGCGTCAAATCTAAGTAAATGGCTTGTTATCAATATTACGAGTCAACTCGTTCTAGTGACTTTTAGTGCTTGGTCTAGTGTTAACGTTGAATGGCCCGAGGGCTTTGATTCTCCCATGATGTTGCCTTCATTTGGGTAGCGCTCATTGCGAACCCCCTTGGCACTCGTGGCACGCGATTGACGGCGCTCATTTGTTTATGTTGCTCACTGTCGTGCCACGTGTTTTGCTAATCCCTTTGTCGCTTTGTTTCGTTGCACAGTCGACGAGGGAACAATAGACGATCCTGCGTAATGGAATTTACGTGGGCCAGTCTTATTGTGAGCAGTGTACTCCCCCATACCAATATCCCGTTGCGACCTCTGCAATCGATCTCCGAGCTATCAAAGTAAATTACTGCCATTCAACGCGTTCCGCTATTAAGAGTTGCTGTAACGAGACAAAAAACTACGGATAACAGGAATCACAATCTCTACCTCTAGATAGACGACTACACTTTACAGAAAGACGAATAACCTCACGAAAATATTCCAAATCCTATTAGTAGACAAATAAATACAGGGTAGCTCGAAAGGCACAAGATCATTTACCATTCGAATTTGCGTATGAAAATAGAAATATAAATTCCAAAAAATAAAAGTCTTTCATTTTTCGGCAACCCTATGGGATAATTGTTCGAATAGTCAGCCGTCTCAGTTTATTGTTATTATTAGTATGCCATTTTCTAAATATATATTATATCGGAACACGAGATTATGCAAACGTAGAATGAAACGTATAAAGAATTTAATAATAAATATTATTTTCAAGCAATTTGTTTTTAGGATGACCGACGATTGGACGGGGGCTCCAAAACAATAATGAAATTCTCAAAAGAATTTGTGCAACATTAGAAAAAAGAACATCTTCCAGTTCTTTTTATAAAGAGGCAGTTTTTCTTAACAGCTCCTCTAAAATATTTAACATCTAGCGTACAGCCCAATGAATGACAAAGACTGATCTTAAATCAAGAACAGCACCTCTCAGAGAAATTCTGAACGCAACTCCTCTCCAGATATTGCCGCGTAATATCCTTGTATTCATCTCCGGTGCAGCAAGACTGACAGATGCAGAATGCAGTGTCGTTAAGCCGCGCGTAATTCGAAACCCCGAGGCCGCAGCGCGGCGAGCCGGCTCGGCTCGAGTCAGTCGCGCTCCAGCCGCCACAGTGGAAGGATCTCTTGTCGCGTTCGGCTCTACTCGCGTCGGCACGCGAGCCATCGGAAACCGATTGTTGTTGTCATCCCTTGTGTCGTGTGACGTTCCGTGCTAACTTGTCAAGTGTTCTTCAACCTCTTCTGTATCCTTCGAAAAGAAGAATCGATCCTGTGTGGATCTATCCAGAGGATCTACGAGCACGTTGTGCGCGCGAACAAGTTGCAGTCGCCGCCGCGTTACGCAACTGCACGCGGGAAACGCGGTGCACTTGCGGTGCATACAACACCGTTGGCTAGCCTCTTGATTCTCGTTTCTTATTCTGCACGACGTCACGCGGTCGCCGCGAGGACTGCTCGGTAAGTAACGAGTTATTCCGTTGTATCTTTATATCTGCTGTCCAAGCAAATGAGTCCGATAAACAAATCAACGTGCCCCATTTGTTAACTGTGTGAAACATTGGACTGCAATGACGGGGTACCGTGTGCATTAATTCACCGTGACTGATCGGACAATTTATCACGTGTGATTTCATCCTTTTCGTGCTAAGAGTTTGATTTCTTTGGGAAGTATGATTTTTTTTAAGGGATTCTTGTTGCAATGTCATGAGGATAATGGTGTCTTTCGTAGTGATTTTTGTTACATATATCAAGGTGAATCTGTTGAAGAGCACAATGTCAATTAGAACTTGTTGTGACATGTCCTTCATCGGCGATTAGGAAAGAAATAGAACGGCGCGCACACATGTCAATCACAAGTAGTGGTGATTGTTTTAAATATCCGTATTAATGGTGCACTCGTTAAATATCATGATCGTGATTAATTACATTCAATATCCAGTCTTATGGTTCTTATTTTATTCGTCAAATTGTATAATAGTTAAGATAGTTTTTATTTGTACATATTGCTTATTAAAGTTAAGATATTTATTCATATAGTTATTCAAGAACACGAGAAGTTACCTCGAAAATGGCAAAAAGTAATAGAACGGAATGGAATATGTTGTTGAATGGATCTATGAATAAGTATTTGAATTTTAGCTTTTAATTTTAATTTACAAACGCTACGAACTTTCAACCCAATATGTAACAGTAACTACATCCCCATTAATTACATTTCCAATGAAGAATTAACACTGCGTTCATTATAGATAATTAAAACTAATATACATATAGTGTATTGTAATGGTAAACCAATATGTGCTACATCGCACAGTACACAAAAGCTGTGAAACAAACATTGTTTTGAATTTCTCTTTTATCTCCACGACGAAATTTTCATTCAACGCAATATTATACGAATTTGAAAGGCAGCTATCTGCATCTGCTATCACACACTGAAAAAGAAATTTAAAAATTCAAATCGGCAACATTGCGAACAATCTATTCCTCGGCATCAATTTTTCATTGTATTTTTATTTGGCTGCCGTTTCCGGCTCGCCATCAAATTATTTCGGTTCGATAATGCGTATTCAAAACTACTCGTCCATTTTTAAAGATAACCGATGGAGTTGACGCGAAGATAGCGATCATTATGTTAGTCTCGTACGAACTGGTGCGAGATGGAATTGTCTTGTTTGTATTAAAGATTAGATAACCAAACCGTGTCGGTATTAGAGTCTGTACTCTATTACAATTTTTCCAAGATATAGCAGCATGAAAACGTATTCAGTGTACAAGAAAAATCAGATTGATAGGGCCATGAGGCACGATCTGATACCATGAACGCGGGGGCCGTGAAAAATGGAGTCATTTGTTTTAACAGGCTCCGACATGATCACATAAACGTGCAGATGCTGATCCCTAAATTTGATTAAGCACACTGCATCAGACTTTATTTTGATTTATCTTGCACGATGCATAAAAGTAGATCGCTCCGCATCTTCGAAGCAGTAAACAATTTTTAAAAGTTACTTTCAATAAAGGATCACGTATGCATAAACGCCGGCTATACCGTGACCGTGCACCTAAATAGGGAGTTTATGTTAATGATAATTAAATTTTGAAATTTCATACGAATCGTGTAGCGTTACAATCGAGGCAACGTGCGTTTAATTAAAATTAATAGCTAGTGGGCCTCGACTTTGCTGTTTGAAATTTAACTCGAATAGAATTATTCACGTTGTATTAATGCAAATTCGTGTTCTATCAAGCAATTGACCGAACAAATAACTTTGTCATACCTGTTGCTCCGAACAGTTTCATTTGACGTTAACAACAACGGGAATCAAATACAATATACTTTCTAATACATATTTTGTTTATATATCTACATATTTTGTTATAATTAGGGGTGTTTAGAAGCACTAAAGTCATCTCCAAGATAGATCACAAAATAGTTTCATAATTTTCAAAGAGCTCTCGAAGCTAATTTCAGTTGGTAAACTTTGTTGTAGTATTTAAGTTTCTATTTAAACATTTCAATGACCCATGTGCAGATTGTGAACTAATTAGTACAAGTCTTCGTTCTAGTTTTTTTTTTAAATCATATTTGCATTCAACACCACACAGTTTCCGCTTTCGAAACGATAAGTTTTATCGAATGCTCGAGTGCTGCACCGACAGAGGCAAGCTCTGAAATAACTCTCGCGTGCAACAATCCCAAGCGCCCGCGCCGTTCCAAAGAGATTGTTTTGACCAGTGCGTGGGCGTCGACGACCTTGCACAGCGCGTCCGTTAATGTTTAGAAATTAACGCCAGTGAAGCATGCAATCTAACGCCAGAGCTTCGCAACAAAATAATTAAAACTCCGCGATCCAGTCGCTCGCGTAATGTATTCCGCAAAAAGTTGAAACGCCTCGGAATAGTTTCGAAGAATGCCAACAGTTCGCAAAGTTTACGCTCTAGTACCACGCTTGAATGAATCGCGTCGCTGGTAGCCGTCTTGCCCGGACAATTCCAGGCACGAGTCATCTGCTTGAGCGTATCGACCAGGGTACTTTAACGCTTTGATTATTAGTGGCAATCGCCGACAACCGGTTGTGGATAATTAGCTGAAAATGATCCGAACTTATTAGAAAATGATCATAGCGAGTAAATTTTTACTCGGGACAAAGTAAACGATATTTTTCTGTGACAATTATGAAAATCTAATAAAATGAGCGATATAAGGTAATGATGACAATGGGACTAGTTTCTGATAGGATGTACGAACAGCAATTTAATGTTAATCAATTTGACCGTGTTTTTGAGTAAATTCTCTATGATTCCGTTAATTGTTTTTCCTGGTTATACTTTCATTTGTTTGTTTAAACTTGTGATGGCTAGGCTTGGGTCCATATTCGCCAAGAACTAGAAGAATTACAAACGTACCGTTCAAGTTATAATGCGATAGTAGCCAGTATTGAACTGGAAACAATTAATGGGACTACAATGTGGAACGATAATGGATGAAAAATATGCTAGGCTATTTTGTGCAACTACAGGAAAACCTCTAACAACACAGTACAGTAACTGCGTGGTTTCAAATGGTTCTCTTTTTAAAAATTCTAACAACCACACCTCAGTCATTCGTACGAGTTGAAAGTCTCGTTATATACAATTTGACCCTTCACTGCATGATTTTTTAAATTAGAATGAAAAAATTGAAAGAAGGTCAGTTTTTGTATTTTATTTAACGGAGAAATATTTAGAGAAGATTAAAACAACATTTTCAAATAAATATACCAGATTTGTTAACTGTGTCAGATATGATACACTATGCAGCGAAGGGTTAAATAAAATATGTCCAATCGATACTTTACCCGTATTTATGAAGAATCTATGAAGGTCAATCTCTGAAGTGTCCCCGAAGGCTCATGGAAGCCGTAGCAAAACCGCTGTAACAATTATGCACGGCGCACGTGCAGGCGAGAGAGTGCACGGTGCAGTTCGATCGTCGGCAAATACTTGTTGCATAGGGTCTGGCTCGCGCCCGACGAAATGCAGATAAATCGCCGGTGATCGATTATGGTCTGGGAGAATAACGAGTTCGTTAAATCGCTCGGGCACGCGGTCGCGCTCGGACTTGTTTTGACAGTCGTAGAAAGAATTCCGCCGGTTCTTTTCCGGTCATACCGGTTCCCATCGTCTACGGCCTACGGCCTATTGGAGGAGGCGTAGGACAACGGTGGAGAGAGAGAGAGAGCGAGAAAGGTTTACGGTGAACGGAGAGGGTGGTATGGGGGCTCGGGTCACTCGACAAGAAATCCGACGTGTGCGACACCGTGGCTCGAAGAGACCTCGTCGTCCCTCTGGAGATCCAACGTGTGCTATATCGGCTACCGTTCCGACACAATTTCACGTTAATTCTACTCCGTTTTTTGCCCTGTTGTCGATCGAGCCGCGCGCTCCGGCTTCCTAACGGAATTCCCTCAACACTTTGCCTCCAACCCGCATCCACTCGACGCCATCGCTCTCTCCTATGCTCTCTTTCGTTAACCACTTGTCCGTTAAAATTTTTCCGATGGAGTTTTTTTATTAGACAGACAACGATGATTATTTTCACGAGATCGACCCGTGTTTTCTGGTATCATCGAAATATCCGACCATTCGGCTATAACTAATTGCGAGTCATTTTTACAAGATCCTGTAGACAATACCATTGCATCTCGTCTTACATAAGTCTTACCGTAAAATTTTGATTACTCTTTCTTAGCAGACTGCGGAAGTTAACACGTCGACGGCTGGCCAATCTCCCCGAAACGTGCCGAGGATGAAAATCCTGGCGTTGATAACCGGACAATCGTGTGACCGGTCGTTTGTCAAAAAATTCCAATTTTTTGTTCGTTCCTGCTGAAAGCTAGGCGACGAGAGTGTGCGTGTGCACACGTGAGCCGAATTCATTTTGTTTAACGCTCCCGCGGTGAATATTCAATTCGGAGACCGCGGAACCGCCTCGCAGGAAATTAGATTTCGTTCAAACGTGACGAATTGCTCGTTTTTAATAGCCCCCGGTGCGTGGTTTGGAACCAGCGATGAAAACCCGAGCGATATTTTCCCGGCGGGTAATCACCCGCGGATAAAGTAATCTCAATATTTGAAATCGGCGCTACTTGGCCCCGACCCGGACTGCCAGCGAATATTTTCGATCAACTCAAACAACGTTATCAAAGGACTGAAATGTCATTTCGAGCTGTTATCCGGAGTTTTAATACCGGGGTCATGAACTCCGCAAATCTACCCGCGATACAAAGCGAGCACTGCGCTCGATCCGCATCGATTTAAAATCTCGTTCTGAAATTGAATCTCCTGCATGCTGTACACGCGTAATTGCCTGACGGAGCACTGGATTCTTTAATACCGACGATTGTATAGCCAATCTCTTTTTAATTGCCGATTCTTTCATCGATCTTTTAATTGAAACGTTCAAGAGTGCCGGTAATAATAAATTACACTTCGCAATTTTTATTCAATTTTAAGATATCGTATTAGACCTTGCTGTAGAAAAAATTTAGCTTGAATATTTTCTGTTAAAAAATAATTACATAAGGAAGCTGTATTATTTCATGGCTGCACTATGTTCTCGAGGGAGGCTTATCTATTTCACAACCAAAAATGGCTATTGACAAAGGGAGCTTAAAACGTTTCAGTCAAGAAACGCGAGACTCGTGAGAAAACTATACGATTATACGACCTTACTATTTCTGGGGAGATACTTGTTATTTCAAAGCAAAACATGGCCGTTGCCAAAAGGAGCTTAAAATCTTCTGTTAACCCTCATCCGTCCCTCGTGTGAATTTCACACAGTTTTGCCGAAATAAGTTATACCGTTCTCTCCTATGCAAATAAATTTTCCCGAAACTTCGTGTGACTTTTATTTATTTAATGCGAATCGCATAACCGAAAAACATAAAACCTTGAATTTTTTTCATTTTGTGTCACTGTATCAATTTAACACCGAGGGACATATTCAATTGGTGAAATGAGGGACGGGTGAGGGTTAAAAGATTCACAAGCAAAATAAAAAATAATAAACCCATGAGAAAACTGTTTTATTATACCATACGACTGTACCACGTTCTTGAAGCTTGCTATTTCACAAAGCAAAAATGACCATAGTCAAATAGTGTTTAAGAGCCCCTCAGGCGTGAATCGCGCGTTTGAAATCCATTAAACAGCCTCCGGTAAGTAACGTGTTAAGTACAAAACGGAGAGGAAGAGTCGTGAGAGCTAGGAAAGGTTAAGAAACCATGGGTCTGGAACGTTTCCGCAGTTATACGTCTTCTCTAGCGTCCAAGGTAGTTTGAATTCCAGACGGATTGTTGCGGTCTCGCGACGCGGGGTAAGTGAATCGCGCTGCCAAGGTTGCAGTAGTTTTCTCGTTACTGAAAGCACCGGCGAACCATCCGCCGCCTGAAGATTTAACGCGGGTGCTCTTTCGCTTCTTTCGTATTCAAGCGGACTCCGGGGAACCGACCAGCATGCATATTTCCGCTTTGATTTGCCCCGCGATACGCGGCCGCTCGATACTCGCATGATTTTGCGTCATCCTCTTGGAAATCTTACTCGACAGCGCGTGAAAATTGCCTGTCTTCGCGTAGCAACATATGAAGCATCCGTGGTGCAAAATGAAATTTTTATACATCAATTGCATGCTATAGGAACTAACTAAAAATTTATATTTCTCGCGGCCATTGGTTTCGATCTGATCTTGCGATCCATTGGCGCTCGTAATCCTACGATTCTACTATTGTTTTCAGGCTTATATAGGGCTGTCTGTCAACACGTACAACACACACACACACATCATTGCTACTTCAACTCTGCAATGAAAAAAATAGTATATCGGTATTGTTAAACTCTCTTAACCTGTTTACTGTTTTAGCTTACTCCCAATCACTTTTGACCTTAATTTGACAAATGCTGCGTCGATGCAGACCCAGATATGTACACGATAACGTCAAGAATCGAAAGAAATCTAGTAGGGTAAGTGTAATGCAATTTAAAGCAACGTAAAGAATGTACAAATTATGTGAACAACAAAAATGTCTTAATTTTAGCTTTTACGTAGAATATTTTTTTTTTGTACTGAATTATAGAAATTTATTCAAGGAATCAAATCATCCTTCCAGAATGCGAAGACATTGACCTAACAGTGAGATTACGTACTTTTACAAATACCGAGGGTTGTGCGAATGATTTACGAAAGAGTATGACGCAAACACGCGATCTATTTGATTTGCTGACTAACTCTTGTCAACAGCGTATCTACCGAAAAGAAGACAAACACAAACCGAAAGAATAGGATCGTCGTAAAAGCCCTCCCAGTTCGCGCAGCTGTAGCTTTGTTTTCAAATTAGGGTCTTTTCGAGGTTCCGGCAATTTGTACCTGTTTATCTATCTATCAAGCTTCAGGATGACTATGTTTTATAGTATTTGGGGACCGATATGCTCCTAGGAGTTATTCGAAGTGGCCAATTTGCGAGATATTGGCAGTATGACACAAATGATAACGTGGAAGAATGCTTGTATGGTTACGTGAGTGATTCACTGTGTTGTGTCTCCAGTAATAAGTATCGGAGGACATATTATCGGTCGATACGATAAGGAATGCATAGACGATAGTGTTAATTATGTAATGCTGAATCAATACCTCGCCTAATACATATACTACCGTGCCACGGGCATTGGAGACGGGAAATTGTTTCATCATTGTTGTACAAATATTTGTTGTAACCTGAGTGTGCGTTCAGTGAAACTTCCGAGTTCGTTTTAATTTTTCGAAACAGAATAAAAATAAAAAATGTAAATTTACGGAAAGAGCACGTATATTTACGGACGTAGCAGCGAAAGAGTTAACAGCCAGAGATGGAGCGAAATATTCAATGTGCCATCTAAATACTGTGGTAGGTCCCGTCGCTAAATAATTTTCATAGAAGAATTCCAAAAGCGACGTTAAATAAGTTAACAAAAAAACTAACTTGTTTTTGATGTGAATTAATACTTTAGTATGGACATCGTGATACATGTACTATACGTTAAGATACAATAACACTATACAATAAGAAGTAACGTCTTACAAGAGCCGAGGTACCACATTTCCATGATAGTTGCGTTCAGAACGATCATTATCGTGCTCCGGCCACGCATCCATGATCGTACTTACGAAATTAAGAGCCGACCACGATGTCACGTTCCCGCTTAGTGTTTTCAATTTAGGATTAAGAGCACACACGTCGTAGCAGAGGATACCGACTGCTCGAACCGTTTCGATGTTGCCCTCGCACTGAGCCCTCGATGGTTCTCCAATTATATTCGAACCACGGCCGCTAGGATATTCACCCACGCTGAATATGTATACCACGTGTTCCAATAACAGGCTGCAAGAATGGGCTCGATGAATATACATATAATCAAAGAGGGCCATTTCATCTTCAGCTCGATGTTAATTGGAATTTACGCAACTAACCGACAAGCTTCTCGGCTTTTAGTAATGCCCACCATGAATACTCGTTAGGACCTCAAACTGGGAATACACTATTGACAACTATTGCTGACTGTCTATAGAAATACTATTACATCATTCGACTACTCTATTCAAATTTTTGGAAAACGTGTATGGTGAAAAGGATTATCATTCATAAAGGAATAAGAAGTATATTGATTCCTTATTCTACACATTTTCGGGGACCTTCTCGTGAGCACAACAAATTTATTTTACATATTATTACTTTTTAATAGTCAATAAGATTATCGATGTTTCTACCTTATTTTCACTGGAAACAATCGTTTAGACGATGAAGTATATTCATTCCTTAATACTACACATTTTCGAGGCCTTCTCATGAACACAAGAATTTTATTTTACATATTATTACTTTTTAATAGCGTCAATAGGATTATTGATGTTTCTACCGTATTTTCTTTGCAAACAATCGTTTAGACGATGAAGTATATCGATTCCTTATTGTACACATTTTTCAAGATCTTTTGATGAATTTGTACGATCTTTCCTTTTCACAGTGGAAAAAATTGATTGTACTCCATCTGTATTATAATCAATTTTTTGAAACAGTGTATAAATAGGGAATTTGCATGAAGATGCACAGCCTGTTTAATACGAGAAGTAAAAGAAGAAGTTGAACACACAACTTGTCGAGAGCGTACTACAAACAGTCACTGCAATCCCTTTGATGAAACGGAAACACGGTAGCTTTGGAAGCATAAAAATGTATTTAATGAATCAACAACGGTAAAGTCGCATTTTCTTTTTACTGAACTGTAGATGCTTCTACAGGCTCAAGGACCGGGCTTACAAAAGTTTATTTAATTCGTTACCATTTGACCGTGTGCGATGTAAAAAATGCCGAAAAGTTCTCGACGAGTACGAAAGGCTTTTGTTTGTTTCATAAGAAATTTCGCTGTGTCCAGATATCGTTTAGTTTCTCTTGGGACAGATTTTTGAAGTTCCACAACAGTGTAGCGAATGAACCAAAGTGGCACAAGAGATATAAAATTTCGGTAGGGCGATTCCGCGAGCAAACACGAGGCAGTAGAGGAGATACGACGTTACGTATGCATATAGGTTAACGATTTCTGCGAGCACACGCACGGATGTTCCCATTCTGGTCGTCGAGTGTTGCGTTATCACCGTTATCGCTCACTATACCGCGGCGGTCGGGCCATACCTGCGCGGTTAGTGTTGCCTCTATCCTGCATTCGGAAGTGGTCGTTGCAGGTGTATCGCATGAGTTACAACAGTACGCACGCGTCGAATCCAAACTGGAGAACATCGCAATATTTACTTGTAACAGTATAACGAGCACAGCAATAATAGCCTCTGTGGTACGGATAAAGTACTTATACCGTTTCGGAAACAAAAAGAGAGAGAGGTAAACGTTACGGCGGTGGAAGAACGTGAGGCGAAATGTATAACAGTTCGTTTCTGTCGTGTAAATGCGGAGCTGTGACCGGACTGCACGGAATCTTTGCGCGCGTTCGCGGCACTTAGGCGAACGATGAAACATAGCGCTCGATAGAATTTAATGGCACCGTAGGTCGTTTTTCATTTTGCGGGACGTTCGGCGCGGGGAACGGAATTTTATTATGGCGACGATATGGGGAAATTTGCTTGATGAAATTGATATTTGTGTACACTGCTTTCTGTGAAACAACTCGATGCTACTATCTTTTTAGTTGTTTCACTGCTAAATTCAAATCTTCATTGAAATCGTAATGGTTCATACCTTCTTTACTACTCTGAAATTTTATTCAAGTTTTAGGACCTTATAATATGAACAATATTGAGACCAATCTGAACTGATTACACATTCTTTTTATTTTTAGAAGGCGATATGAAATTGGCACTTGATAGTAGTTGAAATAAAATTATAATGTGCATGACACACAAATTAAAAGGTTGAGGTATGTAATATATCTGTATAGACTCGCTGAATACACATATGTATTAGCGCGAAATTTCAATTTTATATCAGGACATACAATTGATATAGACACGAGTGACACAGTAAACACGGTCAACGTTTTAAATTTTATAGATTCATAGTCACGAAGTCTTTTTACATATATGGTAATTGCAGGAAGGGTCGCAGCATATTTTTCTAACACCTTACAAATTCGTAGTCACTAAATTATTTTTGCAGAAGGATCTAATGAAAATTAATTGAAAATTGATTTCAATAATACAATTTCAATGTCATCAAATAACGTGGTTTTTGAAGGAAAGATTGAAGCAAAATTTTTTGTCACGTTATATTTTGTGGAATCGTGGCTAGCAACGATCCATTAACAATTTATGTAGCTAATAGAACAACCATGTTAACAAAGAATGTAGTTTTTGAAGAATTGATTGAAGCAAATGTTTTTGTCATTTTATGTTTTGGGAATTTGTGTTTGAAATCGTTCCTTCAAAAATGATAACAATCAATCAAAAATTGGTTTCGATAATAGCCTATCGTTGTAGGTGTCAATGGCGCTGGAGAATGTTATGAGAGCATAAAAGAGTCTCTGCCTCTTCCCGATAAATCCAACTCCATTAACCGATTTATGGTCTACTATAACCGGCGATAAACTGCAATTGAAGTGCATGTGAGAATCTAGGTCTGTACCTCAAAATAATCTTCCTTAATCGTTGCGTGTCAGCAAAATGCTTTCGTGAGCGACTCCGAATAGAACTGAACGAGTTATGGTCGTAACTTGGCCAACTCTCCGTGATCTAAAGGCACGTAGTTCGGAGTAGCACATTGATCAAAAGCATACATTTTTCCAAAAATTTCATTCGATCTTATGAACACTACAACCTTGCAATTAATTTAGGAAAATCATTAAATTAAATGCTAGAAAATTTATTTCACCTGAACACTTTATATGTTCATATACTAATATTAGCACACAATAAAATCAAGTGCCTCATTTTTGAGAATGTTTTAGATGAACGATCGATTCCGTAATTGGGTCGATATCGAACCTCGAAGATAAAATACCACGTTTTTAAAAACGGACTAAAAAGTATAAAATAATTTTTCCTAGTGCCATACAGATTCCTAACTTCGTACAGATAGTCCTGAAAATTTGTGATTGTGAATCTTGAATAGCTGTGAAAATACTTGTGAGATTTAAAACGAAAAACGTGGGGCGCAAAATGCATCAATTATCTATCGCATGCGCAAGAAAGCTATCCTTAGTATCTTGAAAATTCTCGGACGTAAAGGGTTGAAATTGTGATCGCGAATTGCACACATCGTTGGGGACCAACAATAGCATAGGATGCAGCATGTGTTGGTCACAATACGAAGTTAACACGTAACTGAACGAACAGTTACAATTTCATCGTCATCGCGAATGCCCAGATTACATTTAGCCGCCACGGAACACAGCGTGTATGCCGCATAGTTCGCGATTTGTATATGACTAATTAATGTTTCGTGACGCAGAGTCGTGTAACAACGATCACGGTTGGCAAACACGTATTATTGGAGCACCGTGACCAACCGTGCTTGCTAGGCGAAAGCAGTGACCAACGTTGTTTGCGAACAGCGTCCTTTGTTTCCCTTCTGTTCTCCTGCGCCCGGAAACGCATTACTTTGTTCAAGCCTCTGAAAAACCGACGATCAAAAAGGCTGCGGCATCTAATTGTGTTTCTTTGAACGTCACGGCCAATCCTGCTCTCTATTTGCAAGTTAAATAAACAAGGACTAAAAGATGATAGACCTGGCAAAAAATGTCATTTTTGTGGCTTCAAAGTGTTCCGAGGCAGCATACTCACTTTGGACTCATTGTTGTTGAATACATTGAACAAACTAGAAGATATCAGCATTAATTAACCTCGATAACGCTTTTATTATATTTTTATTGCGGGTGAATTTGGAGTAACATTTGGGGGAGTTGATTTTTATAAAATGATTTGTAAAAAATAAAAATTGCTTGCATCGATTGTAGGAAACAGGAACCCAGTACAAACTTCTTTCTTTCTTGATTAATTTAAAGAAGGCGAGGATCATACATGGACATTTATGAATTTTTTAAAATCCTTCTACTCTTTTATGTACGATCTAATTAGTTGTCTCACAAATACATGAAATCTGCAGTCTAACATAGATATGCTCACGATCGTCATCAATGACGTTCCAATGATATTTATCATTCTAACAATTCCAATAAATATCACAGAATCGAAACATTTTAAAAGCGAGAATAACACTCGGTTCGTTTGAGCGTATCGGAATAAGAATTAATCTTTAGATGAATGACGAAGTAACAGTGTTGATTAGCATGGCAATTTTGATGGCGTTAATCTTTTTCCTCGGCAAGTGGCTCGAGGCTCGAGAAACAGTATTACGAAATTAAGGAGACACGGTTTAATTGACTTCTCGGGGCCTTGCAACTTGTTAGCCGCTGAACGCGTGACTAACGGCCATATTGTTCACGTCTTGAAGATGACGAGGCTTAAAGGGTCTCGTGATCAAGTCTGCTTGGAAATTCAGGGGTCAATAAACACGTCGACCCCGTGGCTCGCGGAGGTTCACGCCGTTGATCACCTGGAACGGCGATATGGGTTTTACCTGTTGCGAGCCTGGGAAGTTTAATTACTACGCTTAGTATAATATAATTGTGCAAAATAAGAATGTTTTGAA
This sequence comes from Lasioglossum vierecki, assembly GCA_028455595.1. Taxonomy (NCBI): domain Eukaryota; kingdom Metazoa; phylum Arthropoda; class Insecta; order Hymenoptera; family Halictidae; genus Lasioglossum; species Lasioglossum vierecki. Next base: position 34,432,751 of record CM052335.1, read on the forward strand.
TGTCTTGCAAAAATCAGAAATTCATTGATCTTTCAATAACTTCGATTGAATAGATTTCTTCAATCAAACGTATATTATAATAGCAATCACACAAAATCTGAGTAATGGTTGAAAAATAACCTTAGCAAAGAGTTGAACGCGACATGAAATAAATAATGAAAAGAATCTGAGTAAATTCAATCTTATTAGCATTAACATATTTATAAGACAATACACACTATCCAAATTTAATGATCGGTAGATCTAATTAATGATTTTGAGACGTCGGCCTCATATCAGTCAGTGCCAACACGTTATACAGGTATTAAAACTGACCAATATCAAATGATTTCATCTGATTTATTCAAGATCGAGCATTATGGTTATTTCATACCGCTATAGACAAAGCGTTGGCACAGACTATTTATCCGTTTCTGTTAGCGTTTATCATTCGCCGTTCAGAATGGACGTCTGGCGCGGGCGGGCAGGCAGGGTGTTATTAGAGACTTCAGAGGCAAAGTTTGCGGAGAGATCGTCTCGCGGGGATAGCACAGAAGAAAGGGGATGAACGGCGATGGTCTGCCGGGGGATGATCCTTAATGAAAGCATTAAAATTAAAAACAGGCGCCCCCGGTGTTCCAATTTCGGTCGGACGCGGCCGTGTTTGCACAACGGGATTGCAAGGCTTCTGTATCCCAGAATTTCCCGACTCAACCCCTTTTGTAGCAGTCCAATTCGACGATTTTACGGGTTGATAACTCTAAACGCGTCGCTGACAATTTTACCAATTATTGATATTCTTAGGATGCTCATAAGTTTTATCAGTTAAAAAATTATAAATTGAATGTTGAAATTTATACAGCCAAGTGCACATTTCTAATTTGCCAATATTAATACTTCAATGTAGCTGGACGTGGATTGAAAAGTTGATGCTTTAATGTTATTTTTGTCTGAGAACACGTACCCATGTTTAATGTAATTTTTATGAGAAAACGCGTGCTAGTGACTATTAGTGGCCGTCACGTTTAATATTAATAATTGTAATATACATAGAATATCGACGACTCTGTCAAGCAGCAGAGTTTAGAGAGGAAGTCGCTTGACGACGATGCATATTTAATGCCGAGAGCCAGTGATGTAATCTTCGATTGGTCGCGGTTCGCCGTGGAAAACCAGACGAGCGCGCGACTATTTATAAACCCACGGCGGACTTTGCCACGTTCTTTTCCTCTTTGCATGGACGCGTGTCGCTCTTTATCCCGACGTGACATGATATATCCTTCCTTTGCCTCGTGGACCTTCGAAGAAAGCTGTCTTGATCAGCCTTTTTCGAAGAATCCGCCGCTGTTGTGAACATTTTCAAGGGTAGTTGCAGAAAAATCAATTTTTCCTCAAACCAAAATTAGCTTGTTTATTTGACTTTTGAAATAAGAAATATTTAGACAACAGGCGGAGCGATGCACCTTCTGTTGCTTTTGATAGAAAAAATATTTCGACTAATTGTAAAGAATTCTAATTGTAATTCGAGGAGGAAGCGGTCGAAAATTTCAAGCTTGATCAGCCTTTCTCGAAGAAACCGATAATGTTATGAACATTTTCAAGGGTAGTTGCAGAGAAAATCTATTTTTCCTCGAACCAAAATTAGCTTGTTTATTTGACTTTTGAAACAAAAAATATTCAGACAACAGACCGAGCGATTCACTTCCTGTTGCTTTTGATAGAAGAAATATTTAGACAGGGATTGAGTACTGAGCAATGCACTTTTTATCCGAATTCTAATTCGAGGAGGAAGCGGTCGAAAATTTCGAGCGAAAAAGTGAGCGATCGAACGCGTTAATCTGCGCGTTGCGTTTCTCGGCGGCAAGGCCGTTGCAGTCACGCGAGAGAGACGATGAAAAATGATCGCGTGCAACGAACGCGTTCGCGCGGTGCACTCGCAGAGTTCGAAACGGGTTTGAGCGTGGGCTCGGCTCAGACTCGGCTCGGGATCGGCTTTGGAGCACGTGCACGCGCGAAGCCACGCGTTCTCGCGCTTCGACGCACGGTGCATTCGATTGTTCACGATCCGCGAATGATTTACCGGCCGGCGAAACGTTTCACTTTCGTATACGTCCTGCAAACCGTAGCCGAGCAATGCAGAACAGATTACATCCTTTTTTTATCAATTCTTTTCCATTATCGATAAAAATCTACAAAATGTATTTTCTAAATTTTCAACATAGCTCTACATAATAAGGTTGCAAACAAACAATATAATATTACGTCTGCAATTGCAATTTTTTCAAAATTTGTTTCACGTCATGTAATTAACTCATTCACTTAACTTCGCAAAAAAAAGTCGTATAAAAATGGATGCACCATTATTCAAAATATTTTTAACATTATTGAATATGTTGATATCTAACCAATTAATAATCATTTAAGTATTGTATGAAAAAAATCGTATACAGGAGTTATTCTAGGTCGAAAAAAATGTTTAATTTTCGAGTTAAAGGGTTAAAAAGGTTATCGTCCTTTCAAAACTGTCCGAATATTACTGATTAACTGTAGATGATCGCGTTGAAAGCATTGTGTTGTCTAACAATTTAAGCGTGTAAATTAAGAAAGAAACTTTTGGGTCAATCTATAATATCGAGTGACGAGATCAAACGCCAAACCAGGATGCAATCCTCGGTAAAAAGTTGCATCCGAGAGATGTAATGACGGCGGTTCCATGTAAGGAGCGACAGGGTGGGCACCACCGGCAGGCAATTGTCACGCGGTCCTCCCACGCGGTCGGTATCAATTAATTCAATTACGGGTGCGTTCATGCGCCATTAAACCCGTCATTTTCTTGCGAGGCGGTATCGAGAAAGAGAGAGTGCCGGGTGGTGTGTCCGTGTCGTTAATTACGCAAATCAGTTTGTAGCCGCGGGACGGTTTTGCCTTAAATCCCGACTGTTCGGCGCGCGTCTCTCGCGTTTCCTTAAAAAGGCGTTCGCCGCCCCCGTCTTGCCGGCGTCGGTCGGTCTCGCCTTTTCCCTGAATGCAAATTTGCCGCACGAACGAAGCGGACCAGTTCGCCTTCTCTGCCTATGCCGCCAATTAAAACGCTCCTTTTCAAGCTGGCCAAGCCGGAGTGTATCCCAGGGATTCGGTGCGCGCACGCAGAAACCGCAGAGAACTTCGTTCCGCGAAACAAAACCGAGAGAAACGGCCTCTCTCGAACGATCTCTCGAACGAAACAGAGACAAAAAGAAAGAGAACTAAGGGAGAGCGATACGGCAGAATGTGGACTTTTTACCCCGACTGTGTTCGCCGAAACCAAAACCGCCGTTTCAAGCGAATTAGACGAATCTCGTGGAATAAACATAGATGAACCTGTAGAAATTTTTCATATATTATAAATGAGAACATTTCGAACCAGTTTTTCCCTTGCATGTTAGTGGCCGTGTCGCTTAGTTTCCGGGATATTTTTGAACACATATGTGTAGGTAGCTGTTCTGCAGGTTCGCCTAAATTATTTAGCAGCACCATCGAATCCGAATAGCATCCTTCCTGAAGTGGGTAGGGAGGGAAATTGAGGAGAAATCCCGGAAAACGATACGCACCCGCTTGATCGTACAGTGTGATTGGTTCGCGTTTGCTCGAACCATGATCCTCTGACGTTGGATAGACGATCAATGCAGTTCCTCAAACTTCTCGCATCCGTGAGCATCGTCCCCAACCCCCGCAGAAGAATAAGTTCCGCGAGTTTGGTGAACTTGTGCCGATCGTGGCCCGTTTTTACGCTGGAAGCTTGAAAAGTTTTCTACGGAGTTGACCTTCCACCGAGGAAATTAATTGTTTCGAGGTGGGAGGGTGGGTAATTGGCGAATTGTTTGATCTTTTCGGGGGAAATTTACGAGGAAAGTTTTCGCGGAATGCAGTCGGGCGGGCAGGATACCATGAATATTTTTCGCCCTGTTGCGCGCAGTGTTCGTGGGGTGGAAATTGGATGGACGTGTGACTTGCTGATTGGTTCTTGGTTGAGGACACTACTTTTCTCAATATGTTCTCAATTATTTTTGTCCGAATTGTATTTTATTATTGTCAATTTAAATTTTATAGAATATATCTGCCCAACAAGTTCAAAAGAATCAATTCAAGTTTGAGGATCCGTTAAAATGGTGACTTCAACACCCCCTATGTCACTTTTTAATACAACATCCTCTAATTAACAAAAAGAATCTTAATAGATTATCAACATGAAACACGCTTCAGGCAAGCACAAGCACAAACAAAATAAAAGACGAGCTACCTCGCACTAAAAATATCTAGCCAAAGAAAACATAAAATACACCAAGAAATAACTAGAACACAAACACATCTCCTTCCTCAACACGATCGCAATCATCTTCATCCATATTTTATCCGCTATTTATTCCTATACTTATTTCCGATATTTATCGCCGTCCGTTCAATCGTATAAAAGGTTCGACTTAAATGAAGTTAACAAAGGTAACAAAAAGGAGGACATAACTCACGGAACAAACAAAACCATTCACACAAGTGTTTCTACCGGGAATTCCAATTTCATGATGATTCATTGACATTTCGATCTGTGATTCCCCCGCTCGTTAACTCGACGGATCAGAAGATAAATAAAAATCTATAAGGAAAAATCGGCTGCTACAGAACTTTCCCAGGAAGTCGATAAATCCTTTACCCTCGCCCCAGGCATCAGTTTCTCGGTTTCTTCTGTCAAAAGAAATTTCCGGGAGGTTGCGTAAGACCCCGACTGTGTGAAGAAACCTTAGATTTTCGAACGGTGCGCGTTTCGAATGGAAATCGGGTCAGGCTTCTATGAGCACCTTAAAAGGTGCATGGGCACGCGCCCACGCACGTGCGTGCCTAACAGCCATTTTTTGATCCCTTGTGCAGAGACACGTCCAGGAGAGGATACTCGATCATTCTGCGTCCATCCTGAACGGTTGTTTGATTAAACGATGTTCAACTTATAAATGACGAACAAAATAACTGAACCACCTATACAAGCTTTCATTTATACATTGTGTCCTCGAGGTCACGCGAAGGTCACGTTATTTAGCTCATTGAATGAGCTTGAAAGTTCAACTTATAAATGATGAACAAAATAACTGCACCACCTGTACAAGTTTTCATTGATACATAATGTGTCCTCGAGGTCACGCGAAGGTCACGTTATTTAGCTCATTGGATGAGCTTGAAATCGCGAAAAATATGACCTTGAGAAAAATTGATCAAGTTCTTTTATGTACCCTGTATACCGAAGTAAAAATCGTCGAAGAAGTCTGAATAAAATTCGGAGGATAGCTTCATCTCTTCTCTGTACAATCGTTTTAATGATTACGTGCCACTGGCACCATATGAAGGACAGATGAGATTACTTAACGTTTACGGTCCCCAAAATATCCCGGCCCTTAATTAGACGTTTCAAGACCAAAATATCGAATCGCCATCTGTTCCATCGCGGCGAAAAACTCCAATATTAAATTTCCCCGGGGCGAGGGATCGCAATTATGAATTATCGATCGTGAAAACCACGCGCGAATGAGTCGACGGTGTAGAGCGGCGCAGCAGCTTCGCTTCGTTCATTTTTGCGTTATCGTGTATTCCATGGAGATCCCATATTAGAGCGTGGTTTATTGCACGTGATCAACGGATAACAACCAGAAATAACAAGCGATCGTTATCAAAAAAACATACATCAAACAGGAAGATGAAAAAATCATTCGATGGAAAGAGGGATCGTGAGGGTAGAGCGAAATCCTCTGTTCCCCAGATCGTGAGAATTTATTGAACGACCAACGGTGGCGATTTCGGGCTCGGGTTAATTGAAACTCGAGCCCGCGGAACCGGAGAAAGATCGCGTGGCACAATTTCCGAGGCTTTGGCAAAAACGAGCCTGGAAATGTCCCAGGAGACGGTGGATCGACGATGGGACTAGTTTCGAACCGATCCTAGACAGCTGACACGCCCTTAGTCGTATACCAAACGCAAATGTCGACTATTAAGCCAAGTTTTTAGTTTAACTAGTGCCTTTCTGTCACAGACCGTTTGGCGAACTTTTATTAAAGAATTTTTATGAATTTTCAAAAGATGAAATATATTTATATTTATATTTCCTCCTATTTTTTACAATCAAAGAAGAAAATGTTTATTCGCTGTCCATAAGTAACTTATTGAATAAACAAATCTAACAATTTAAAAAATATTTTAGATAACGATGCAGCAATATTTATGACAAAAACTGGTGCAACTTGAAACAGCAAAGAAATTAAAAGAGTTTAAAGACGCCTCGAGATATTATTTTCAATTTAATAAGATCATCAAAAAAAGATGGAACTACCGAATGCAGTTGTTCTAAACAATTTTTATGTCGCATAACAATCCGCAGTGTAGCTGTAGCATTGATGGAGTAACGATTAATCAAATCAGTTTTACCTAACTCTGGGGACCGAGTTGCATCCGTAAGGGCGATTTTCAAGGCCGAATCCTTTCCTCTGCGAGTCTGGAACCGAAATACCCCATAAACAATTGCCTTGAATAATTCAGAGGCATGCGTGGGTGAGCTAAACGAAAGCAGAGGCCACGCTCTCATTCGCGATGAGACAACGAACGCCGTTGTAATTGATTCCCTTGATAGATGTGACATCGACGAGCTGCGATCCAGAGCAAACTGACTCTTTCTCTCTCTCTCTCTCTGTCTCTCTCTCGCGTAACCGGCCGACCGCTTATCGTTCCTCTAAAAATAATTATTTAACGAGCGGGGCTTTGCGTTCCCGTTTTCCTGCCGATTCCCTCGTACCGCAACGAAACGCAATCTCTCTTTTGCTCGGTGCATAGACCACTCGGAAACAGAACGCGACCATGGCCCCTTGGCGGATTGCGACGAATCATCAGCGGATTGAAACACCGTTGCATGTTGGAAAACTAGCACGAGCGAACCGAGATTTTCGAAGTGTCTATTGAAAGCGCGTTGCAATTTCCGGAGTAATTGCTTCAACTATTTTCGTAGGCTTGTTAACCGCCCATGACATCGCGCGCGACTTTATCCTCGAACACTTGTTCCGATCGAAACGATCTGATAGGCTTTTTACGCATGCGGAGATGTGTAAATGTAAGTGTATAAAGATCCTCAGTCCAGTAATCACGTTGATTGTAAATACAGTGACGTGCAAAAATAATAAAAATAAGAGCATTATTAAATTTTCGTTCTAAAATCGCCAATGTCTTGTTGTTGTAATTGAAAGAAACTTTTAAAACAACGTAATAGAAATAAGCTTTCAATTTTTAATGTAGTTCGAACCACGGTAATTTCCATCGTATTTCCGGATCGTGAAAAATCGAATATAAAAATAATGAAAAAAAGAACATTATTAAATTTTCGTTCTAAAATCGCCAACGTCTTGTGTTGTAATTGAAAGAAACTTTTAAAACAACCTAATAGAAAGAAGCTTTCAATTTTTAATTTAGTTCGAACCACGGTAATTTCCATCGTATTTCCGGATCGTGAAAGATCGAATTCGATCCTCGTTTTTACGAGTCCACGGGACGAGTTTGGTTAAAAAAGAATCAGCTCGGCTGGCACGTGATTCGGTCGTTTAATGAGCTGCTTTCACGGACTTTTCCCAAGAGAGACGGATCATTGTGTAACTGGATCAATCCGTGAGACGCGCGACTATTCGCGCGGTTCCGTGATGACGACCTGTTTCCCCCGTAAACGAGCTGCCGTCTCTAGACTCCTGTACGGATCAAAGGTGCAGGTACACCGGCGGCGGAGGCTGTAGTACAAATTCCCCCTAATTTGCTAGATTAAAATTGTTTCCCGTGAGGAACTTTGACCTAATGTAGACGCCCGCACACACAGATCCGAGACACGAGCGCAGGAGACTCCCAGCTCGGCAAACGTTGCCGTATTTAATCTGCAACTTTGGAAATCAGTCTGTCCCGGCGAGCAACGTTCCGAGGAGAGGAACTGCTGCAGAAGGTCTCGCCTCCTGCGAAAGAGAATTTCCCCCGGGACTTGTAAAGCGTAACAGGTAATTCTTTCTTGCCGCGGATCGCACGGACGACGCACGATGCCTTCAGCAGCGGGCGAAAATTCACGCGAACCGTTGATCGCATCGAGTTGCGGGAAAATATCTGCTTTATTTAAATATCGAAATATCTGCACGTAAGAATGGTTGACATAAAGGCAATGTTTATATCACTGGTAATTAACAGGATCTTAATTGTTTTCATTGTAAAGTCAGTCAGAGAGACGGTACATATTTTTGATGGCTCTTAATTTCATGAAATAATTTATGAAAATTAAAGAGAAATTTTAGTTCATTGACAAACAGACAGTAACAATTATATTTCCAATTTATTTTGAAATATTCTGCTTAAATACATGTTATGAGCGCAATTTAAACAGTTCACCGAGAATCGATAACACCATTTGCATCCAGTGAATTGCAACGAAGTCTGTTTACGCAGGTGCCTGGTAATTTTCATTATATTTGCGATAAATTCTGAAACACGATCTACGAACTTCCCGCAGAGGCGAACGAAAATTTCTTGCGAAATTTGATTTCAAATTGAATGTGAATGCGGAACAATATGTTTCTAATCACGTCTAAAATTATTAAACGTATTTCTTTAAATATTATTAATATCAGCTTCGTTGTTCCAGCGTTAATCGCAGGAATCACAGTAGCGTTCGGATACTTTTAAAAGAACGATCACTTTTTTTACTTAAATAACTAGGAATTTTTGAGAAGTTAGAACAATTAATTTACTACATGGCGTGAAAAACAAACTTCAAAAAATTTCAATTTGTGGGAATTACAAAGAAAATAATAAAAGTTGTTTCTTTTACAACTTGTTCGATTAATTTTCTCGAAAATTCAAAGGAGATATCGACAGTGTTCGCAGTGAGGAAATACATTTTGACGCAGGCTTGACCGGATCCGCGTTTGTGCAAATTTTTCCAAGCCGAAGAATGCAGCTCCCACGGTTATTCGACTTGGGTGTACCTTCTTGTTCCCGTACCTGCAGATTATGGGAGGACCCTGCACAGGATCCTTGCAGCTCGAGCACGTAATTCTCTGTCCTTCCCAAGAAATCTCGGCAGGTTTTATTTCCAGGGCAGGTACAAATGCCCGGCGTAGTTCCTGCGATGGAATTGCACCGTCTCCTACGAATCCTACGATCCCCAAAGAATCCCCGACCAAAAGTATCGCTTTCCCGGCGCTTTGTAATTCGCCATAAATAATACCGATATTCACGCCACGAACAAACCGCCTGTCCCCTCTGCTATCCTTCGACCTTAGGATTTTTCGACGAACAGGAAACACGACACCATCTTTTATTGCAGTAGTAAAATGATTCGTTAGGCGAATTTGACACCTGTTCCGGTAGCCAGCGTCTCGATGCCGACTGACAGATTTCGCACCTTTTTATAAGGTAGATATCCCTTCTACAAGCCATTCCATGGTGTAGTTTTTTAAAAATAAGTTTACTCAATTTAGAACTTCAACAAATAAACTAAGAATGAAATTTAAAATGTGTACTTGGTGCTTATGAATAAAAGAACAGATTTTTAACTTTATCAATTTGAAATTATATAATAAAAAATATACAATCAACTTGCAGCAACCATGTCCCCTCTATTTGCATACTAACGTCCCCTCTATAAGCCATCATAAAAATAAAATAAATTTAATAATAAAAACTTTAACACTGAAAAAAGTAAATATTTGTTTCTTTTTTTTTGTAATTTTATATCCGGTTTGTAATCTTTTGTAAGGGATGTAATCTTTATGATGTAGGATATAATCTTTATCTGAAGCGATTCGAAATTTAATAATTTTCTGGGTAGATGGGGAGTGATGTTTATTGAAACGATAATGGCTATCCGCGATAAAATAGTCTTCCATATTTACATTAATACTTGTAGGAAAACCGAGCACTAAATGTCAGTATTTTTATTTTCAGTTACTGTTTATCGTTGCAATATCTGTCTGGGAAAATTCGTTCGCTATCAAGTTAATCTCGGTAGCAGACTCTAGAGTTATAATTTTTTATTAAACACAAGGTCGCTAGGATTCTTCCCGTACGTACTTAGCAGAAAACTGTTCCACATCCTTCGTGGAGAAAACTCGGGTCTGCCAGTTCCCGTTTATAGACGGTCGTTGGCTTCATTAGCTCGCGTTGCATACGTTAAATCCTAATTAGCCTCGTTCGTCGTGGCCCGTCAGCGATTAAGATCTCTCCCTTTTTCTTCATTCTCTCTCCCTTCCTCCCTCACTCTTTCTTTCTCCCGCTTCATTCCTGTGGATTACCTGGCGGGATGAGACCAATGAAAATATTTTTTATCCTGTAGTCTATACTCTCTAAACGCGAAATCTACACGATCGTATTACTTTTATGTGCTCTACGTTGAATACAAACCAGCTCCTTTAGGTTACCACGTGTCATGCTGGGGTATTTAATCTACCGTAATTTATGCAAGGGCTTGCATAAAATTCCGAACAAAATTATTAAAATACTTCCAGGTGTTCTGTTTCAGGATGTATGTATAGGGTGTATAAAAAGTAATGGTCATTCGTCCAAAGAGTACCTCTGGATCGGTGGACATTTGTCAGATAAACTTGCTGCAAAATTGTTTATACCAAAGAAAATTAATGTTTAAGGGTTAATTTACATCAACGCCTTCTACCGATTGAGCCTTCTACCGGCCAAGATGACCGGCCAGGTTTTTTATTTTACAATTATTAAAATAATAAAAATGATTTCACAAGGAATGGTTGTATATAGATATGTTTAGTAGAGTATGTATTACGGGCCGTATTAAGGGCCGCATAAAGTCTAAATAAAATGAAAAATATGCCATCGTATTCGAGAGAGTTTATGGAATCTTTTCACTTTAAAAATATTCGCATTCACCGCAAGGATGATAAAAAAAAATTCAAAAGCTGTAAATTCGACTCGAATCCTCCCAGTCGCGTTCGTCGAGAAGGGAATCGGTTTAATAACGTCTGAACTTTCCTGCTGTTCCTGTTGGAGCGCATATACCTGGCTTTGCATCTTGTTGCGAGCCCCGGGTAGTTTGATTCTGGATTTTAGCTCGCTGTTTTTCCTTTCTCTGAGAGAGCTGTTCTCTCAAAGAGCGTGTTTCCGTTCTAGAAAACGTTCGCTTCTGCAGAACTCGATCTGCGATACATTTTCCGTGGCTCGTCCCCGATGCATCGCGCCGATACTCACCTCGACAGGCTTTCCGGTCTCTAATTAGTATAACGAGCCAACATACCAGGTTAAAACCGGCAGCTAAACCGCGCCGACAAGAATCTGTACGCGCCTGCCGCCACCGGAATGATACCTGTTACCTCGTCGCATTAAAACGCCGCCGATCTTGAGAAATTAATTTAATCGACGACTTATATTTCGCAGAGCCGCCTCTTCTCGCGCAAAGGAGAACATTTTTCCAGAGCCCGGCTCTTTCGCTTTTCCGTTCACGGGAAATCCCGTCCCACGAGGATTAGCTCTCGAACCACAGCTCGTTGAGTTTGCTTGAAAAATTGATTTCCCTGATTTTTACGAGAGCACACGGCTGCTGGTTTTAGTTTTTAAATCCTCCGGGGCTTCCGATCTTGTTTTATTATTTAAACTGACAAATTGTAGTCCATCTCTAATTTCATGATCCGAAGATATTTGCATTACCAAGTAGACTGCGAATTTCTATGCAAGGATTTATCTGTATCCATTGTAAGGTACAGGAACGCCATATTTCTGTTTTTAAGAATGTTATTGGATTACAGGTAATAGAACAGAATTTTTAAATTCTCTAAATGTAGAATTTTCTATTCTTGAAATGTTCTCAGAAGTTTGTGTTCGACCAGCTCGTTTTCATTCCATAAAATCTCCTTTATACTTACAGCAGAAAATCGAAAAGCTTTTACTCTGAGGAATTTATAGATCGATACTTTTACATGGTATTGCGTGACACTTTAAAAAGACAAATTGTGGATCATTTTTATGATTCAAAGATTTGCTTCGCAATAAATGAAAAGGAGTTTGACGGTTCATGTTAACTAGTTACTGAAAACATGTGAATTTTTACTATGAGAAATGTGTAAGGCTTATAAAGTTATCAATATTAACTTTATTAGAACACATCAGACTTCTAAATGGAATATTGGAGAACATGGCAGAGCCGCGTGAAATCGATAGTTCATGTTTCACAAAATGTTATTACAATGATCACAGCGTTAATTTTTCACATAATTGCGCTTCGTATGAACATCACACTTTTATTCATAAATGATATTACGCCTGCGGTCGCACAAATCGCGTTTGACTTATTCTGTACAATTTGCCGGTCCATTATTGTATCCGCGAGAGATATTAGAGGCAAAAGAACGATTGCCGAGATTCTCTCTCTCTCTTGTTCTCTTGTTCCCGCCACAAAGCTCGCGTGTTCCTTTTTATATCCTGCTAATTGTCCTATTAATCTTTTATTTGAAAGCCCGACTTTCATGAGCCGCATTTTTTCGCGCAGTGGGATTGAATAAAAATGAATATCCTTTTGTCACGGATGATTTATCAGGATGATGAAACACAGAATTTCAATAGAAATGTTCCAGTAAAAAAATGGACTCATTAAAATATACAAAACGTCCAGTGTGTTTATTATAAAAAAATTACGACGAGAGGAATACTAAAGCTACTATAAAAATCGACTGGCAATATTGCGAAAATAATCATGAACTACAATGTTTCGATTTTCATGTAAACAAACTACAACAATACATTTATTATTGCGAAATTTATATTGACTCGCATCGCATCGCGCGTGTATTTATAAATGAAACAGTATGCTGATTCAATTTTCAATACCGAAACACTTTTGTATCTTTAATGATGAAACGAGAATTCTGAAAACTCGTTCAATGCTCGCCCGTTCACCGTGTTTTAATAATTTTGAAACAATTTCATTTGGTTAGCTGATCGCAGCGCCAATCGAAATATTAACGAAGGAATTTTAATTTTGTATTTTGAAACATTGTTAACGAAAATACTCGATCGACTGGTCCGAGAGAATTAGCGAGCACTCGGTACATTAAAAAATTGATCAGTTTTGCGAAACGTTTGCCGGAGAATGATCATGGTGGCGTGCGCAGCGATCTGCTTGATCCCAGGCGCTCGGCTTCCTCGAAAACAATTTTATCGGTCCGCAGGCTCATAGATCGCCAGCAAAAACAAAGAGAGACGGTCCACGGGGTTTTTGCACGAGCGTTTATGGGAACCGACGATCGACGATCGACGTTCGATCCCTTCGATCCGAGAGGAAGATAATGCCGCTTCCGCCTACGCGTCCATAGAGGAGAGAGAACACGGCGACTGATTATTTGTTGTCGGCTCTAATATTTTACGAGCAGAGCCGCCGAGGAGGATGTGAGTGCCCTCGCCTGCTTTAGAGAGAGAGAGAGAGAGAGAGAGAGAGAGAGAGAGAGAGAGAGAGAGAGCGAGAGAAAGCGCAAGAGAGAGAGAGAGAGGGCAAGAGATTGTTTGCGGGGAAGGGAGAAAAGGATGAAGAACCGGGACCAAGAGCAGAGAAGAGTCTCTCGAAGCTCAGGACTAGGATATTCGAGGTTATGTCACGGTTCACATCGTGACTCACGACGTATTATTAGTCACCGTTCGTTCTCGTGACTTTCAGGACGAGCAGAGAACCGCTTCCAATCGGACGCCGACGCTTCTACGAAGAACCTCGTTCTACCTTGTTCTACCTCGTTCTATCCGCACAGATACAAGATATTTTCGTTCGAACAGTTGTTCAACAGATCTCCCGAGAGGAGCTGCGAATTTGTTCAAGCTTATTAGCTTCGAACAAAGATCTGGAATGCTGGAATCATGTTGGCTCCATAACGCTTTTGGAGGATGTTGGGTGCTTGGAGAAGTATTTTTGAAATATCTTTGAGATCGTTCTTTTGGTCACTCTTTGCGCGGAAATGCTGGGGGAGTTGGGGGTTGGACACCTATTTGATGAAATACCTCTTAGTGACGTTTTTTGTAGAACGTAGAACAAGGTGTAAAAATATTAAACACATTTTGTAGAAAGTGGAGACTTTGAAAATAATATATAACACATTTCGTAGAAAGTGGGGATGTCGTAAATATATTTAACACATTTTGTGGAAAGGAAAACTCCAAAAATATATTTGCAAATAGGAGTTGCATGTAGAAGCAGTAAAATAGTCAAAATTGAGGGTTGAAAATTGACAAACGCTCAGCTTAAATTTTGAATGATACTAATTTTCCAATTTCGTAATTTTTTTTTCCAAGGTCTGGAAGGTAGGAAGACATGTGTAAGATTGAGCCTTTCAAGTCATCGAATGGTATTGGTAACACAGATTAGGTTCGAGGGACGGGTTCATGGATAGTATGTGGAGACATTGGAGAATGAAGCATGTAATTTGGCGGTGTGCTTGCGAGGGCAATAGAAGGGGCCGATTGTGACCTGGTAGAATGCGAATTGGAAGTATGAAAGGATAATTGAATCAGACGTGATCAACGCTATTGACGATGAAGGCATTAATCCTTTAACGCTCGTTCCTGCGACGTATACAGCCACGGTTGATTAACCGCGAACAATGTTAAACTTTAGACATCAATTTCGATTTATGACTACATAGATATTTCGATGACGGTAATGGACGTTCTTCGGTGCGTGCTGCGACCATTCCGGCCATCAAATCACACATTTGCGCGATAATTATGCCTATTAAACGCCTACCCTGTCAGGCTATCTACTGCCTAACACGAAAACCTTCTAGAAATCAGTCTCGACGAGATAATATACATTCTGTTCATTCAATGTGAATCCTTTCAAATTTTTCTAATCTAATAATTTTGTCATACATCGAATATTTTTACTAATTGAGAAAAAGGTGGATATTTTGTAAAAAATTTTTACGGAAAATTTTTTGTGAAGTAGTAAAAATTGATCCAAAATTTTGTTGATTACAAACATATTTAACAGTTTGACTACCGTGTTATTCATATATGCTTGACGAAATTGTTTATTCAACGTACACTGAATTTATACAATCAATTTTGGCGTTAATATATTATAGTATATTCAGTGTACGATTTGCATAATGCAAAAATAATGAAAAAGTACCTTCTGACAATGAATATAACATATTTTAATAATATTGGGCCTTATTAAATCTAACAATAAGTTTGTTTCAATACCACTAACAGGGGTCAACAAAAATATATGATAGCATACAATTTTTCACTTCATTGTATATAATTATCAGTAAAATTAATTGACGTATTACATAGTAAGCAAAAGAATCAATTTGTTTGTAATTAATGTGGTACGATTGAGATGACATTTTCATTTTGAATAAATATCCGCAGTGTATTTGCCGTAAATTTGCCTTTAATTACTTTCCGGTAATTAAAGTGTCAAGACCGACCTCTTATCTGAAAGCAAATTAACAAACACAGGATCGCACACACAAATTCCCTGAACCATTGACTAAATAACCAAAGAGGCTAATGATCGATGATCTAACGACCGATTTCCTCGTCGAACCGATTCCCTTATTGAACGATCAAGCTTCGGAGCGTGGGAGTAGATCTCGTCCGATCGTTTCATCATCGTTACAAATTTTTTTTTCTCTCCCGGTCGGAACGACATCGCTTGATGTCACAGGCCCAATAAGGCCAGCTATGGTAGCCGGTGCTCCCGCGATGGACAGTGAAACGATTTCCATCGGTGCATTCATCGGGCGTGCATGCTTGTGCACCGATGCGATGCACGCGTAGAATCGCAACAGGAAATCTAATCCATTCGTCCCACTTCGCAAATGGTTCGTGGCCTTTGCTCTTATTTAATAAACGGGTCGTGAACGTCGGTGCCCGGCGGGGACTCGGCCCGGCAAAGTGACTGCGATTAGGCCAATTGAAGCGCCGTTAACCGTCGCGTCGTGTCTCGCTCGCGAATCCGTCATGCAATCTGCGGTAATTGGCCCGTTCGCTGATTTTCTCTCTCTCTCTCTCTCTCTCTCTCTCTTTTTTTTTCTTTGTTCTCTGTCTCCTTCTCTGACTCCTATCACCGTACAAATTTGCGAAAAATGCCTAACAATAGGGTGGAAACACAACTCTCCATTGTCAAAGGCGCACTACAATTTTTGGGATTCTTTGTCGGAAGAATCATGTCGTACTTATCACGTTACGATTTTGCACACCTACTTCAAATATTTGAAGTTCACAAGTAATTTTTTCCAAGTAGAAATAATCAAAGATTACAGGAATTACACATTTTTTTATACTTTTTTTGACAAACAGCACCAAAAACTGCACCAAAATAAATTGAAAATCTTGAGTGTTTATTTACACTAATATATTATATTGCAATTTTATGTATCTATATAAATAAAAAGAATATAAAAGTCCTGCAAAGCACAGGCAATTTTTATTTCGCATAAAATCCGCAGTCCAATTACAAGAAATGATTGAGACGATGCTGTTACAGTACAATGCCAGAGAAAGCTGTGAAAAAATCGCGTACAGGCAATTCACCGTCCAAATTGGCATAAAATGGCGCACCAGAAAATTGTTGGGGGAGAGGTGAAAAATTGCAATTCGTTAAGAATTTCCGACAGTCGCGGACAATAAAAACAGAGTGCTCGACGAGAGAAGTACTGTAACGCGACCAGGTGAATGAGTTGCGAGGCCAACCCTCGTTCTCGGGGCGAAGACGAGTGCCGAGTCTCGGAAACGACCCCCTTCACGATTTTAATCGGCATTAAACCGTGCACGATTATGCATATCTGAGCGTTTTACTAGTTTACCGAACGCTCGACGAAATTCCTTTACCCCGGTCCGGTTTTTGCCCAAGGATAATATAATTATGACTAGTTCTTGTTCGTCTATGGTGTCGTCGCCGCAGATGTCTGCGCACTTTCGGTGATTATGGTCGCTTTTCCGACGAGAGATACAGGAAGTTGAAGTACAGCGCAGTGGCTATGAAAAGTATTATCGTTCCGTGAAAAAGAGTCGTACAACACTGAACGTAGCCTCGTTTTAAAGATTAGAGCCTCTACTTTTATAGTACATACATCGTTCATTTTCTTGTGAGATATTTTTTCATGATGCGTTGCATGCATCACTATGTATAGTAAAATTGATGGAAATCAATTTGTCTCGAAAATGGTGCAAGTTAAAACGTCTATGGCAACATTAAAAATATTATTCCGGGAATGAATCTACTGATCATAGATGTTCGATTTTCAAGTTAATTTCATCTACGATTTTTATTACGCCTATTATGGAAATTGTATCGCAGCGTTAAATTATATCGGAAGTGTTAAATTCAAATGGGAATGCGACTTGAACATCTAAGCTCCCTTTTTTGAAACTGCTTTATAAAAAGAATGTGGTATTAAAACGATTTCAAAAAAATCGTAGAATACATTTAAAGACATCAGTGTAAAGTGGAAGCTTCGATCTTCAAATGCATGGTAGATTCATCAACGAAACAAATTCTCCATTCTTTTTACAGACGTTTTAATCCTACTTAAACCCGTATCAATTATTACAGAAAATATAATATTCCAGAGCTTGAACAAAATTGATAACGGGCAGAACGATGCTGGAACGTGATTGTTTATAGTTCATAGTGTTCTTTAGGCTCAGGGAGATGGCACCGGGAGACTCCCCTAATTTCCAGATCGTTACATTATACTCCGGAAAAGGCTCTAATCTTCTTCGAGCTCCATAATGCAAAATGTTCGAAACTACCGGGGGTTGGGGTTAGGATCATAGTTCGGAGCGGTGGTTGTAAACGAGTTCCAAAGTATTAGCAGGGGAGCCGGTGATGTATTCACCGTGGTGACACTGAAATTTTCAAGAAGCTTTGCGAATACGGCGGAAGTCAAAGCTGCAGGGTTTTGTTCGTGCGGTTCCCAGGGACGAATCTCGTAATTCATTCATAAGAGACGCGACACTGACATTCTCGCAAGTTCTTAAGGCTTCGTAGACGTTCTGCTCTGGCGGCGTTTGTATCGATCGAGAAAAGTCTCGGAGAGAGGTGAAAAGCGACGATCGATACACTCTCTTTTCTCTCTCTCTCTCTCTCTCTCTCTCTCTCTCATTCTTTCGTTCCAGGGAGACGCAAAGAAAGCCATCGGTTAAAAGCCTCGCGAATAACCGGCGCGTTCCCTCGAAATTGGAAGTGGTCCACGAAAGTTCCCCGGAGACATGTAAAAATTTTTAAGAATCGCTCTGGCGACCCTTGTACCTCGTGCTTTTCAGAGTGCACCGCCGCGGAGAAAATTGGCCGAGTCATTAAGCACCGAACTATGTCGTTGAACAGAGCCGCTGCTACCACTGTTTAGTTTAACAAAGAAATCTGGGAAAGCCTCGGCAACGAAAGTTCAACCCTTGGCCGCGATATTTTCGCTCGAATCGGATTCTTTACCGGGATTCGAGAACCAACGTGGCCACGACATTAATATTATTTGCCAATTGTTTAAGAGAATTTAGATCGATTCGTGGCCTCGCGAGAATCGAGCACGAGTGATATGCGTCGATCTCGAATCCCGGGCAGCTAACGAGATCACTTTCTCCAGAGCACGACAAGATCTGCGGTCACGAACGCTGCTACGGCAAACTAAGTCAATTTTGAAAATTTCCTGTGTGCATCTAACAATACAGAGTTACTGGAGAGCGCAATTTGACCGGCCCACGGCCAGATAACTATATTACACTGGGGTTTCCAGGTGTTCCCCACGAGCTAGGCCCGCAGGGCTGCCAGAATTTCAACAGGGTGGCGCGAGAGCTGTCTCCAGGGTGCAATCCACTTACATAGCTAATACCTACCACCGTCAGCCGAACCCTGGCTGAGGGAGAGGGGAGATTCTATTAAGCTGCGCCCAGACCATCTTATCAAGCCCCGACTGCACCCCACCGTCGAGGATATTCGACTGAAAAGTCTTGGAATCGTTCGCTCCTAGACACGCAAACTACCTAGACGTGTAGAGGAATATTTGCCCGATCTAGCTGGGCAAAGTCGATTTCGCGGCAGGTTACTGCCCTTGTCATAATACGCCCTTCTTACTCCCTACGATCTTATTTTTTCGTGCGAATGTACAGGTGTATTTGCACTGTATTCTTCAATGCAACCCAATTACTTTGTTAAAACAATCGATCCCTAATATTTATTGGAAATATGGGATCAATAAACTGAATCTAGTTTTATATGAATAAACTTTCATTTATTTTTTTATTCAAGGAAAGATGTCGTGACACGATGAAGGCACACAATAAAGTGAACGTCGAACAAAAGTAACTTATGAAGTAGTATTTAAATGTATTAAACAAATTCATTTTTGTTTCATCGATTATACTATTTCAAATAAACCAACACTATTATCCTGCATATAAATCTACTTATCCAAATCCAAGGTCATCATATTTGACATTTTATGTCTGACACACATTTTATCATGTCGTTGCCGTTTCGAAGGCAATGGGTTAATACTATTTGATATTTGAAAACGGCCAACTTATTCGTGAAGATTTGTACGACTGTAACAATTCGTTAACGGTTTTGTTAGATTTCAGGGTTCGTTACTGTATTAAATTTGATGTCGATACGATCGATGAACTTCGAAGCTTAAAAAAGCATCACGCTGCAGATAGGCACTTCGTAGAAAAATGACTGGCTGTTAAGAGGATTATTTGAGCCGATTTTGCAATGTACGCGAGCACGCGCTTTACGATAGATCCATTTAGATTTCAAAGAGTGCTCAAACTGGTAGTAAAAAACTGGAAAATCTCGATCAGCTCGGCGATGCATAAAGATCCACGGCCTATCAATTTGTTATCTGCAGCAACGCGTAACGTTCATATTTAGCGCATTTTCTTTGAAATATTCACAAAGACACGGTAGAGCGAGAAGAAACTTCCGGCAGGTGTCACCCGAATAAAATCAGCAAAATAATGTCATCGATGGATGCAATGGCACAATTATCGCGCGATTGGCGAACCTGTGCCGTCTCAAACAGTAGCGAGCCTAATTAATTCCCAACAAGGATCGCCGCCGCTAATTGTATACCGTTCTCCTCGTCCGCGGGACGCAAAAGGGTCTAATTATTTTTCACGAGGCGCAATTAATGCTCGCCAGCGAGAAAGCGAGTGCGGCGGCACCGGATTCCATTAATCAAATTGAAAACGGGTTTCGCGGACGACAACTATTGGCGTTTCGATGGGAAAGGGCACCTGGAAACAATAACACTACCTTCGCGAGGACAATCCCCCATCTCTTTGAGGGAGGTACTCTGCTTTTCGAAACCATTTTTGTACGAATTTTTAGGAATTTTTTCGGAGAAACTCAATCTATAGTGATTTTGCACATATATCTATTAGTATCTGAAACAGATGTATGATATTCTTGAGGTCAAGATAATCACGTCAGTTATTGTCTTCCTTTTATAGAGTACGGTTCGAACATGTGTGTTCATTTTAAATTCAAATCTTGCAATCACTCCAATGGTAAGTGCATAGCACATGTTAGGAATTATTTCAGACAGTAAAAAGTATTTTAATAATTGCTCGGATATAATCCACAAATTCACGTAGAATCTTCCTAACTGAAATAAAATAAATTTATGCAATACCAACAGTTTGTACACGCACAGATCTTTTCCAAGATAGAATGTTAAATATGACTCGTTTTAATTTTGAAAATATACAAAACAGAAGTACAGAATTTTAACGATATGCACTCTCGCCTATTTACCGGACACTTACTTTAACAAAACGGTTATTAAAGAATACAAGCTTCCAGCCTAATTTTATTGTATTATTTTAATTAGATATTGATTGGATAGCTGTTAAGTATACGATAATATTTCATTGGAAAATTAAGAAAAAAAAGATTCGGAATTTCTGGGATGATTGTGGACAGAAGCCAAATTGGAAAACAATTACCCCACTTAGTGTACAATCGAGTGTCGAAACACTCTGTAGAAGTTTACAAAGAGACATTCGTAGTGACTTCGAAATTCACTGTGCACATTTCAGAAATAGCGTCCAGCTTTCGATCGATGTCGATGGCAGAATGTTCCTTTGACCCTGTGGCTTGGAGATCGGTGCAAATCTGTATCCGCATAAACGTCCGCAGGTCCAATCATAAGTTTTAACGAGTTCATGTGGAACAATATTGCACTTGTTAAATAGTGCGGTAACGGTCGAAACAGTTTCAGTATCGATTGGCCACCCCCGTCTTCAATTATTTCCGGACACACAGCACCGTGCTGAACTATGTTTCATTGCTGGTTTATGGGTTCGGAATCGCGCAACTAATTTTGAAGAAATTTTACGGTCGCACCCGTTCGCGATAGGATAGCCGGTTTTCGAATTAACGACGTCGCCGGTGAACAACGCGTTCTTCTCTGGAATATATGGGGCCGACGCGGTTTAATTTCCTTTTCTTTCACCCGTGATCTACGAAGAAACGACACCGTTAACCGTGTTTCGGTCGTGCCGGGTGTTTCATAATAAATTACGCTGCCTCAGAGCTACGGTCCTGGCACACGTGGGAAATGTCCGACGTTGAATCATTTTTTTTCTGGAAGTTGAAAGTGGATTACACCACTGATATGGTAAGAGAACAATTTTATTTTGACAATTCTATTTAGAGAATTTTAAGCTTTCTATGGCGAACGCATCTTTGACTATTTATGGCTATGGATAGTTATCTCAATCCTTCGTGTCCTGAGAATACTTGAGAGGACCCTGTTTAATAAAACATCAAACTTTCAAACAAATAGCGGGCAGACAAATTAGAAAAATATTATAGGAAATGTATTCTTGGCGATTAATTTTGTTCGGAATTTTGACGATACATATTTAGGACATCCTGTATAGTAGTTGTCTTGTTAGTACTTGTCTCTCGCGAAATCCCAGTGGAACATCGTTTAATTGGTCGTTTCGCGGAGAAATTGATCGGCGTTTGATTAATTAATACAATGGGATTTATCGTATCCGTGCCGCGGGCGATGGTGGATTTAAATTTATTAATATTCATATCCCTTGTAACCGAATACTCCCTCGTAAATAAAATATTAACTATCGTCCGTAGAAAACTTAATGCTTAATAATTCGAGCTGCGCGCGTCCACGCAGAACCGTACAAGCTTAATGCACTCGCGGTGCAAATAATTTTACGAATGCGAACGCGTCGCGTACGGGAACAATTCATGGTTTCGCAACAATCCAATGCAATAATAATGAAATTAAACTGGTTCAGTATTTATTATTGCTCTGTATTTCTTCTTTCTTTTTTAACCATTTAATTGAATCGTATCGATTTGTTAATAAGATTTTATATTTTGTTCTATACGTTAGAGATAGACTGCGTTCATTATGCAAAATAAAAATGTTCTACATTGATTGTGGGAAGCAGGGGTGAAATTAAAATTGATTTCATCTCTTAACGACTTTAGTACATTAAAAATAGCATTACAATATTCTTAAATTTTTCTAATCTCTCCGCAAATCTGCAATCTAGTTAGAGGTATCACTACGTACAATTGTTGATCAACATTCATAGTTGATCGTCTACGTTCTTAATTGAATTTCAACTATTAATAAGTGAGAACATCAAAAGCCTTATTCTGATCGGCTGTATTAACACTAGGCATAATTATCTTTCAGCACGAACACTCTAATTTTCGCGAAACTAATGTTGTTTGAGAATATCAAAAGCCGCTTTCCTGTGAAAACATTGATCCAATTCCCTCGACCACTCTACCAACGAAAGAAACAGCTCGAATTTAATTATTCTTCTATCCACGCTATAGAGTCGGGAGCCATTCCATCCATTTGTCAAGCATTTGGGATTCAAAAGAGTCTCGCGATAAGATCCGTCCGCTGGTACAATTTCAGAACGATTCTAAAATCGAGAACAGGTGAGGTAAATTATGCAGCCGGCTCGCTAATGAACTGGCGACTTATTGACTTTAAATGGAGAGTCTCTCGAAGACCCGCATAAATTCAAAGTCCCATTGAACGCCGTCGATCAGGAGGGTGGAGAAAACGTTGCTAAACGATTCGCGAATGAACAGAGAAAAATAAAAAAGGTGCGATCATCGGGTCCGTCGAAACGCGAAAGCTTTCGAGAAGTTCGGGTAAATAGCCTGCGAGCTTCGCGAAGTCTCTGATTGAAAGCTTGGGATATTCTTCTCGACTGGAGGATCCGAAAGTTGGCCGGGCTTCGAAAGATTGCTACAGAAAACGCTTCGGTTTTTCTTTTATCTTTTCTCGACCGCGTCCCACTGGAGAACGTGTAAGCCGCAACCCGTTACGTTTTATTGACAATTGAACAGCGAAAATGATAAAAGTAAGTGCTCCGAGCGAGCGGAAGAACCAAAAACCACAACAATGCCGGTGTTTACGGTACCTCTCCATTATCCCGGAATATCTCTCGGCAAACATTGTTGCTGTTCGAGTGCCATTTTTCTTCCTGACGCCGCGCAGCCTCACGGCGACCGAAACGAACGGATAATCTCCTGTCTCGATTTTTATTCCGTTACATTTATTCTATTGTATTCGAATTTATCATGGATACTTAGATATTCCAACTCGTAGTTATTAGAGAGATTAGGGAAATGACGGTGGAATCATTTTATTTCTAACCTCAAAATGTTCAATGTTTCCGTTCTATTTTAGTTACTTCTCAATTTAGATTTTTTCTAGTAGGTACTCATTTAATTATCCTCGATATGTTATGATTATATTATTATTAGGATTGATTTGTATTTCTTAGATATTTTACTCTTTGCAGTCATTGGTTAGAGGTTAACAAGTAGGTGTCGTAGCCATTTTTTTATAATCTCAAAATGCTTCTCATTTTGGCTCTACTCTAGATTTATTTCATACATATTTCAGACGTTTTACCCATTCGACCATTATAAATACATACACAATTTGTTTATTTAAAGTGTATTATATCATGCTCTTTCGTGCGACTATTTCTGAGAAGCATACGAGGGTTGAATAATTTAAATATGCCTCAACATCCACGTTCCAATAAAAAACCTGTCTAGACGACTAAGTACGAAGAACAGGAAAGGTAGAAATAATTAAAAAGGTCAGCCAAATGGTCCAAAGCATACAAATAAAATTCCTCTTCGCCCCTTTTGGGTCAGATTAATAAATCTCACTTGACTTCTAGAATTAAATTTTGCTTAATCGGAAGTGACGCGTATCGTTGACTAAGTGGAAAATACTTTTATGAATATTATAAAAATTTCAAGCTTGGCTTTATTGGATTCTGACGGGTGTCGGTATTGCCGGAGTCTTTTTGCGACGTTTTTCTGAAGACGAATGGAACGTGCTTAATATTGCAAAACGAGACGGTAGGCGTTGTAACGCGACCGGAACTGACCCAGGAGAGTCGTCTTCCATTCTCCCGTTGCTTCTTCCGTCTCGGCAGTCTTTGATACAAGCCCTTGGATATTGTTGACGAGTGAGGGATGAAAGTCTGCTTGGCGAGCTTCAGCATTTCTCAAGAGAATGCTTCAATCACCGAGCTGCTTCTTTTTATCTTTCCTTCGATGCTGTTTCCCTCTTGGCTTTAAAACGCGTCGACCCGAAACCTGGGATATTTATTTCATGGAAAATCGGGATGCAGACGACATCATAATACATAACGTGCAGACTATTCCTCTTGTTAAATCGTCGTACGATAACCCTCGCTGGATCCTTCTGATTCTTGCGCATTCAATTTTCTTTACACATTTGTGATATTGCTTCCTTTGAGAGCAACGTTGACATTCTTCTTAGATTTAAGTAAATGTACCTATTACGACGGGTGTACGTTTTACTACGGTATTTTTTCCTAATGAGATTAAAATTGCGATGTTAGTAGATCAGAGTAGAAATGCCTTTAGCAACTAAATTTTAGCGATAAAAATTTCACGATGATGTTCATTAGCGCCCCGCGGGTTTCGATTTTATTGCAGCTTCTCGCGGCGCTTTTCGGGGTGCTGTGGAACGTGCTTAATATTGCAAAACAAGACTGCAGGCGTGTGTAACACGAGCAGAACTCGCTCGGGAGAGCCGTACTCTGTTTCACATCGCTTTTGCATCGCGAGACACACGGAATTGCACGCCACACGAGTCCTTGATGCGTGTTAACTGTTGCACTGTTCTTTAATAAATTATCGATCAGGAATATCACATAAGAAAAAGTAATCGATTACACCGCTTCACCTTCTATGAGTTTTTGGATATTAAAATTTCGTTCGAATTGCATTCATCTGTTTGAATGAAAATGAAATTTTAATTCTAACTGTATTTAGAATAAGCTCGAAAATTTTCTTTCAAAATTCGGTAGAAGTTGTCACGTTATATAATATTAATTCTACAAAATTTATTATTAATGAAATGAAGTTTCATAGAATTAATATTATATAATGTGGAACTTCATTTATTATTAATAAAATTTCCCTATTCGAAATTTATTATTAATGAAACTGCAACTCTGAACTGTTGTAAAGTGTTAAAAAATTCGAGTGCATCGAAATTGCAAAACGTACAATTCGTCGAAATGAATTTTTTCTGGTTTGAGACTACAGTCTGGGATGCATCCCTTGATACGGTATATCAAATTCAGAGTGCAGGGAACATTTTACGATCCCAGTGTGTTATTTTTTTTATATGGCTCGCGTTACGAAAATTTGTTTCAACTCGCCGAAAATGCCATTAAACACGATTCACCCCAGCGATGCGCTTTTCAAACCAGCAAATTCACTGGCTGAATGAGCGCCGAAGTTTTGTTAATTGTATTTGGTTAAAATACGCAAACGAGCTACCAGCCTTTTAGAAACTACCTTCCCCCGAGAAGAATATTTTCATTTCGTTATGGACTTTGAATCGGGTTGGCGGAAGCTATGTACCAGGTTACCGGAAAAGTAAATGTCACCGAGCGAGTCAACGACAGGATTCATTTTATATACTTATACATAGCATACACTAAACACGAAACGAGCATTACGAATTACAACACTTCATAAACGACCAGACGTGCGTTTTCACTCGGGCGAAAATATGTCCAAAAGAGAAATATTTACAGATGCTTGTACAATTTCCTTTGATCTCGCCGCTTCGTCGCCGAGTGACTCGACTTGCGTTCGCTTCCGTTTCTATCGCTCGTGAGAAACTAGAAACTCCGTCGACTTAAGGAAACTAGACACGACAATTATCAACTCTTAAGAGGGCTTCCGAAATGTACTTTAGAAGTGCAACGATTCAACTAAATTACGCGCATGCGATAGATAATTGATGCATTTTGCGCCCCACGTTTTTCGTTTTAAATCTCACAAGTATTTTCACAGCTATTCAAAATTCACAATCACAAATTTTCATGACTATCTGTACGAGGTTAGGAATCTGTATGGCACTAGGAAAAATTATTTTATACCTTTTAGTCCGTTTTTAAAAACGTGGTATTTTTAAAAATTTATTTTTATTTAAATAATTTTTTATACATGTTGTACAGAGTCGCCAGATGAGGGGAAGTAACACGAATTTTGGGGAAGAAAGTACCCTCTCTCAACTAGAGATCGCGGTTTTGAACGTGTATTTAATTATTCACGGATTTGTATTCACGGAACCTTAAATTCGACATAGTACACGGTTCACGCACCACGTGCATTTACATACACGTGAAGCAACGGGGATCTCTACTCTTAACCAGTACCGAACACGTGCACGACAGAGACAAAACGTGTCATGTGACCGGATCGCGGCGAATGCGCGGAGAATAGCGTCGTAGAAGGGGAAGGTAGAGCGGGGACACAAATCTTAATCTGACGACTCTGCTCGTGTATAGCCGTACGAAATTTTGAGACATTATTAGAGGTACGTATTACGATAATCGAACGATGGTTTAAGTCCCCGGGTAGTCGTTTAGAATTTTGCCGGTCGACTCGCGGTACGGTGGCCGTTGAAAATGGCACTAGAATGGCCGACGGCGTTGTCGACTGAATGCCCATAGAAAAGTTTGGAGAACGTGGCGTGCTTAACGCCCAATCCCTGCGGACGGTTCGCATTAGCGGGCTGTGGCTTATCGCGGTTAAATGCCGCGCACGTAAATCTGATCGCGTTTGCACGCCGCGCTTCCAGAGAGTTTACGCTGTTTCTAGCCACGTCGTTTGTAGCATGTCGTCGCTCGCCGGCCCCTGTCGGAAACTCTTGCTCGTTAATTCGTAGACGCGAAATGTCTTAACCAAGATCGACACTCCTCTCAGAATCCTGTGGGAAGGTGTTCTTTAACCAATCTAAAATCTTTGTCGGTTAAATTCGTGTCTGATAAAGGCATTGTCGGCCAAAGTACTTTGCCGGTCAAATCCGGAGTCGGTGAAACGGTGTTGGTGAAAACCGTGTCGGGGAAAGTGTCGGTGATTTCCACGGAACCCGAATAAAGGACCATATAATTCCATCAAATAAAAATAACTGTACGTAAGATGTCGGAAAATATGACCATGAGATGACCTTAATCCACACAGACGCCCTTCAAATAGAATAATTTGTAAATAACATAATTATTAGAGGTGGCAGAATCAGATAGGAAACCCAGTGACACTTCGCAACTAAGAATCGAATCGTGAAAACGAGCGATAAAACGACGGACGTAAAATTTCCTGGCGCAATAACGCAAGATTCCGATCTCGGAGACTCGGTTCGAGAACTAAATTGATATGTAAATGACCGTGGACGACGCGACGGCGCAAAGGTTAATTAACATATCAAGTCGCCGGTCTGTCACAGCGAGTACGAAATCCACGAGTCGAGATTAATGCTCGCCGTATTGCCGCGTTAACCCCGCGTGCGTGCGTTTTCGTTTCCCTTGGTCGAGCGTCTAGGGTATTACGGAGCGCGTGCTTCGAGATCTCGTTTCGGAGGCAACTGATTCGTGGCACTCATCAGCACGTCCATCTTCCACGCGTGATTGAACACGCTTTCTAGAGCCATTCCCATGCAAAGGACACCGTCGTTTGTTCGCCTAACAGAACGCCCGGGGTTCGCCTAACAGCGAGCACCTTCGACTCGCGTTAAATTGAACGACGACGACGACGACGCGCGTCGGCCAATTTCCGTGGAAACGGATAGCGCTTCACGCTCTGGAGACGACCAACTTAGTTGAAAAGTAGTTAAAGGCAAACAATGCTTGCCGGGGGAAGACAAACGCGACCGACACGCCGCGGAACTGCAATAGCGATAAACCACTCGAAATACCCACCGAAAGCGAACGGATCGTTCATCAATCTCTCCGTGTAAATTATGAGTAGATCCCCACAACCTTGCTATCGCGCGAACTTCGGCCAAACTTTACTGCGAGGGCACTTTACTCTGCCAACTTGCTTCCAAATGAACCCTGCTTTCTCTTCTTCGGTCATTACACATTTTTATATTCGGAAAACTGGTTCTAAGCACTGTGCAACTTCGTTTGTTCGCACGACGTTGTTCGTAACAGCATGCGTGTCCTTCGTTTAATTGCATTTACGTTCGTGAACCACTATCGTTCAAACTATGTTTCGGTATAGTTTCATTTATATAGATGCAAAGAACATGTGTAAAATTCACTATTCTCTTCCCCGTGAATGCGGAAAGCAGGTCGGGGGGAGTTTGAATAATTATGTTGAGCCAGAGAGGACTCAATGAACTTTGATGTCCTTGGGTGTGGAGATTTTTGCGGACTGGTTCCGGTTTAACTCCACATCTGAAAAAAAAGGTATAGTTTCATTTATACGAACTGTATAGAATTGTATGCGTTTCGTTGAGGATCTTATAAACGAATCAGTGTATGTATGTATACATATGTGTACATATGTCTGTGTACCTTTACAGGATACAAAGAGATCCCGTTTCCTTTACAATTCTTTTCTTCATTTTCATCCTGTCGCCTCTCTTATTCGGGAGGCGACAGGATGAAAATTTTCTCTCTCTCTCATTCATATTTTTCATCCTGCTTTTTCTTTCTCTCTCTATATAACTTCACCATCCACACCTCTCCTTCTCAGTCTTCAGCTAATATCTTTTGTAACTTTCACTGTATCCTTCTTCCATTTCTTCTTCTTTCTTGCAACTTTCCAACACGTGTTCCCATGTGTCTGCTTCGACTATAAGTGTTATTAATGTGTGTGCGCTGTAATCTATTTAATTTCAGCATTAGCAAATGGACATTTTAAAAGCACCTTTTTGTATTTATTTTGTAAAATCTTGTCACTCCGAAGGAGTTGAACGTTGAGCTTGAGATTCGTAATTGACGGACGCATTTTTGATTTTAGGGGGCCGAGGATCAGCATCCGAGTGTTTTCGAAAATTTTAAAGTGGACATGCGTGCCGCGGCTCGACCACAAGGTGAACACCGATGACGCAGGGTAAGTGTCCAGGTCACGTACCGGCAAAAAGAGGAAACGGCGAGGCGACGAAGAAGCACCGGGGACGAAAATCGTCGGGCACGCGAGCGTTACCATAAATGGCTTGTGGCGGGCCAAACGAGCACGTTTCTCAAACCATTAGGTGAAAGGCCCGCGGTAGTCGCGTCTCTTTTTCGCCCTCCCCATCGGCTCGCTCCTCTTTCCTCATTAACTTGATTGCCCGATACCTCTCGCGGTGGTAACAAACCTCTGGTATACTCTGTCTCTCTCGCACACATTCTCTCTGTCTCTCTCTTGGTTTCTCGTTGCTTCCTGCTTGGTACGCAGGCCGCGCGTCGAGTGGTACATGAAAAATGGCCCAATTAATTTTTCACCGTCCCCTCCCACGCGACCCTCCCGATTATTGTACCGTTAATTGCTTCCGCGACCCGCCGCTCGAGTGTCATTGTAAATTTTAATTGCACCATCTCGATGAACGGACCGTTTGCTCGCCGGGGGCGTTTGTAAATGGGAACAGGTTAACGAAACCAACGGAGAAGCTAACCCGGGGTTAGAGATTGACCATTGTGGGCCCTTCGACGTGTGTCCCGGTTCCGCTTCGCCGTTTATGGTCCCGCGATCGGATAGATCATGCGCGGAAACTTTCTTAATTCATGTAACGATGCCTGAGCCGGGAATTCCGAAAACTATGAAACTTTGAGGAAGACCGTAGGTTGCCACATACTTTCACTTTCGAGATATTGCCATTTAAAGTTTTGCCGCGTATAAATTGAATTGCAGCAGAAACGTTTGAGTGTTTTCGTTTTTTTCTTCATTTTAATATCTTAATTAACAATCGAGAACAAAAATGATAAAGTTTAGGGTGTTTTCCTACATGTTACCCTGAAATGTGGAGATATCGCACATTTCGAGATATCTGCACCCGAACTGCGGACGACAGAACTTCATAAACAACGCGAAATTGTGCAAATTTTTTTCCCATCTGCAATGGACAGAGAATTTCATCCCCGTTAACAGATTTGCTTTGTACAACGGTCCGCAATCGCGGATTGCGAATCATTCTTTCGGGAAAAGCGTTTTTCGGTGAAAACATAGCGGACCACGTGCTTTGAACCACGCAGATTGAACTTCCGGGGTATTGCGACCGAGTTCCAGTGGATTCCGTGGTTGAATGTGGAGCATTCACCGAGGAAGGTGTAGATTGTTGCACGTAAAAATTTGCAACACCAAGAAAACGCGAAACAATGAACGTCGAACGCGCATATGCACCACCGCGTTCACGGGAGAGCGCGTCGTTATCTGCGAACAGCTACGAAACCACTGCGAGCGAATTTTTTTGCACTCGTTATCATACTTCTGCATTTATTTCGCACCGGATGTACCCTGCAAGAATTATTCGATTTCGTTTCTCCTCGCAGCTTTTATGTAGATTGCACTGTAAATTCTTTCTCCCGATTCGATTTCTAGTATGAATTATTGTAATCGCTGATCCTGGGATCCGCATAATTTCATTCAGTTTGTTGCTGGTTTTATCGCGAAATCGTGTTATTTGCAATTCAGCCAGAAAATTTTGATCTTCCGTGAACATTTGCAGCTTAGTATTTTTCTTTAAAAGTAAAACGCATTAAATGTACTTACACTTTGCGCGGTTCTTATTGTGATTAGTGCTCTATATATATATTTAGTCTGGACCCTGTCAATTTGAATGGTAGTGTTCGACTTAGTGTTAAAAAACAGTTTTTTGCTTTTTATATACTTTAAAAACTTTTCAGAATAAAATATAACCAACTAACGCACGTCGACTGCCCTAAGCTTCACATCTGTGTTTTTAAAACGAATCGTCATGCTTTTTATTGCCAGATATTCCGATTCAAAAGTTATCGATGTGTGACGATAAATATTGGTATTTTTTCAAATAACAAAATTCTTGTCAACGCGCCGACGAAAATATGAAAACGTTAACAATCGGTGATGAATAACATGGACGAGTATCAACAAAATTAATTAACTTCTCCTTAACATTTCAAAAATTGCATAAACAACGAGCAATGTATTGTATATCAGTTACTTCATCAATAGCGTGGCGATAGTATCCCATAGAAATTACTTCTGCTGAAAAAAGTTTTAAAAACTTTTAAAAAAGAAGTGAACCCCAGTGTTTCTTTTATACGTTTTAAAAGCGACGGATGCACTGACGTTTTCCGACACGAGAATCAATTGAACGTCATGTATTAATGTTTATTCAACGTTACCGTTAAAAATCGATCATTTCACATGGTGCAAACTATCAGATACACATATGTAGCACAATCGGCGGGCAATTTTCCAAGCGAGATTATTCGATAACGGGTGTCGCAGGATCCGGAAAACGCCAGAAAACATCGGAAAAATTGGAGCGAGAGGATCGGCGTGCTCGGGGCAACGTTAAATGAAAAATCCTCGTCGGCAACACACATTTTCTTTTTGCCGGAAGCTTCGGAGGCACGCGGCGCGGAGCCCGGTAAATAATTAAACAGCGTGAGCCGCGGTGCGTGTTCCGAGCTACAAAATTCATCGAGCAAATTGGTGTGCAAGCCGAGCGGAAAACTAATGAAATGGCCCGAGAGCTTCGAAACGCGCGCGCGTCTACAATAGTGACAGTTCATCGGAAATAGAATCGAATTATGGCCAGAGAATTAGAAAAACGAAAAGAAAACGTTTGTTTCCCCGTGACTGAGGGATGTGAATCGCGGACGCGTTCTTGGGACGCGGTTTCTGTTTTCGTGGCCTGTCCGACGCTAGAATTTAAACGGGCCGAACAACCGGGAAATATACCGCGAATGGCTTTATTGTTTCCAAGCCGGGCGGGAAAAATACGCGCGACGAGCAAAGAGTGGCGTTACGCGAGAGGAATTCATCAGAGCACAAGAGTCCCCGACTCCAGAGCCCTTTGTTTCCTCGAGACTCTCCCCTTGAAAAACCGCCACCTTCGTTGCGACCTCGGAACGTAATAAAACGACCACCTTCGCTTCCTCTATCTTCCTTTCTTACACCTCAACTCCGCTCTTCTTCATTCTTCCTCGCTCTTTCGCTTTTTCAATTTCTCTCGTTCTCCCTTCCCATCTACCCTGCTTTGTGACTTCTCCATTCTCTCAAACGTTTCGCGCGCCTTCTTCCCTTCCTCTCGCTTTACGTCCAATTTTCTCTTGCTACCCGGTGCCTCAACTTCTCTCGTTAACCCTAGCCTCTGACATTTTTCACTTGTATTTATATTCCTTTGTTGAATATTGTCTCTTCATCCTGGGCTTTGCTGTAATATTTTCTTTCTCTACCTTACTGCTCAGTTTGTCAACTTTATCTTCAACTTTCAACTTTATCGTATCCGTTTCATTGTTTCATCGGCGCCTGAAGAAGTTCAGAGTGTCTCACTGTCCTCGTATCTTCTTCTTTTTTATTCTTCTCTTTTTGTTCTACTGTATTCAATTTTCCTCCTAATGTTTTCTCTCGTTGTTCCTTCGTTCATTAATTTTTAATTCATTCATTTCTCTATGTACAGGAGAAAAATTCACTTTGCGAACACCCACGGTAAAACTACCGTTCCGCAGCACAATCTCTACAGAAAAAAGATCCGCAAAGCACATAGAGTCCCGCGCTACAGAAATAAAAAAGTGTCGCAGAAAAAAGAAGAAATTCTGTACGTTAACTCAGAATTAAAAACGGGAAAACACTTTCATCCTTTCTTAAATTTTTGCAAAATCTCTTTCTGTTTCATATTTCTACATTTTACCGAGATTTGCCGTGTTCGCAAAAGACAAATTCTCTCCAGCGCAAATGAATAAATTCTTACGTACCGTACAGATAAAATCTCTTTCACATTTTTGCATTTCTCTCACGCAATTTCTCCTTTTTCCATATTTTTTATATAATTCCAAAAGGCAAATCGATTCGCGAGCAGATAAACGAATGTTGCCTCTTTCCTGGTGATTTTCTACACTTTTCTTTCTCTCTCACTCTTTTTTCTCTGTAACCTCTCTTGAATCGCTTGCCCATAAATTCTCCTTCGCGTTCGTCACGCAGCAAATTAAATTCGCGGCAGCAAGATGAGGCGGAAAAGCCTCGGCAAATTTCCCGGAGCGGACATGCGCGGCGTGTCGAGGAATTTTTTCAATTTTACCAGTGATTTTTTTTGTCCTGTTCTAAAATTCCATTTACCGACAACGAGGCGGTGCAGAACTGCGTGTTTCCGTGTGCGCGTGCGCTCGTATATCCCTACCACCTTGCGCGTAATTCGGACTTCAGTTCTCTGTTACTCTTTGTCTTTTTTCCACCCTCTTTTCCGGTTTTCACCTCGTCCCCACTGTTCATCGTGAATAACGCATTCTCCCGTGAAATTTTCACCTGTAACATTCGGTTGGCTGTCTTGACACAAGCGTTTTATGATCGCGCGGAGCGATTCTCGCGAACGCATTCTGACGTGGAACTAGTGGGTGCGTTCGTTCGTTCGTAGCACACTGCGATTACTCCTTTTGTTTTCGCGTGAACTCGCGCATCGAGAATTATTCACGATTCTAAATTGTTTGCAACGACGACGTTTGCTCGAACTAACTGCTTATACTCAAACGGAATTGTTGAGATGTGGATGCTTGTCGGTTCAAACTTATTCTTCTCTTTCATAAGAACCTAAAAACATTTTCGTAAAAAAAAAGAAGTTATTTCAAATCACCCTGGGAATCATCCTCTTTGAGTAAGTATTGTACAACATTTTTGGAACATCCTGTATAGGCGAACTTTTAGGTAATACAAATGTGTCGGCCTTTTAAACATTAAATCAGAAAATCGTTGACATAACAAAAAAACAAATAGCTTGAAATCCAACATTTAGCATCATATAATAAATATGAACGTTTAGAGATATACATTTATGAATCGATGACACAGAAATGAGCTTAAGTACGTGCGAATGGGAAATTTTAAAAAAGTCAATAACAGTTTTTAACCGTCAAGAACCCACTGTCCATTAAAACAGCTGTCCAATAAAATCTGCTCGCGTGACGCTTGATCAGGAATATCAAATTTGTCAGCTCGCCCACCGGCCGGACGCGTTACGAATAATCTGTCTGTCTATCGCTTACTGTTTCTACTTGTAATGGATATAAATCACTGCGAACTGCCTGTCCCCAATCAAATGGCTTTCTAGTAATTAATTCGAATTATGTTACGCTCGTGAGATATTATCATTATTGATTGACGTAAAGAGGGTCGGTAATGAAGAATATTACTTGTCAAATGGTACTCGAATACGAGTGTACGTGTCTTTTTTTAATTATTGAAGATTAATTAGGTTTTTCGTAAGTGCTGCTGGAATTAAATTCAATCTAACGGTTGTACTAATTGCAAGACACTACTACGGAGTACTACGATTCAATTTGTTATGCCTTCAATCTAACTAGGCGCTCATTGAATATCTTGTTTCAAGACTCGTCTTCGCAGTGAAGTCTAACGTTCGTCTTCAACTTCGCGTCTTGTGTAACGAATTTCCAAGTTTACTCGTACTCCTCGCGTTGCACGCTGAAAACAATGATCTATGCTGAGGCCCGAGCAACTTCTTCCCCACCGTCGTTCACGTTTCCCACTATCAGTGTACCGGTTCTCCCACCGGGGGTCTGTGTTTTTTGTTAATAACTTCTAAACAAAGCCGCTGGCGTCATTTTTGTAAAGGAAAATGTCGCTTCAAATGACCCAAGGAACCTCCCATTTCCGGGAAGTACACGAATTTTGGGACACCCTGTATTAGCTTGCTGAGTTGCTGTTGTATGCGTCAAATCTTGAAATCGAATCTTAAACCACTTCCCGATGAGCTAGAGACTTGAAATTTTCAACATAGCTCAGAACTGGATGACAATACAATATTAAAAAAAATTTTTTTTTAGGAAAACTGTGCATTGTCTGAAATAATTAATGGAAAAATTAAATTCTATCGAGCCTAGCTAATCCTCCAATAGCCGAATGGTAAAATAAAAATAGAATTGAATGACATCGCCGTTCATCTGAGGAATTAATTTGTTTTCGAAGCGATGGATGAAATTGTTTGTTTTTCGAGGGGCGTGATCGTGATCTCATTCGCTGCATGCTAATTGGGTTTCGTTTCGTAGGCTGGGTTCGATTTTGACTGGGGATCGATCGTTGGTTATTACTCTATTTTCATCGATAAACGTTAACGGGGGGGGGGGGGGGGGTACAGGTTATTCGAAAATCTGATTAAGGTACCGGAGCGTCGTGTTTCGTTGCCCGGTTCACCTGGCCGCGTTTCGAAAGCGATCGAATGGTCCTATCTCCGTGCACGATCCTGCCTATGTCTGAAAGCCGATCGACAATCACAGCACGTCAACAGTGCTTTGACACGCAGCTCAATCTCGGTTTAGACTAACACGGTTGACAAACGTACCTGAATCGATGTATCCGGCGTTGAGATCAATGCGACGCGATGCGTCTCGTTCTCTGGATCCGCAGAACTCCATATTCCCTCCATACCGGAATTTCTCTCGTGCAATCACTAGCGAATACGTGCAGCGAAATTAGGTTGTTCGCATTCCGTGAAACAACTTGTCAACATACCGAAAAATCATCAAAGTTGAAAAACTAGTCGATCATTCCGATTCTCTAGAAATTGTCGATATTTGAACCACAATAATTTCATTGAAAAAAAAATCAATGCTTTCGCAGACTATCGTTAATCCTTTCTAGGATATTTGTTGCGAAAAATAGAGGATTGAAGCTTTAAAATGAGACTAAGTCCATTGTTGTACCATTTTTCTTAACGAAATGATCACAGTTCAAATATCGATCATTTCTTCGGAACGAGAAATTTAATGCTCAAATACTTTTTGTATTAAATGTATTTTAATGTTTTCATTAGAGGTTCCATCGCGGTTGAAGCAGACGGAAATCGTATGGTTTACTGTACTAACAATAAGAAACCCGAAGGATTAATTAGTTTAAAGAATAACGAAGCAAAAATAAAATTCTGCAGTCTATTCGACATGTTTTACAGTACTTACATTCGGAGGATGAAAATTGTTTATTGGATCGACAGTTCCGTTATATTCTACAGAAGACTAAGATCTTCTGGGAACATTTCTGACATTTTACTGCGCGGGAATATGGAACGTCGACGTTGTAAATACGAGATGCTCGCAATCTAATTGTCATAAAGTACCAAAGAAAGTTGGTGGAGAGGGAATAATCTGTTTCCGTGGTAAACAATATTTGCGCAGCATCCCGGTAACAATGTAGAATTCGCTCCAGATCGGTCAAAGGATGTACGAATTAACAAGGTGCATAGAGATAGTCATTGTGTATCAGTGGTGTTACAGACGGACGTTGTAACGGGGATGCTGCAGACAGAAATTGTAACAGGGGATGTTGCAGACAGACGTCCTAATAAGGAAACTCTATTTCATATATCTCGGCACATTGTCCTGCCTTTAATGGTTGTACAAATAGGCCAGAGATGAATGTAACTCCAATATTACATAATCGGCATTATACTGTATTAAATGCGTTGTTAGATTAACAACTACTTCATCGCAAACTCTTGTATTAAATTATAAATGGATTAAAGTCTAATGTCTAACACACTGTCAGATATATGATTCTATGCTGTTCGAATAACTGTTTCTACGTTTTAAACGTTAATTGCAGGTTTAATTGCACCGTAGCACAACTTAGCAAAATAGAGAAAATTGAAAAAAAATGAGAAGTTGGGGGCTACTAAAAAAATTACTTCTCTCAATTTTTCGTGTTCTTTTTTGGATAATAATTTTAATATTCGAGCACAATGTAGCACAAACTCGGCACAACTGTTGAAATTATTTAATTCTACAAGTGAGAACTTTTATGAGGCCACTGTAAAGGTTTGCAAGCATGTTTGAATTTCGACTGGAACCAGCTGTTTCTCTGCTCGAATCTCGAACAGAGAAGCTTTCCGAAATTGCCATCGGAAATTTCTCCGTGACAAGAGGCCGATTTTCCATTTGTATTCCTTGAACGGTCGAAGAGAGTTCAACGTGCAGAGACTTCTCTAAGATCTAATCGAGATTCATCCCGCTTTAAGAAAAGGTTGAGCGATGGAACGCCGTTTAAAGTTTATACGGACAGCCACGGTGTTTTACGCCCGCTAAACAAAAGCCCTGACTCGCGGTGAAGACAAAAGCTCCAAACTTCCCGCTCCCTGCTGCTCGCCCGTCGTCGGCCCGACATCTAAAGCTTCGGTTCTTCGTCGAACAAGAACAAGGAAAACAAAGGGAGAAAGCAAATAAAAAGAGGGAATAATAGAAGAAGAGGAGCCAAGAGAAGCGTCAAGAAAGCACGACGAACTTTCCTAGTCCTTTTCTGCGGGAAGTTTTCGTTTCTGAAACACGGTGTTCCGATTCGACCCGTCGATTTTCCCGTTTGCGATTGGTAAGTGCAAATGGTTCCGGGAACCGTGCATGAGGCGATAGTTCACGAGTTGGTAGTTGTTAGGCAAGTTCTTCGTTAAATAAGCCGCCGTTTCAGCATGCGGAACTTCTCTTTCCATGCTTGCAGAGTGCTTATGTGCCGTTAATTGGGACAAGCCTGTAAATTGCACATTTCTTGGTGATTAAACTATGGGAAGTGGACATTTTTAAACATGATCGAGGCGATGCGATGACTTCCATAATTGTTTCTGAAATTGAAGATTGTATTCAAGGAAATATACAGACGATCTGGTCTGGTTTGGTCTGAGCTAATGATTGAATCAATGTGGATCCTCGTTCTTGTTAAAATATTGTTTTATACATTTTAAATGATATTTATAAAATAGAAACAACTGCATGATCAATCATTTTCATAGATGTTTCCAAAATAGCAGACTGTCTTCAATGAAACGTGAACTTGACTAGGTGAAAACGTGAATATTTGATTATGACAGTAATGAAGAATTAACAATATTAATGGGTTAAGAAAGACTCGAATAAAGTAAAATGTATATGGTATAACAGATGAGGAAAAACTACAGTGACATTTTTTTCCTCTTCGACACACTTCATCGAAGCTTGATAAAAATATCTCACAATAATAAACATTTCTACAAAGCTAAATAAATTATGAAAATGAAAGTATTGATGTCTTTCGTTTTACATGTCCAAATAATTATTTTGAAAGTGCATTGCTGAATAGTTAGTCACTCCCGCTCACTATTAAAATCTTTTCGATTCAAAATTTTTTACTACCGTCTCCATAAACAATCGTCTATTTTTGATCGTCATAATAGTGCTGAAAAATGGCTCGAGAGCGCAATAAACCGGGAGCAGGGTGCGAATTCAATAACTTTTGTCACGTCTGGGAAGTCTTTGAGGTTTGCACCGGTGCATCGTCAATGCATCGCCTGCAGCGGGATGCCGACGGGTGCAAGCGGTGTCAAAGCTCGCGGAGGATGTTTACCGCGAGCTGAAGTAGGAGAGAGCGAAGGAGAGAGAGAGAGAGAGCAGGATTGGCAGCGGGTTTATTGAAGACGATGAGAGTTCGAATAGTTTTTAAAGGGACGCGATAAATGATCGTGGAGCGATATTACCTGGGAAATTCTGCGATATTCTTTCGCACCTGTGTCATGGCTTCTCTCGAGAACTCGGCGAGAAAGATGCTGGGCTGTGGCTCTCTGAGATAGAGAGAGATAGAGATAGGGGAGAGTGAGAGAAAGAGAGGAAAAGTTGGCAACGGCCAATTAAAAAGTTGGTAAGCCGAGGAGAAACTTTAAACGGTGAACGACAACGGCGATCGCTGGGAAACTGACTCGCGCCGCGGAACTTCCTAATTGGAAGTAAACAAATGGAATGACCAGAGAGGAAGAGAGAGAGATTTCTCTCTAGTTCTATCGTCGTGGTCCGAGCTAGACCTTCCCTCTGCGACGTCCTGCGGCAACAGTTTTCCGAGGGTCGGGAGAGGAATTGTACGAGTAATTAAGCAGCTGCCACCAGTCTTTCAGCCTGCACTTGGTGGGTAAACAGGACCGACAAAGATGGCTGCTCAAGATCTGGCCTAAGTGTTCGACAAGGAGTACGAGCTTCCTCAATGGCCGTCAACGTCAATAGGAACGGAACAGTTCTTGTAGAAAAAAATACATGAGAAATATATCACATCGCTACACTGCGGTTTTTATGCAGTCGTAACAACAATGAATAGACATAACTTAAAACGGTGAAAACATTAGAAGTACGTGAAAATATTGTTACTTTATTTTCAAGTAAAGATATGAAAAAAAATTAAGTAAATATCTATTTCTCTTCAGACTTTGCAATGTTACAATTCCATGTTACAACTCCATAGCTTGCTTCCCCTGAATTTCTTTGAGCACATCGTTCGCCAACAATCCACTTGCAGGCACTTGTAAAAATTGTTAAAAAATGTGATAAGTATATTAAATAAGTAAAGTAATGAATACCCACGTTGTCTACTTGAGTCGCGAATCGTCCCTTTGCGTGATTTCCGCGACCCTGGCTCGCGGTTTCCGGTTTCCCGGAGACTTACGTGTTCTCAAGGGCTTCTTTCGCGACGAAACCGTGCGGCAGACGGTTGTGAAGCTGTTCCGAAGATGGTGAATGGCGCATTATCGCGTCGGCCGCGTAATAAGCCGTCGCCGGGCCGCGAATTCAATAACCGTTACGGCCGCGAGCATGCAAAAGCGCCGCTGTCAGCGCGGCGCAGGCGGGCGGGTCTTCCAATGTCGCCGTCTGCGCGGAAGCCGCGTTGAACCGCGTCAAAGCGAGACGAGGATGTTTACTGCGAGCTGAAGCAAGAGTGCCGGCATTTTTCTCAAAGCTGGAAGCTTCTTTTTCGGACTCGGAAAGATCTGAGCAAACTAGCCGAAATTGCAAATCTGATAACCTGGGCCACTGACTCGACCCACGGTTTTCATCAACTTTGTTTTGTTGATGCAAAAACTGCTCGTTCAACGAGTGAACTTGTGCTGGCATTAACAGATTAATTTTGCTATTTTTAAACATTCACAATGTCCCATAAACTGTACAGAACTCCAATATTGTAAGAAGAAGTCGTCTCCGAGCGGCGAGAATTCCGTCGATTATCGCGTCGTTAGTAACTGTAACGACGCGACTTTATTTGCGTTCTTCATATTTTGTAATTTGCGTTTTTGATTATTCTGGTTCGACTTGTTTGATCTCAGACGGAGATTTAAATGAGACAATTTTATTAATTATACT
Source organism: Lasioglossum vierecki (assembly GCA_028455595.1). Taxonomy (NCBI): domain Eukaryota; kingdom Metazoa; phylum Arthropoda; class Insecta; order Hymenoptera; family Halictidae; genus Lasioglossum; species Lasioglossum vierecki. Next base: position 34,473,401 of record CM052335.1, read on the forward strand.
AGGGGACTCCATCCACCCCTGCTCGCTCCGCTCGCCAACCCCCGCAGCGCCTCGCGGTTTTGCTGCTCATTTACATGGTATGATGGAACTATGAATTCTGGAATAAAATTATGAAAAGAAAAATAAAAATGAATAAGAGCAATGAAATAAAAACAATCAGGATAAATGTAATTTAAAAAAAAAACGGCTCGGGAATTAATCCGTTGTAAATAAACATTTCCGTGTGGACGTGTTGAAAGGTGTTCTAATCGCAAATGCGTCCGAAAAAGAAGCCGTGGAAGAACATGACGGAACCGCAGAGAAATTCCGCGTGGCACTCTGGTGGCCATTTTTCTTGTTTGCGAGGAATCCCGTCATCCGCACGGATCTCCAAGTCAATTCGAAGGCGGCGGTCCGAGCGGGGGTGTCAACGTAACTGGAAACTATTACAAGGATGACGACGGTCGATGGCTCGCGGCTGAAAGAAGCTGCTCTCTCTCCTCTTCGCTGCTGCTTCACTTCTCCTCTCCTCGCCTCTCGCCGCCGCAGCATCGAGCATTTGCTCTTTTTGCGCGGCGTGGCGATCCTCGGGGCTCATCTGTCACGGGCCGTACGCGAGGTTTGTCGTTTCTTCTCGCTGCCGCGAGTCGAACAAATTGTACCTGACAGCCGGGACACGGCCGGTGAGTAATGGCCCGCGGAGGGGTGGGTGGCAGCACTCTCCACCCCCTGTTGTTGCGCGTCGAAAGTCACCATACAAGATCCCTCTTCTCTCTGTTTACGCCGCACCCGTCGTTCCACGCCTCTTCGATGAAGGTACACCCCCGTACAGAAGTGTCCAGATCCCTTGCGTGTCTGTGGATCTTCTATGAATGCCCATTCTCTGGTGAGCAATTGATCCTCCGGTTCTTTTGCCAAGGAGGTTCCTTCCTCGTCGAAATTCCCACTGCTCTCTGTTTACACCGTACCCGTCGTTCCACGCCTCTTCGACGAATGCACACCCTCCTCCCCACCGTACAAAAGTGTCCAACTTCTGCACTTGTGGATTTTATCGGAATAACTTTGATTTATTGTGTACTTAAAAATTTTGGGACAACCAGCATGTACATTTTTCTACTGTGTCAAAATGGTGTGGCGTTTCCGACACTTCAAGGAGGAGGAAACGGATTTTATGTCCACGACTGCTCTTCTCTATTTGTCGACTATGACCTTTTCGTTTATATTTTCTTTTTTTATAACGTTTCATATTTTTCTGTTCATCGATTCATTCTGTTACTCATATTTGTTTAGTCAACATTTTGTTATATTAATTAATAAAAGTTTCAGAATAATTATATTACAAGATTAAATATTAGTCAATTTATTTAATTACAAAAGTTCTGATTTAATTTATTTAAACGCGCAATTCCAAAATGGTATCGGTACCAATAAAAGCCCTCTATAATAACGAACTGAAAATAGTGTAATACCAAGCTATTGTATGTAACGAAAGATCCAAGGATCGTCGCGTCGATGGAACAAGCGAAATAAACGTTAGAGCGCTGTCACCGGATCTCGAGTGTCATTCGCAGCGAGCGGGGTGCTTTCTAGTGGAGTTTCGAGTTCGAAAGGATCATAATCACCTGGATTTTCGTTTCAATATCGAAGCGCTCGTTCGACGGGATCTAATGGAAAGCAATAAAACGGGGCGACGTGCTTGAAAGCTGTTCTTCCGTAGGTGACGAGGCGAGGCATCAAAGGAAACATCGTCGATCGACCAGAAATAAGAAGTCCCCCGTTGCCTGATGTTCGTCGAAGAAGCAACTTCCCTTCATCGACATCGAGGGAATTATACTTTCACGGGTCAAAAACAAGACCAGATATACCAGATAGACGGTGGCAAAGGAACATCGTGTAGCTACGTACATATACGTTTAATGGTGGGTTTTGTACCGTTTATTTCCAATTTCGAGGATATTGTCGACAACCGCCTGAAAGATTAGGGTTTCAAAGGAAACAAAAGATTCCGGCGCACTCGTGTCCCTCGTTAAATCGTCAGCGTGTACTCGATGCAACTCTCCGTAACCTGCTCAATTGTTTCTGTGGCTTTAACCTTCTCTCTGTGTATAGGGTGCAAATACGGGTTACCGTGGGTTCGTTGACAACGTTTTCGTCGACACGATTTGACCGACAGTAACATTCGTCGACACTGTGTTTTTGCGTCGACACTATGTTTACATCGACAGTCCGTGTTTCGTGACAGGTATAATATGAGTACATTCGTTTCCACGAACTGATAGCTCTATAAAAAAATAGGAAAAATATATAACCCTGCCGAAGCAAAAAAGAAAACATTGTTTAAGAGCAGAGCGCATTATAAAAATACTTTTAAAGGCTTTAGCACAAAATATATCGCTTTAATTTCATTACTTGATATTTGTGTAAGTATTGTACAATTTTGTTATGCTTTTAATCTATATATGTATATTCGCAGCATTCATTCTGTTTATTTAAATTTTCTCTCTATATGTATTTACACAATTATGTTTAAAATTAAATGAAATTTTGATTTTGGTTCATTTATGTGTACCTATTAATAAAGTTTGTTTATTTGGAGAAATGCTTGGTACTCCTCGTTATTATTTATTATACAAGCTACTAAATTCGCCTAGAACATAACAGTGATAATAACGATTATTCAACATTAGCAAATACATAAGTTACATACATAAAGTTACTGACGGTCAAATTGTGACGACGAAAAGAATGTCGGCGAGATCAGTTGTCGACGAACTCATGGTAACCCGCAAATACATCCTAAGCTGACAGAAACAAAAATAAAAAGGAAAATCTTTAACTATTACACACGTCGTGGAATTACATATTTTCAAACTTAACTGGCATATGCTTCACACTATCCTTTTGCCATAGACATATTATTTCAAGCTCTTCAACAATTATATTTCATTGAAACATTTTTTGAATGCTCCTAAGAGTACATTTTCAGGCGCACGGTATACGCGTACGGAATTAATTCCAAACTATACCGACTCGTTCTACAAACCCTCATATTGCTCTAAGCATCGTGGAAATTCACCCTCTTCATATCAACAAAAAATTTTGTCCGACAAAATGTTCCACACACATTCAGCTTCATAAATCTCGACATTATTTGTCTACCGCATGTAATCGCCTATTCAAATACAAGCAAGGTACTTATCAGATTCTGCGGAACCCATAGCATAGAATCGAAAGCGTGGAATCTGCAGTACACAGATCCAAACCAGAATACAGGAGATTGAAATTCCACTTGTGAATCTATCGAAAGAGGCACTGTATCGCGACGAACATGAACGGGGGAGGCTTGAAAAGGAGCTAGTAGGGAATTTGACCCACTCGGGAGCTAAAGGGATAAAGGTCTCGAATCTTCCTGGACGAGTCGGAATAAACGGTAAGAAAATAATCCCCTCGATTCTGAACGCAATGCCGAGCCGGCCTCCTTCCTGCTTCAGAACCCTTACACCTCGGTATTCATCAGCCTCGCCGCGGAAGAGGATCACCACGCTGCACGTGGATATACATTCATTCATTCGACTGGGAACGGTTCTCCCCCTTTGCGTCTCGTTTTCCTTTTCGTCTCAATTCTATTCGTCTGGTAGCCGAACGACAGTGTCTAGCAGCGCCATATAACAGCTTAGGGATTATTTGCACACACAGCTTCAAAGCAAGCAATTATTCTGAATTTTTCTTTGAAGAACCATTCACGATATGGAAACAAACTTGCCGAGGATGTGCAAATACATTCTCAATCCTCATGCCGATGACCAGAATTTTTTACAATACTCGACAATCCATTTTATAGTTGCAAGGCAACAACCTAGTAATCTGCAATAGTTTGGCTATTCGTCAACATAGATATCAAAGAAGTTTCGAAAAGAAATTGAAAGTGAGTAGCCGGTAATTGAAGAAACATTTAAGTACTTGTAATAAAAGATACATATAGCATTTGGAAGTCGAATAACAATTCTCTCAGTGAAGATACAATTTGTAATTCATTTAATGAGAATAACAATATTGAAATACATTCCACTGTTGCATATAGACTGTTGCAGATACATATAGCACTTCGACGTGACGCACATTGTAACAATATTCTTGAGTTTTCGTTACAAAATAGTTTTACTTCAATACTTGAACACTTTGTACGAATTATTCTGTGCGATTTGTACGGATTTATTAGGCACCCGTATACTTATGGACGCGAGTGTACAGACACATAGTCTGTCAGTCGGTGCGCGTTTTATTGCGGCCATTGTGTGCGGTGCCGGTCGTCGGGCTCCGATGGAAATATCACCATTTGAATACAGCCCCGGACCGGTTATTTATTTTGCGTCCTAATAGCCGGGACCGACCGAATCCTCTCCGGCGGGATGACTCGGGAGAATCATGGTGTTGTGATTTGAAGCGACCGTGACCGTCGCGGCTACCGATCAAACACTCCGTTCATAGCCCCCGCGACGCTACGCGTAAAATTAGCAACGGACCGTATATATCAAGGGTGGGCCCAGAGTGTTTCACTCGTAAACACAACGGGATCGTTTGTTTTTCCTGATGATGAGCGGATTTCGTCGAGGAGACCTTGCACCTTACCTCGGATTTGTTTTCCTTTCGTCGCCATCTCTTGCTATGCTGCAGCAAAAGGTCTATGATGGTTAGATAGCTGAAAAACCGAGAGTGTTTCGCCTATGCAAACTGTCTTTACCTATGCTGCCAAATGAAAATAAATATACTGATTTTTAAAACTTGGGTTAATGCGTGCTGGAGAAATAGTTTGAATTTATTCTGATTGGATGATAATTTTATTAATGAGCGTCCGAACGTTTCTACGACTTATTCGTTGGCCTATGCAAATCGTCCTATGGATCCTGTTAAATGAAAATAAAGACACGAATTTTTAGAACTTGGGTTCACCTGTTTTGGAGAAATTGCTTGAATCTGTTATGACTGTTTGATAAGTTTAATAATGAATGTCTCTAGTTCTACCTGTAATTTATTACGAATTCGAAGGTACATGGTCTGCTCACTGCTAATTACAGAAGCCCAAACGTTTGAAGATCTAAATTATGTTTATTGAACATTTAGGACTGATGAATGTGCGAATGAAATGTCAATGAACTTTTCCAAAGTTCACTGGTTTCGAACGAGGATGAAACTTTCTGTGGCAGATAGGTCGCGTCCGCCATTTTTGCAAGGTGTCCATCGTCCCACCAGCAATAAGTTCTCGGCAAAGAGGAATTAAAATCTTGACGATCGAGTCTCCACAGTTGATAAGCGGATCAGTCTCGTTTCGTCGCGCTCCAAGTTTCGGCTTGCGCGATTCGTGCCCGATTTCCGGCTTTGCATGCAATCTTCGCTGCAGGCCGAGGGTCGTCACCCCTCAGTCCGTCTCGCTACCACCATCGTGTGAAGACGAAACTCGATAGAACGAATTAGCTCGAAACTTACTAAATTAAGGGCGCGAAAGACTGAATTAAACCTACAGAACTTCGAAATTTCTCGGGGAAATTGCTGATTTCGTGAAAGTGAAGAAAAGGTAATCCTTCTTGAAACACTTATGGCTTGTGTAGAACCCGTCGTTACTTCGATCCGAACAACCTACCCCTGTTGCTGACAATAATCGTTAAATTCTGGCTTGAGCTATGTATCGTTATTCTATCAAAACTGCATGCATCAATTGTAAAATACAGGAACTAAATGAAACTTTCCCCTCCTTATAAACAATTATAAACCTGTCGAAAATGATATACCGCCATTCTTGACTTCTCTTGATCATTTTACTGCTTTAAATCGCTGCTACTTATATATATATTTTGTGTGATGAATGCATAAAATCCACAGTCTAATAGTAAAGTCCACAGAATCGTTCTCAGTGAAAAACATTTTCATAGCATGTGCACTTGAGTGCAATAAACTCCTACAGTTAAAACTTGCATCCAAGGATCTGCAATGAACCCAGTAATCGTAATGAATCGATTCAAAGACGTCACTACATTTACCCGGCTAATCTACACCAATAATTCGCACCAAGATGGTTTAATCCCATTCTGAGAATTCGCAGAAAACGTCCGTATGCCTCTGTCAGTGACAAAACCTTTCCCTAAAATCCGATAAGCGATAGAACAGCTTGAGGGGACGAATGCTATCGAATAAAGCGTCGCCACCCCTGTGTTCATTGACACCGGCCCTTTAACGAGAGGAAACTTCAATTGCGAATCAATGCCCTCATAATTAGCCGGGTCCTGGGATGCCAGCTGGAAACTTGTTAACTATCGACTTTCCTCGCGGAGAATCCCGACTCCGAACACCGGATTACACGGGCCAAAAGAACGAAAATCCGATTGGCAATGTAATCGAGGATTACCGGGCCGGCTCTCCCTACTTAGTCCAACCCCTTTGCCCATTTCCCTCGTCCTCGCCAACCCCCTGATCGCCGCGAACGCGGTCTGAAACCCCGAGAATTCTCTTCCGGCCTCGGCTCACCTCTCTCTCTCTCTCTCTCTCTCTCTCTGCACGTTATTCTACGATCATTTAATCCAATCTATTATCCCGTGAAACTGTTCCGCTCCCATAATTAGAGAATCATATGGTTGACATATAAATTTCACAGCGGCAAGACGAGTAATTCCTTCGCGATAATGTTCATTGCTATAGCACAGCTGTTACCGCCGGAATAGGACATTGATTTCTTTTTGATGAAAGGTATTTTGAAAAGGTATTTTTGTCCCAATCAGATTAAAATACGTAAATTTTGTACGACTCAATGAGATTGTATTCTTGTTGCAGAGGCAAAAAAACATTTCCTGAAAAATGTGATATTATGCCACAGTGTTGAAATTAATAGGTTTATTCATTTAAAATGAATTTAATAAACAAAAACATTATTCGTTACTGTACTCGGGATTTATTTAAATTAATGCGTAGGTGCGTAGTTTTTTTCTGTACGTTCGTATATTTCAAATTGTAATCTGCGTAATCATTACGCAGTAATACGTACAACATGGTATCGATTTCGTGTTTTAATATTTTCTTATGTTGTATTAGGTTTCGAGGGCCACCAACTTTTTGTTTATACATATTATTATTTCACGATAAATTAGAAATAATATGAAATAATAGAGGCCGAGTAAAAATTTCTCACTCTTCTTTTAATTATCTTAGCAAGCTGAAAATAATACATAGATCTGCTTGAATCTTTTTAATATGTTAAAAAATTTAGCGTAGCCATTTCTACCGCGCATGCGAAAAATTCCCAGTCTAGTGAAAAAGTACAAGTACGCGCATTCCATTGCAATTAACACATTTACCGCAGATTTTATCCTGCAGGCAATCTAGCCGAGCAAATACGGTAAGTTCCTCACGCGCGCGTCTCCCTCGTCGAATGAAAATGAACAGCGTGTAGAGATCTATTTGCACGATGATGGAACGGAACGTCTGGAAGCGCGCTATCGAAGAAAAACGGAAACAAATCGAGAATAGCGGCTGATGGAAATCCAGGATTTTTATTTCGGGACGGGGAAATCGTCTTACAGGAGACGCGGGACTGCGAAAGTGTGTTTTTCGTCGCGTCGTGCACGAGAAGATGCTCGTTTTATTCGCGTTGGATCGCGTGTCTGCGTCTACCTCGCGATCTACATTCACCTCCGGCCCTTTGCTGTCCTTTTCCTGTTCTCTTTTGCACCGATGACACAACTGCGGAGAAATGCATTGATAATATTGGTGATATATCGCTTCGAAAACGCTGCGTTCGCGATACTTCCGCGACAACTGGGACCAACTTTTAGTTGTGCACGTGCCTCCTTTTGGCTGTGTAGATGGTACAAGTAGAGAACAAAATTTGTGACAGATTTATTGTACTGTTATGTAAAATGATTGAATACGTTTCTTTGTTCGAGGATGTTTGATACAAATTGAACTGGTTCTCGGGAAATTCAATCTTGCCATCTGTTTGACTCGTTAAGTACCAAATTTTCATTTTCAAGACGATCCGTGTCAAATATTAAATTGAATTTGAAAAATTAATTATTGTTCTGATCGATTAAAAAAATATTCCCATTTCAGGATGGCAGCGCTTGGAATGTGCACGGCGTTTATGAGTCTCTAATGTCCTATACATTTCTTAAGAAGTTTTCTCAAAGATGGTGTTTTGCCATAAATCCTAGTCTTACAGCGGTCGCTCTCGTGTTCCGTTTTTTTTGTGCGATCCCTATTGTCAATCGACGTACATAATGTCGTTGCTAAACTCTTCAGAAAAATCTTGAGTAAAATCAACAGCTGTGCAGCTGCTTGACCTGACCGCGTAAATACGTCCCTGAGCTTTCGGAGGCTGCTCTTTACCTTGACGGAATCAAAATTTCAGTATTTTTCCAATGAATGATAATGTATTTGGTATGTAATTCAGTAGATTTATATCCAGCGAGGATTCAGTCGAAATTTCAATCCTCTAGAATCAATGATTCAGGATTGGGTTAGGATTTAGTCCTGTTTTCCCCCGCACACCATTTTAGATCCCCTGACACCAGAAAAATTATCGCAGCTCTACCTTGTAACAAACTTGCCTGCAACAAATTGCAGCGTTTCGCAAACCGAAACATATTCCGAGCACAATAAACACACGATTGTGTGTTTCGAGCTTCCGTGAATTAATCCATACTGTTCGGTGTTTGGCTAAAGTTCATCGGGTTTAATTATTATTATTATTAATACCGGTGAATACTCTGTACACATTCGAATCCGGCCGATTCGGACTCGAGGATTTACATGCAACGGTTGAGTGATTCCACAACCACGCGATGCGACGTCCTGTGCAAACAGGCACTACGTTGAAATTCGAAGCGTTCTCGGGGCGGACAGTAGTAAACCCGGCCTGCTACCGGAAGGAACTATTGGAGGATCCGTGTGCACCATGCCGCGCCGGAGCATACTATAGCTATGTGTATAGTGTATTCAAACTACGGGCCTTAATGGATTCAGCGAACTCGAAGACTGCTTTCAAGGAGCTCCTGGTCTCTCTCTCTCTCTTTCTCTCGATGCTATTCTGTTTGCTCTCGCATCGTACTTTTCTTTCCGTCGTCAGGCAAAAACCGTACAGACGTTTCCTGCGCGGTCCCGATTTCCGGCTAAGTAATTGCTGTTCCTCGCGCAAATATATTGTACCCTCCTTCGACGCCATGCACGAGACACAGTCTTGTCGACAACGGTCTTTTGACTTCCATTAACCGAACAGCAAGATCGAGATTCTTTCGGCTCCGATCGCGAAATCACGCTGGAATTTATAATGAAAGGAGGAGACTGCTCTAAAGGATCCGCGTTCGATCGTTATGTTGTTCCATGTAACTGTAACTGCATTTTCAAAACATTTTTAACAATAAGTCTAGCACAACTATCGAAATTGTAAAGATGCTTTCATAAGAAGTGATTGAACGAATATCTTTAGTAGAGCACGTATTATAAATAAATTGAATCTTGTTATTTTTATAATAAAATTGTAATATAAAAAATAAGATAAAACTTGTTGATAGGAATACATATAATGTTACAAAAAAGGAAAATCTTTGTGTTCAGGAGAGTCTACAGAACCAATTAAAAAACATTCGAATAGTTCTTCAGTAAAAACACAATTAATTTAAAAAAAACGGAAAATTGCAAAAAAGAGTTCCACCAATAGTTCAACAGGTTCGCTAAACACGATCGCTGTGCCGTTTTTCGGCGCCCGTCGCTGAGCAAACGTTCGCAGCAGATTTTAAACGGTGCTAAACTGTCCGAAACACATTGTCAAGTGTCCATGGTACAGTGAAATCGCCGGCCATCCACGTATTCCGCTTCGTGTCTCGTGTACGTTTGATCGATCGGTGCAGGTTCTTGATCGCTGAGATCTATTCAACGGAGGGTCAGGTAGGGCGAGTACATCGGGTAAGTGTTCCTCGTTCCTTTTCAATATTCGCGTAGCTTGTCACCAGCTTGTTGACCTCCGTCCTTTCAGAGTCGTTCGCAAACCGATCTCTTTTCTCTAATCGAGTGATCGAAAAGTCGCGGGTATTTTGACTGATAAAAAGATCAAAATACGAGGGAGAACAGCCATCGGCCGGGTAGCTTAACGACCAGGGTGCACCTAGCTCCGGTGGTCGCGGGTTCGCGTGTTCCACGGTTTATGCTTTTTTTTAGACCAACCGTGGAAAAACCGTGTCCGGGAGACCGTAAAGCCACCGAGTGCCGAAACAAAACAGGAAAATCCAATTTGTCCGCGTTTACCCGCGTTCTGTGCTCGCTCTGGGAAAGGGGAAACAATTCCGTGTCGTTTATTTACCATAGGAAACCCGTTAATCTTGCCCAATTTCGCCAAAATCCATATCGACAGGACGGGACTAAATAAAATCCTGGAGGTGAGAACATGAAATTTTATTACCTGTCGGGTCACACCTTTGCCGTGACGATGTTGAGCCGTGTCGGGGCACTGTAATCCCAGAAAAATCAGAAAATCAATTATTCTGTACACTAGGGAATGGACGTTAAATTGTTTGCGATTTCCAGCATTTTTTGTTTCGTAAAATATTCGGAAGCACAATAGCTCACGCTTTCACGGTAAAAATAAAACGAAAGATCATCTGAATCCGTTCCACGGTTGCCAAGATAAAACTTGCTAAAGTTCACTGAACACAGAAAATCGGTGTCGGTAGAATAAATAATAAATCTTCATATTTCCTGAAGAAATTCAAGGTGACAAAAATGTCGACTTAACATCCCCTTAAAATCGCGTGAACGTATTGTTAGTCCTTTCGTGCAAAAATACTTAATTTTTTTAAAGATAGAAACCGATCTGGCTTACAGCGGTCTGATCTCAAATCATGTAAGATTTTAAAAGTAAAGTTATATATAATTTACAACCCGATCCTTCATATAAATAAAATAAATATTTAAAAAATCGTTTCGAAGTTTACGTGGAAGATTCACTCGAATTGACCAAATTAATAAATCGAAGGTCACTCGCCTGTACATCCTAGAAAAAATTTAATCTGCCGTCGCGAAGAATTTCTGATTCGTTTCTTTCTTTCGGTTAAAATTTCAGGATCCGCGCGGTGCCGTTTATGCAAATGGTCGAGGAACGAACCCGCGAATATATCAGCGTGGATCGTAACGCCGTGGAGCGAATATGGGGTAGAGTGGAGGGTCGCTAAACGTCCGTTCGCGAACAATTTCCGAGGACGCCTCGTACCCTCTGTCGCCGGGGCTCGTTACGGGAGCAGGTTGTCGAGCAGCATCTGCACAGCCGCCGCGGCGCGGCGCGACCCGATGCGACGCAACGTTTCGTGTCCGTTCGCCATAATCTCTTCCCGGAACTTTCCCCGTTTTAACTTGCCCCGAGACCCGTTCCCCTTTTCCGAGCGAAGGGAGAACCGTGCAAGGGGGCGGAACTCCATTCCCGAAGCAGAGATTGCTCTCGTTGGTCCGCGATCCTAACCGGTGCGCCGCGAGATTGCAAGTCGCTTCAACTTTTAACCCCGTCACGCCAGAGATACTTCACCGACATCCGACTCCTCTCCTCTCTCTCGTCCCGTCCTTTTTTTTCCGCGCGCAGATGTTACGCGTCGTACGCGATTTTTCCGCCTCCTACACCCTTTCACCGAGCGACGGAAACTCGACAGAAACCACGCTTAGTCTGCGGTGAAAGTGGCATGACACTGCCCTCATCGCCCCTCTGCTGGATAGAGACTGTTGCTAAAATGGTTAATCGCGGCTGAAATGCTCTTCTCGACACTGGGGTTGCGGTGTGGTTTTGAAAATTCTGGGGTGGGTTGATTCTCTAGGGGTGAGTACAATATTTTATCCATGTAAGTCCCTATCTATGAGAGGCCTCTGTCGCCGAATCCGAATGGGGTGAATAATGGCTGAAAAGGTTTTATGGAAAAACAATATCAATTTTCGAGGGCATTGAACAGCTTCCTGTGCGAGCGAAGCTGCGGGGAAAAGCTAGTTTATGTATGTAATGTTACGTACTGCATATTAACGTCATGTAATTATTACTTTAACCATATATTAGCATAAAGTTACTATTGTAACATTATATATGCAATATAGACTGCAAAATATCTTATTTGAGGTTACAACAGTATAATAAAAGAAAAAGTATTTGCCTAAATGCATAAGATCCTTAATCTACAAATAAATGGCAAAGACAGCACGAGCGAAATGTAATCTTTTGAAAGAAAAGCTAAAAGTAGAAGTTGAAATGAAAGTTGATGTCACGATCACAAATGTTTCTGGCAATGGTGACGCTCGCACACGAGAAAGCAGTGCGGAGTCGATTATTAAAATTAATCGAGCGCAGGACGCGTTGCAGCCACGCGACACGTAGTGCATTTTTCTAATTGAACCGGTCCTCGCGGGGCAAACGACGCCGGATTAAAAACGGGCTTACAAGTTTCTCCCCGCTACCGAGGTATAAACGGCTGTTGTCCTTCCTCGTAATTACGGGTCGGCAGTTATTTAACAGGTATTAGCAGCACGCAGGACGTTTTAATTAAATTAGTAGTCACCGCGTCCCTCGTAGAGAAGACCTGCGGCATGAAATCGACCGTGCCACGATATTATCCAACTGAGAATTTCCTGGAGGCTCCAGTTAATCGATCCGCGCAGCTACCCGTCGATTTCTGCTCTAAATTCGCATAATTGCCACCTCTCTTCTATAACTCTTCCAACTACACTTTTAGATCGTTTCGGACTAACAATCCTGTTTAACTAATTCTTGAATTGTTTTTATAGGGGTTCGATGTCGACTTGTATTATTTTAGAAATTTTGTTTCGATGCGATAATAACGTCAGTTTTCGGTAAGTGTGCTAATGTCTGTCGGGTCGATGAACCCGGTCTAGCATTATGGCATTAATTACCTATACTGGCCTCAGCATTATGTAATCATAATTTTACCTCGCTTAACCGGCCACCAGGCTATATCGTACCTTTCGTATAAATATCATGAATTTTATTTCCATAATAAAATAAATCGCAAAATAATTATTGTGCTCCCAGCAATTTAGAGGTTTCGCTCTCCACCATTGGATTCCGTGGAACGTTTAAACGAGTCAGATTAACATTATTTTACTTAAATATCTTTGGATGGTTAATTATGCTGCACAGAACATCTGTACAAATGTATTTGTCTGCAGCTTATAAATTTCAGATTTTTATTTAGAAGGACTGAACTTAAAACGCATCAATTATATGACGTTTGCGTGTAGAACGATTAAACTATAGATTTAGTAAAAAGATCAAAAAGATCTTAGTAGTCTCAACAAGACTCGGTAAGATTGATCAGAAGCAAAATGAGACTGAGAAAGGAATGCTCGCGAGAAGAAATCAGCAGAAGATATATTTTTTTATTCTGTAAAGTGGGGCTTGTTTTAGATCTAATGGTCAGTAAGGGATGAATCATGGGGATGAAGTTCAATGATGAGTAATAATAGATAAAATGTCGAACTGAAGCTAGAAAGAATCTTATCGTTGGTATGCAACAGTACACTTCTTATGGACTGTGTAAATTTATTGTACATGTTCATTTCTGAAATAAAAAAATTTCGATCTCAGTTTTCCGGGGAATGAAAGTAATATTTCGTTTACCTTATTTTTCATCTCATTGTGACCGCTGAACTGTAGATCTTTATGCAAATACCCATTTCCATACTTTATTCTATAAGGACTAAAACGAGAGAGAAAAATGTCTGTCTTTAATCAAAGGATTCGTTTTACAAAGAATAAATATACAAATTCCATTTATTCCTATTAGAATGCACGCTTCCTTTATTCGAAAAATTTTTATGCTACTTCTGCGTACAAGGTACGTCAGCAAGGTAATGAGACTAATTGTTTTGTTACCATGAGTCGTATTCTCTTTAAACCTGAAGGTTGTTACCTTCAATATAATTCCCTGTTCGTCGGTTAAACTCTTCTGGATATTATCCAAAATGCTAAAATTAGGCCAATGTTGTTCATTATTATACGAACTCCGTAAAAATAATTATTACAAATAATCAATGAAGTGATCGACAAGCTGTCGATTCGTTTGTCAGTGTCCCGAAAGACTTAATCAGACGAAACGTATCCAGCGTGAAGTCACTTGAGCGACCTGGGATGATCGATGAACACGAGTCATCGTGATCCATCGTTTTTAATTAGGGAAAAGTACGTCTTAATCGATCCATTAAAATGAAACACGGCCAAGACAGAGGGAAAGGTCGCTTGACTCCCGCTCCCGATCCGGTTTCTGTGTAATCAAGATATTCCTGCCGAGGGCAAGTCTTTCCCGTGTCATCGGGATTTTTCTTCCACGCCCACGTAATCGTGTAGGTACTGTGCACATTCATATGTACGCGCTCATATCGCGGACAGTAGCGATGGCAACGAGCGGACCATTTCGAACCACTGGATCGTTCCTGCAATTTTCCTTCCGTGACGGATTTTTATTAACTCTTCCGTTTAAACTTTGCCCCAAGCAGCTATCCTAAAAAAAATAAGATAAAATTCTTAAAACAACTTCAAAAATTCTGAACTCTCTGGTATAATTTAATATACAGGGTGTCCCAAAATTCGTGTACTTCCCAGAAATGGGAAAACTTAACTAAAATCCTATATAATTTTTAAAGGTCCAAACTCGTTGATCTAAAATTCATTTTAGAATAAAACAATAATGTACACACTCTTTACCACGAATGAGCAAAAAGCAATAAAACAACTTTTGCTTTACCCACACGGTCTCTGTTAAAGCGGACTTGACAAACAACAATTGCCAGCACAAGCCCAGAGAGTCTATCAACGTCAGAACCAATTTCGCAACATCTACATAAAGTACGGTACACTTACAGAATCGGCTCACGGAAGACAGAATCGAGGCGCGTTCCCATTATCGCGTCGAAGTAAATTCAATCTATTTTGAGAATCGAATTGCAGGCCGGTCCACAACGCTCGTCGATGGAAACGACCGAGTGTTGAGATCCATCGGCGTTGAATAAAAAAAAAGAGAGAGAGAAAAAAAGAAAAAGCGAGAGAGAAAAAACAGTGCGAAAAGACCGGACGCTGCTGGCTGCGTGCCGCGCGATTTGTTCGCCGATCGTTCGGCTCGACGGGAAAAAATCACGCAACAGCTGTTCCCTCGACGGAGGCCGAACGCCTAACAATTTGTCGGCCGGTCCACGGCTCTATTAACTTAATCCGATCACGGGTCCGAATATTTCATCGGGACAGGATCAGCTCGCAGAGTCCGTAGAAATAAATTTCTGACCGGCTTGGTATCGTTCGGTAGATGTTCGCGGCCCTATGGAAACCTCGTGGATTTTGAATTTGTATTGTTCCACTCGCTTTCCAGTTTTTCCACTGATCCGTACTGATGATCCGTACAAACTCAATTTTAGCTCTGGAAGCATTTATCTTCTTGCACAATCATCCTTTTCAATGCCTGTAACAAGTGAACTACGGATTTTACGCATTTACAAAAATGGGTAAGAGAAATACAAAACTGTGAAAACATCAAACGAATTTAAGTAATGATTAAAAGAAGAATACAATTTTCATGTTTTTTTCATCCCCTATCAATCGAATTGGAAAGTTTATATTTCAAATATAGTCCTTAGCGCTTAGTAATACGTACAACTGCCACGTACACACTCTGTCGTTTGCGATTGCCAAGAAGAAGAAAAAAAATTGATATTAGTCTTGCATTTTTGCTTGTCAGAAGTGTGAATTATATATTCGAACATTGATTGAAGTGACGCCTTCATTGCGCTGTATCATGTAATAATATTTTATGGAAACGTTTCGCGCATGTCAGATTATTGAATTTGCCATATATTTCCAAAAGATTAGTTATCCAGTATTGAAGAATATAAATCAGAGAAATCGTCTGATCACTTTCTCAAATCAAATCACCTTTTCCAAAAACCTTCATGAGCTAGACGAACATACCAATACAAATGTAGATCGAAACTAACACCGATCGATAAATATTTCAGTGTTTAAATCCCACATTTGCTGCTTCACAACCATATTTTTTATTTTAGAATTGTTGATATAATAAAAATGTTAGTTTAGTAGAGCACGCATTACAATAGAGACCGCACAGAGTTTAAATGAAATCAATCTTATCATTTTCAGAAGGGAACATGTTTATATGCGGCATTTATGATTTTTTAAAACTGGACACGGTATTTAATCTTCTCAAACATTTAATCTATCAATATTTAAACCTTCCAAATATTTATGTATGGGACTTTTTAATTGTTAAAACTAGACATAGAATAGCACTCAAACCTACCAAATTAAAAAGGAATGTACGCCGCTCCGTCTCAGGTCCATAAAAAGTTGTGCGATTTAGTTGGGAGAATGAGCAAATACTCGGCTGACAACGAGTGTTTGCACTCTCGCGGTGCGAGGTTCATTCGCGAATCTTTTCCCGCGAAAGCGAGCTTTTTCACGGCTCGCCGCGGACGCTCAATGTATAATTTTACAGCGCGATAAAAGAGATACGGGGACAGAGAGGCCAGCTGGCTCGGAGAGTTTTATCGGGTTTGTTACGCGGCCGCGTCGCCCGACCGATCGATGCGATCATCATCGAGGAAGTCGGGCCCGCCTCGAAAAACGTCGATCCACTGTCTCTTTCCTTCTATAATGTTTTCGTTATTATACCCGGGGGTGTTGGCAGTGTCAACAGGCGCTTTATGGAATTCGTGAGCAAGATGCCTCCTTCCGTCTTTCCTCGGTTGATAGTTGCGAGTTTCTTATCGGGCAAGGGCGCTGTCGCGAAAATTAAATGTCTGCTGCCGGGGATTAATTGCTTTTCGGGTGTATCAAGTATGGTGCCGTATAAACTGAGAAAATGGAGTAGAGTAATTATCTTTGTTTGAGCGGGCTGTTAACCTCTAACTAGCCGAGTTTTCTCTTACGTACTTTCCATTAGATGATTGCGGATGTTTGTGTCTGATTTTGAAAATAAAATACAAACAGTTTTAATGATCGATACACCTGAATTCATTATTTCAAACTGTGAAATCTTTACTTCTACGATCAATTTCTCCTACAACACTTTTTGTTCTGGGTCCAGTTCCATTCCAGTCCAGCGAATAATATAAACAGTGTTTTCTTTCTCCCATCATAAAGAAAACCCAGGGTTACTGAAATCTAGCGTCTCCAGATCAGGGTAATTGACACGAATCAAGGGGAAAAAGTTACCGTCTTTCTTCCAGTACGGGATCATACACAAATCCTAAATTCGAAGCTTCGCGACAACTCTCTAGAACTCGATATACGATTATGTTTGCAAACCAACGGGAAAAGTAGAGCTGTTTCTCGGCAAAATGACTCGGAAAAAGATCCGCCTCGTTAATAGTTCCACGGTCGGTCGGAATGGCGACAATTACCGAGGCAGTAGTCCATTCGGCGCGCGGCTAGTCCGATTTACTCGTGGCGGGAGCTTTAAAAGGCATAAACGGCGACAGTTAGCGCGAGATAGCGTCGCGGCAGATGTCGGTCTATAATTTCGCCGATTTATGGTCGCGGAGGGGGATCAGGTTGGCGAGTTATCCTCGGACGCGGAGTGCTCTAAAATGCAAAAGCGTATACCGTCTGCGTCTGCGACGGCGGACTCGAGGGATTTAATCATGGCCGGGTTAAAGTCACCGTTTCTCACCGGTGTAAAAATTCGTTTTTACGGTAACAGGCGACCCTTTCTACCCGTCACGGGGAGGGGGCGTGTTCCGAGAAGTCGCACAGGAAACCCCTCTTCGGTAACGCTGTTTCCCTTCCTGCCAAGGGGGGAGCGTAATTAACCGTTTATAAACCGACGCGACGCGGAATAAAGTGGTCCGGCCGAATCCGCGCGGGTTCCGTTCTTCGCTACGCGGAAGTTATACCGGCTGTTATTTATCACGGTTATTACGGCCGGATATCGCTCTCGCCACCTGGACAAGGCGACCGGGGCCGTTACCAGTGATCGTAAAGGACACTCGTTTCGTCTTTACGTCACTTCCGCCCCGAAATACGAGGATTACCGGGGCCACGAGTTCTTACGCGCATGCTGCTCGATCGTAAAACTCGTTCGCCGATCGCCCACCTACGCGAAATCCTTCGCTAATCGGCTCGCACGATTTTGTTCCCGTCAATTTTTTAATGGATAATCTTTAAATCTGAATGTCCTCTGAGCAGGTAGTTCGGAATAGCCTTGTAAAGTGTAGATCAAACGACAGCACACCGAGTGCATTGATTCTGTTCTGTACGAAGGTTACTTTATTTAGATTTGTGTCGGTGAAATTGTCCAGGTCTACAGCAAGAGACCGAAATCGAATAAAATTTGTATTTTCTCTTTTACTGACCTTAGAACGTCTAAAACAATATCAAAATATTATTAAATCGTTTTAATGTCTTTTCAATTTTGTGCTTGACGTATCAATTCTTTTTGTCGTAAATGCATCAAATCCGCAGTCTAATGATTATAATACCGGGTCACCTATAATTTCTTTGATGAAACCGTATATTTTTTATGCACAAATCGATGCAGCTATTTATCGTTTATAAGAAAGTATTATTGACATTTTAATATTTCTATTTTTATGGAGTACATGGATATCGACTCAAATTTATGAAACTGGTGAACGTCAATCTTCCTAACCGTTTCGGATTCATATTGGGAACCACTGATCAAGGTGCTGGAAAATAATTCATTTAGATTCGAAAAAGAGGGGGTGAACTATATATATATATATATATATATATGTATCATTTAGAAGGAATCTGCAATATTGAGGGGACGCAGATACGATACTAATTCTCAAATCAGTCGCCACTCAAACCCTGAAGAATGAACTACAACGTACCGTATCTCAATACAAAAGTGAAATCGCGAACAGTAAGTGCCACAAATCATCTTTAACCACACATCAAAACCGAGTTTCTCTGTACCACCAACAACCATAAAGCATAATCTAAAAAAACCAGCGTAAAGTCTCGCAAATCCATCGCAATCCGCAACGGGCAACGGGAAACAAAACCTTGGTAACAAACACGTCAGGGAGGACGGTGCATTCCAGCGTCTTGCGAGAGAAATCGCTTTAAATCACTCTCGCGTTTGTTAAGGGGCTCTTTGTTGCTGTTTCCGTGGACATTCGTCATCTCCCACATCGTAGCGCGGATAGCATGGAGCCTGTTGATCGTTCTTTGTTCGCGGAAATTTCGAAAAATTGCCGACTAGAAAATTCATTGGAAAAATTGATGCTGACGAAATTCAGGAGAATAACTCGGAACAAAAGACCGATCGATACGAATGGAACCATGGCTTCTCTATGCAATTAATCGGCTGTATCCAACCAATCTGCGAGTGTATTATTCAATTCGCATGTGAAAAATTTGTTGAAACAGGCACTTCGGAGGGACAATGAAGACAAACGAATTCATGAACGCGATTCTTCACACGAAAAATTAACGATAATAAAATTCTCAGAAAAAACCCCGATCGAAGGAACGGTCGATATAAGTGGAACGCGAGTGCTGGATGCAATTAATCCGCTCGATGCAGCTGATTTGCGAGCGCATTACCGAATTTCGCATGGTGCAGAAAATTCGCACGAAAAATTGACGACCAAAAAATTTGCAAAAACAACACTGATCGAAGAGGCAATTTGATGAAATGGATTTTTTTGATGTTGGACCCAGCTGGTCCAGTTGATTCGCAGGCATTTTATCCAAGCTTACGTGATGCAGAAAAACTGACGACAAAAAGTGAGACTGCGATCAAATTATCCAAAAGATGTAAAGAAATTCGGAATAGAAATTGACGATAAAAAAAATGAGTGCTGGTTGCAATTAGTTCACTGGATGCAGTCGATTCAGGAGCACGTTATCCGATTTCGCACGGTGCAGAAATGTGAGAATTCACAAGAAAGATTGTCCACGAAACTTTATGAAAACCAGCCGCGATCAAAGGAAGGATGAAGGCAAATGATCCATGGGTGCTGCTCGTCGAGTTGATCCGCGGTCGCATTATCCAATTTCGCACGGTGCGCGCGGTGCAATCGCGATTCGCAGAGGCGGATGGCGTGGGCCGATGCAGCGCACGTCTCGTCGCGCCGCGTCGCCCAAGTCCCCTTGTTGCAGTTTTCCCCGCCGCACGTTCTCGTTCTCGGCTCTCCAGCTGGTACACGCTGCGAGTTGCAACCTGCACGCTGCAGTCGTGCCGACCGATCGCCGCGCTTGCGGAACCGGCGATGATACCGGTACCGTGTCGATCTCCGACGTTCCGATACCGACGGGCATAATGATGTGCGAGAGGTAACCGAGCATTCGCTATTCCAGATTCGCGCAGTTCTTTTCGCGATTCGATTCGAGCTGAATCGCGCGGGACGATATGGAGGAGGGTCGTATCGATGCGTTTGCGATGCAGTTTCCTTACCAGTGCGTTCTCTTTTCTTCTTTTTATTTATACATATATTCAGATCGATTGGTAACCGTGCATTTTTCAACCCCGTCGTTTTAAATGTTTGTGATTATTGAAAAAATAGTATTCATTATTTTTTTGCAAGTGGTGTGTAGTTGACGCGGTTTTCAAAAAAGTGCTTATTTTTTTCATTTTTTCTTATGTTGAAGTTGTTTGGTAATGGTGAATTTTTGGACCATGATTTTTAATGTTTGTGATTTTGAATATAATATTATTCTTTGTAATTGATGTATAGTTGATACAGTTTTCGAGAAAGTGCTTTTTTACCTCTTTCAGTTGTTTTGTGCTGAAATTGATTGGTAATGGTGAACTTTTTGGCAGTGTTTTTTTCATGTCTGTGTGGTTTTAAATATATACGATATTATGGTTGTTCAAGATAGCGAGGTCCATTAACCTTTACAGTTGACGTATAGCTAGGGGAGTTCTTAAACAGGAATCTACGAAACAAGTGCTTCCATTCTTCTTTGATTTTTAACGTTTGAAGTCTGTTGACGATTATAAATTCTCGTATAATAATCTTTCAGTATCTACGGTTTCAAAGATACATCGTTATGATTGTTCTGAGTAGGATCTTTTCCAAGTAGTCGATGCGTAATTGGTGTTATCCTTAAACATTAAATATTTTCCAGTAATAACATTACCAAATAATAGCAAGAATTAATTAAATAACTTTGAACATCCAGGATCACGGTTGAGATTCTCAGGATGATCCTGTCTGTATACTTCATCCAAAGAATCCGGCAGTCTTCCGCAAGCAAGTTTATGAATTACCATAGCCGCCGCAACTCCCACACTTCCTCAGGTTTCTTTTCATTCCGTTATAGTATAGTTGAGAACACCGTGAATTTTCGCGCGATAATATCTGTCACGAGACATGCACTTACGGTTATCCCTTGACACGTCTCTGTGTTTATTCACATGTTCATTGACACTCTCAGCTATTACCGGATTATGGTTATTAACGTATGTAACATACGAGCGCACGCGGAGTCCATCGAAAATGTAATCCGGTTATGCAATGCACCTCTACCCGATAGTGATTAAAACGTAATATGTTGATTCGATTACGAGTTACTTTCCGCGAGAACGTTAATTGTTATTGACCTGGGATTGTAATTCAGACGATTATAGTCCGTGTCGATGCAAATTCGCAATCGCAGATGGCTACTCGCGATCGAATTAACGGTTACATTTTCATCGTGCACAGTTTACATTTCAACGGGCAACAGGAGAACGTGTGCGACGAAACAAGCATGGCATCAATGTTTATCTAAACTGTAACAATATGAGAATATTCCAACCGGGTTGTTGTCTACCTCCATTCTTTATGGAGCGACCACTGCGATATTTACTACGTTGAGTACGACGCGAATGTCCATAACAATCGCATAATTTTTTCAATGTTATTAACTCGTGAATCATAACAGGTTTACTGAATCGATTTTCAAGTTTCAGAAATTGTTGTGTAAACTTTTTCGCACTCACATTATCTTGTTTACAAAGTACATTTTTTTACTATTTTACAATGTTCAAAAGATTCTAATTATTCAATGAACATTTTACTTCTTTATAAAAGCTCTCTAACAAAAATATTTTAAACAACAACATTTTTAATACAGCTTCTAATTACACACGTTGTCCTTGCGCATAAATCAACCGAGAAAATATTGTTTAAGGTAATAGAAAGAAAAATGTGGACAATATAGGTAGTATTAGGACTATAGCGCTATAATGGTGTTGGACGGCAAACGAGAGCCATTATTTACAATCGTTCGGCTCCATTTTTCGGGCGCTCAAGCCGAAAGGATTTTCGATCAACGATTTAACGAGCTATCGCGTAAAATCAGGCGATCTTCCAACCATTCCGTCTTTATCGGGCGAATTTTACGGGGGTTACCAGGGGTCGATCGTTCGGATTACGGTTCCGTCTTAAATCGACCGTACGAGAAACTGCCGCCTTTATGTTCCCGTCGATACGTGACAGCAAGCCGTATGATCTGTGACGCGCACGTGTCGCCCGGTGAAGTCGGCCACCTCTCCGGAGTCCATTGGAAATTCGCCCCTTTAAATAAAAGTTCCATCGAGGAGACGCTACGGGCACATCTGGTAGAGGAATTCCGACACCCTTCAGGCTGATCCATATGGGCGACGGAGTGTAACCCAACCGTTTCGTACAATAAGATCCAGAGATATGTGGTGGATTTTTAGAAAGGAATCAGACTCTCTGATGGAGAGACAGCGATGGATATGTGGATTACTGAAATGTCCTTAAATTGCCGTTACTCGAGAGAAGAATTTATATCAATTATTTTCTACACGAGTTAGAACAAATAAGAATAATATGGAAAATGGCTCTGCTGATAATAAAATATCAAACGTCATAACGCTACCTTCTTCACAACATATAACTGTGTTGTTGAATTAAGAGTCGAGCGGTTCTTTCAACAATTATCGTAACAAACGGGCTTGTAGAGAAGATTGTGCTAATATTTACTGTGGATACGCCCTGAGTTGCGCTTGTTTTGGTATCTTCCCCCTACTTGCCTCAGGTCCAACACAGTATCGTTGTATTTCCCGAATCTGAATTCTTAAACCAGGAGGATAAACTGTGTTTTAGTATATCCGAATGCGTATGGAAACAGTGGAATTTTTAACGTTTACTGTTTAAAAGAATTCGTTCTTATGCGAGACTTCGTTTCCAAGAGAATCGACTTTGAAAGTGTACGTGGTGAATGCGAGTGGCAAGTGGAATCGGTGAGTAATGAACAGACAAATTCCTTTAAAGTTTACTGCAAAAGTTTAATCCTTCTGTTAGTAATTGACATTTGCATATGTATTCAAGGTAGTTTTATGTGTACGGTTAACTACATTTAAAGATTTACAAGAAATAAAAGTTTGCTAAAAAAATATGTCTATTTCGAACGGACTCGATTTATCTGCATGATGTGTCTGTCCATTACTAGCTGTTTCTACTATCTCTATTCATACACGATAGCACTGGAGTTTCGCAATAATTTGATTATAAATTACTAGCTTATCACTGCAAATGTTCATAACAAGTAGAATTAGCTAGTCATGGAAGTACTGGCATAACCACTGCCATTTTAACAATTTATCTTCTTCAATTGTACATTAATTTCACTATTTCCAATGTTGTCTGATTGGTTCATCCTTCGCTATTTATTCTATTGCGTGTGTTCCGACATGTGCGATGGTACTCGATCAATTCAATAAATCAATCTTTAATAATAAATTCACATTAGAAGAATTTAATGAAAGCAGAAATATATTCTCAGCTTGCTACCATTTTTTCCTCGTACCTTAATTCTACAATTTTTAATTTTGTCTTATTGTTTTATATATTTCTGTTTACCAATTAGTAAGTAAAAGACACGTTCTACTTTCACTTGATTCAGCCAAATGAAAATCAATCGAACAAATGGCTTCCTGGCTTTCTGAAAAAGCGTTTGTGGGAAGTTCGGGTTTGCAAGTTGGCGAATAGGGTGTTTGGCACCTTGAAACGGTGTTTCGCGAATCCGCAACCTGTCGCAGGAACCGTCCAATAAAAGGAGACCGGGGTACTCTGAGTGGCCGGCAAGGTTAATGCGATTGGATGATTGGCTCGATTAGCAAATTGGCTGTGGACGTGTAGGACATTGGGATAAATGAGGATATGTCTATGCTGGGAACATGGCACCGCTGCAAATTGATGGGAAGGGATCGAACGACAGCCCCGATGTCGACGCTGATATATTATGAGACATGGTTTTCGATAGGAGGGCCTTCGTGCACGTGTCAGGGCTCGCGATTAACGCGAACCTTCCCAAGTTATGGCTGTGCTTGCCAAAAAATATGTGAACCTCCATCCAGGGTCCTCCCCTTTCTCGTTCTTCTATCAAACCTGCAAAAATCAATTCCATCTATGCCGACAAAATTAAATCCGACCTCAGAGCTCGGTATTCAATGCGATTTAACAATTTTAGTGTCAGGTCGCGCTGTGGAGTTTGCCTCGAAACGTTGATCGAAATACGATTTTTCAGATCTTGCGTAAGATGAGAAATTTTGTTTGCTCGAGTTATTAGAATATATGAACAACAGTGTACCAGTTTTATTACTTTTTAAATCGTGTACTCTAGTGTAGTACTTTATTTTTCTCTTCGACCGTTTCAAAGGGGACAACCGAGTGCGAAGACAGGTATCCACTTTTTAGACAGGTATCCATTATAGTTTCCAACAATGTTCACTTCTTTATTGTTTATCTTTACGATATTTTGTATTTGTAGAATTTTCAAGACAGAAATTTTTATTTTATAGTTCCATAAACTTCTAAATTTTCTTGACAGTACATACATGTATTCTGACGAAAGGGGACACGGTGCGTTCCGCATAATGAATGGGCATTATTTCTCGTGAAAATATTTTTTCCTGACTTTTGACAGAGCTGTCGGAATTCGTGTCGATTGTACGGGTATTTATTCGAAAATCGCGAAAGAGAATTCAGGGAAATGGAACAATAACGGTAAACTATTCGTGATCGCAAAGTAATATAGGAAAAATGAATTTTCCTATAAATGGAACAATGTTCGTCCACGGCGACAGAGAAGCAGATTCGGTTTGGGAACGATTGATTCGTGGCTCGTGTCAGCTTTCAACGTGAGTCAAAGGTTTCGACAGAGCCGTCAAAATGGATTTCCTAACCGGCTACACGTGTCCCTAGCGGGGTACGATAACGGACGTGAAAATAATCAACGCCGGTGACAGCGGAAAAATTCATCGGCCACGCGCCGCTCTCCCGATACGGCTCTTCCGACGGCCCACGTGCCACGAACTTAAGGTACATCGAACGCCCACGTAAGACCCACGTTCGCGATGACGCATCGATATGCATCTTGAATCTGTTTTTACAGACGGCATCGGAGAAATACGGTGATTATCTTTGGGCCTGTCGTCTATTCGCAAATGTACACACAGAAACAACAGTTACACGTTACGCTCATGATCACCACCCACGCCATTTAATGAGACAAATCACGAAATAAGTTCGTGCCGTTTTTCGAGCGGTTGCATTTTTATTACAATATGTGTGAATGGAAAAATTTATCGAATCAATTTCCATGTACGTAGCTTCATAGTTTCAATAATTATGAAATGAAAAATATAAAACCAGTCATTCGACTGGCAGTGGTAGGTGTGGTGTTAATTCACTCACTGTTGATTTCAGCAAAAAAATTCCACAGAACCAAAAAGAAAATAAAAACAACTCATTGAATAAAGTGTAAATTCATACTACATTGTGAATAATTCTGCAAGTTCCTATTTGTGCAGGCTGTGTTATAAAATACAGGGAAGCAAACGATTGCCATGGTCTATATAGAAAAAATTTCGTTCCGCTAAAACAAGATGTAAAAATTAATTGATGGGAATTCATCAACAAGGTTCACTAATTACTTGTGAGATAAAGAAAGTGCACAGGAAATGAGGGAGATCATCTTGGAGAATAGAATGTGTTCCAATTGTTTGTAAACAATCAGCAAATTCACGAAGGAAAGCTACGAATTAATTTGCACTCCTAATAAAAATGCTATTAACTTTGATGAGGACAAACGTTTCTTTGTGTTTCATTAGTTTTTAACATAAATGCATAAATATTACTCGTGAGTACTCTGCGGATTTCTATGGGAAATAGAAAAACTGTTTGAATTGAATACAGAACATAGGATCCAAATAGTAATCTATTTCTCTTTTTAAATGAAACTTAAAATTACGCCCACCCATTTTATCATGATCACATAAAATCCGCAATCGAATTGTAATGGACAGGAGGTAACCACACAGAAATTTCATTATTCCTGTAATAATTTTAATGAGTTGAGATTAATAGATTGAAGCTCAACTTATTGTAATAAAAAAAATAAAATGCATGCACACGGAAAACACATGGCCAGTTGGAAGCAAATAAACGAGTATTTATCGGTCGGAAAGTTCCCGGATTTTTGCAGCAGCGAAGTGCCATAGATTTTAATATCTCCAGAAGCTGGCTACTCGAGCAAAGATACACGGTCCCCGTCGTATCTTGACGCGAACCGGAAGCACTAAGTTTCCCTAGCTAGAGATTTCCCTCCTGGACGTCTTGCCATCCCTTGATCTATTCGAGTTTTTCGTCGGCCACGTTGTTTACCGCGCCGTTCCGTGATCCATATCTGCATTCTCCGGCTGGGGCACCCGCGTAATGGACGGTACTTGTGGGTAACTTTACCCGCTAGACCACCCTCTTTCTTGCGAAAGTGTTCCCAGTGTGCCCGGTGTAACCGTGCGAGAACCGTTCCAGAGGAATTTCCACCTTCCTGGACCTGTTTGTTATCTTCCTTGTCGCAAACAACGTCAATCGCGTTTATCCGAGACACCGCGCAGTGGTCCAAGCGGCCGATCGATCCAGCAATTCAGTTGGTTAAAAATGACTTATCTCATATTGGTATTTAATGTCTAGCAATGTCGGAAATGTCGATATTAATGGAGTTTAATCAAAATGATTAACCCTTCACGGCATGATTTTTTTATTTTGCATTCTTTTACTTTGAAAAGACATACCTCAAATTTAGATTTACAGTTCGTCATATGTTAAATAAATAAAGACGTATTTTACCTTGTATGATACCGCAAGAATCATTTCCAGCTTCGTCCTCCTTCTTGAATTATTGTTGATTAAAGTGTCACAAATCTTCTGAATGTCTGTCACCTGTGTGTCAAACATCTGTGGAGACTCTCTTTAAAAGTTGACGTATTCCATGGATTCATCGCATTGTGGCTTGTTTAAAATATTCTGCAGCTTTAAAATCGACAGAAACATCTTCGAAGAACTGTTGATTCCATTTTGCGGTCATTTCTCGACGTTTACGGTTCCGCGTGGTCCACAGCGCAATATTTCAAAGCGAAAGCGGTGCTGTGCCTTCTGTTCTAAGTTTTCAGCATACTCCTAGCTGCAATAGCCGCTATTCGCGAATCATGGCAGCTCATATTCAAAGCTCGGTGTAAGCTCTATACCACGAGAATGAAGTTTTATCACCCCATAAGAATATTTGGAGGAAGAGAATGAATGTTGGCATGATATAAACCGTGGTAAAGTCCGCTCAATAACATCTTCAAATCGGTCATTCATTACATTACAACGATTAACGATCAGGAAAGTTGGCACGAACTTCACGGGTTCATCGACCTCTTTAAACTTCAAAAATTCAAAGCGAGTCTGTCGAGATTTTAATTTGTTTCAACTGGTTCATAAAGAAAAGAAGAATCTTTCGGTAGAAGTAACACTGAAATAGTAATAACAATAATAATAATCGTACAAAATGTGATGCGAAGAGAAGGAAAAAGAGAACACTGGTAAATGGATAGAAGAATGTAAAGAAGAAACTGCCCCTAGGGTTTGCTCCGTCCCTTTGATCCGTGTTTTGTAATTTAACGATATTAATTCTTTCTTTGCCACGTATTCATTGTATTTTTATTAGTCATCATTGTATTCTTTAATTAAGACATAAAAAGTAACAAGCACTTTTTCCTCGAAAAATATTATACTTTAATCGTATCAAATTCGCACGTCTTTTTCTTCCATTTTCTACTTTCCGAGGTGGAAATACTCCTGAGAGTTCATCACACACGAGACTGGGGGTTGTAAATAATATTTTATTGTTCAACTTGGGCAATATTGTTTGCTGAGTGAAAACAACTGTGGAAGTAACATTATGACAGGAAAAAGTAAGGAACGTGTATTTCTTGAAAATCTACTGCTTCAAGACATGAACTCGGGGGTTGATAGTTCGCAAGATCCAAAATTTATTCGAAAACGCTATTTTAACATTATTTAACCAGCTTCACCAACAAGAATGCATCGATTTTTTCATATTTGTATTATTTGTCATCGTTAGGTTGCGCATCTTTATGCAAAATCAAAATGTTCATCAATCGTTAGAAACCAGAGCAACACAGGAATTTCTTCTTTCCTTAAAAATAATTGAAATCAGATAGAAATAATATATTGAAAGTCTGGAATTATTTTTGTACATCATGTTTATACATATTTATATATTTTTTACATTATTATATAATAGACTGCGATTCTTTATGCAAAATAAACAGTTTTTACCTAAATTGCAAGAATGTGAAGTGGAATAAAAATTTATTTTATTTCTGAACCCACCGTAAGTAACCAGGAAATATTTTCTCATTAATGCTTTAAACATTTATTCTCAGTTACGATCAGTTACTCTGTTCCACTAAAAATATTACAAAATTTCACTGAATATCCATCCTTTGCCCGCTAATATATTAATTTATAGTCTTATACATACGGATTGATGGGTTGAAAATAAAATAATAGTATTTAAAAATCTTTCCAATGTTTTCACTGTTTTCAATTACAAAGACGTTACAAAAGCAGAAAACTTACAGTCGAATCGTAAATAGTTGCCATCGAACACTTTGAAAACATAAAAAAATTATAACTATCGCAAGAGTCTACAGAACTGCACGCAACACGAAATAAACTCGCAAAACTGTTATTCTAAACTGACTATGGGGGTTCACCAAATACCAACTGCTTCACAGGGAACCAAAGCAAAGAAGGTTGCCAAACACCGCGTGATTAACGCAGCAACGTTGGTGTACGCGGGTAAACACGCGAGCATGGGGAAACAAGGTCGATCTTGGATGCATCGCGATGCACCGCGATGCGCCGGAGCTTCGAAAACTGTTCGGCCGGTGTGTTCCGAGGAGATAACCAATAACCATGCGGGGGCCAATAACCGCGGAACGTTATCCAGCTTACCTACCGTTTATTAAACGTTTCGGGCTCTCTCTCTCTCTCTCTCTCTCTCTCTATCTCTCTCTATCTCTCTCTATCTCTCTCCTTTTATAAAAGAAAGAAGCGAGACAAAGAGATTCAGAGAGAAATTTCCTTTATACTCTCGGGGCTGGCGGTCGAAACTACTTCGCCCACACGAAAGAGACGGACGGGTCACACCCATTTAATTTCGCGGTTTCTCTTCTTTCATCTTCCCTGCTCAGGTTTCTCGAGCACCGTTGCAATCACCTCCGTCTTCTTTCTTCCCTCGCTCTCTTTTCTTCTCTTTCTATCAAAAGAGAGAACCGCTCCGTCCGTCGTTCTCATTAGCCTGGCATTTATCCTCTTGAATCGCGGTTGACCAAAAATCCGGCACGCAACGAGGACCCCACGGCACACAATTAAGTCTTTATTCGCCGGTTCGTTGGATTCTCGATCGCGCACGCTCTAATTGCGGACACACAATTAACGAACGTAAATAGGCGCGCCACTGCCACCAACTTCTAATTAATTCGCAGCTCGTCGTTATCCCGAGTAAACGAATCGTAATGAACTACATGTAATGAACTACACCACGGAATTGGCAACCAGAATCTTGTCGAGTGATTTGAATATAACGCCGAAATCCAGCCAAAACAGGCTCTTTGTTAGTAATCGAGATTCTGGATCCACTGTCTTGTGGCGAGGATTTAGGATTAGGTGGATCGTCTGCAGTTGATAATACTCTTTTTTTATCTCACAAGAGGTTTATTTCGTACAAATAAAACCAAAGTACACGCAGCAAGCAACCTATACAAACTAAAAATGAGAGTGTGTACCACTTTTTCCCTTCTTGTTTTTTCTTAAACGCGCAGGTTACAGTTTTTTTTAAGAACGACAGAATATGGAGGCAGGCTTCGATATTGAGGCCAACCGGAAACATGTAAACACGTCTGCTCGCAACGACGTCTCGTGTCAAATTCCAAGGGAATACTTTTATTTGAGACTCTGAGTTATGCTTTTCGGAGAAATGACAATTATTCGTACGGTTTCATGCAAACCATAAATGATCTATTATAAATGTTTGTGCGGATGAAAAATATTTCACTTTCTGTCCAGTTTTAAAAGACCATAAATGGCATATATAAAAGTTTGGAAGGGTTGAATATTATTCTATGACCAGTTGCAACAAATAAAAAAACTCCATATATAAATTTTTGGGAGGATTAAATATAGTAGCCAATTTGAAAACATCATAAGTTCTAACCAATTGAAAATCCCACAAATAAATGTTTGGTAGGATTAAATATTTTACCGAGTTTTAAGACAGCATAAATATCATATTTTGGGAGGGTTGAATGGTATCCTATGTCCAGTGTTAACAAATCAAGAATCCCATACCTAAATGTATTAATTAATGAGAGAGGTCTCGACGTCCCAGTGAGGGTTAGACAAGATCCAGTTTTATGGCAGCTATACGGAGCCACGAAATCGAATGAAATCGGATGGTAACGCCGCAGGAATAGGGGACGGGAAAGGAGCCGACGATCAAGGAACCGGAAGTAACTTCGTCGCAGTTCAAAGGATAAGCGACACGCGTTGGCACGAGCCCATCGCTAACATCGTTTTACGTTGCCAAGGAATGTCGAGCTTCCTCGGGTCGAACATGCCGGCTGCCGCCGTACCCGATCGACCGCTTCTTTTCCCACCGTCCCTTTTACCTTTCTCTTCTTCCTCCTCTTCTGCTTCTTCTTATTCCTGCTCTCTATACTACCGCGATGCTAACCCTTTTCACTAACCCCTGCCACGATGGTTGCGTGCAACGACTCGGGAAAACGGTTTCTTCGAGCTTCTGGAAGATCTTCTACATCTCTTTTTCTCTCTCTCTCTCTCTTTCTTTCTCTTTGAGATCTTCACAAACCCTTTCTTACGCTTCTTCTTACGAAAACCGAGGGAACTTTGATCTCTTATTTCGGTAGTGAAGCCAGTTGACTACTGTTTAATCTTGATTCGATCAGACTTATTATCTTTTTATTTCGCTTCGACTTTATCGAGTTCGTGCTATGTATTATTAAAGTTTTGGAAATACTTTCTCTGGGCAGACTGGTGTTTAGACCATTGTACGTAGGTGAAGTACAGATATATTTAGTAAATGTATTTTCTTCGTATTTTGTTAAGGAAGATACACTTTGTCTTCTTCGGAATTTTCGTATTTTAAAGTATTATAGAATGTGTTCCCTCCTTGTCTTACGATTTATTTTACGGTTTCAGTGATTAGAACTTTTCTGTACATCGTAATTTCCTAAAATAACTGCGACAGCAGTTTATTAACAAAACCAAAACAGTATTTTATTTCAGTTTAAAGGAAATTCATGACATAAACATTTGTTAGACTCTGTTCAGAGTCTTCATCACGAGTCTGACATGATGTCGTAGGCCAAGGGGTTAGACTAATTAATGCTGAAGATAAATTTCATTTACGTAGCATTCGCTGTCTTTGAAACAAATCGTGAGAAGTCCTACGAACAATTAAAAAAGCTAAATGCTCGGGACGTTGAAGATCGGCCACGGTCGCGACGGAAGTGTAAATCGATGGTAGCTTCTTACCTGTGTTCGAGGGCGGGTGTCGGAAGTGCATCGTGGCGTTGTCCGTTGGCCGTTCGCCAGCGGGTCGAAACGACCCGCTCTAAGATAGATTTACTCACAATTCGAGCGAAAGACACTCGGCAGGAATTCGCGATGGGACGAATCGGCCGGAGATGGCATAGCGCGATGGCGAAACGCAATTTCGCTGGTGCAGCGACGACAACGAAGACTGGATCGAATTCCGGAGTCGTCGAGCGATTCAATCCTTCAGTCCCATCGACGGGACCAGAAGCAGTTCTCTTCCCTCCATCCACCCCCTTCCCCGCAAAATACCGAATCCTCTAACCCTGCGAATTTTCTTTGTGCTTGCAGAATCGGTGACGACGTGACGACCACGATCACGGAGACTCGCGAAGACACGAATCAACCGATCATGGCAAAAAGTGCCGAGAGGCTGCCCGGTACTTCCACCAGGCTCAGAACCAGGGACGACGGTTGCTGCTCCGTCAACTTCCTCAAATATGTCCTTCACATCTACAACGTGGTGTTGTTTGTAAGTAGCCGTCAGTTTACTGTCGCCTCGAGAGCCCTCTACACGTTCAGCCCAGCAGAAATTCTTGGCACTGTAATAGTCCAGACACTCTGAACATACAGGTGAATTTTAGTGTTGCGCTGTGGAAGTGAACAGTGCAATTTATGCTAAACGAAAAGTATCTAAAGCATGCGGCTTTTCATAGGATCGCGAGTCTCGTCGATGCGAAGATAATCACGATAACGAATCTGAAGAAGAAATATTTAAATAAGTAACCTAGCCATTTAAATTATTCACAAAATATTCTACGCGTGCATAAACATTCCCAGTAAACTGACTCCAGATGTATGGCTTCTCAATTTTAGTACGAACTACCCAACAAAATTACAAAGCTTTTTAGAGAATCGCAAAACCCGTCCATGTGAAAATGGTCAAGATAACGAATTTAGAGAAAACTCATACTGAAAAACGCTATTTGCAGTTTAAATCCTTTACAAAATATTCTACAAACGCACAACTTTCCCAGTAAAATTATAGCAACATCAGACCGATTGTTTCTCAATTTTCCCGCAAAATACCACTGGAAGCGCAATGCCTTTGAGAGGATCCTAAGCTTCGTCCAGGTGAAAAGGATCGAGACAGAGAGCCTAAGGAGGATTTCGTGTCTCGAGAACGTCTCTATGACCCTCGGTCGTTATTAAAGGCTCGGCTCGCTGTCGGCGACGAGCAATGGCGAAACATGCCAGTCGGAATTATGAAAAATGAGTGTTCTGAAAGACGGCCGCTGATAACAGGGTACAAGGATCGAACAAGTCCCCCCTGATTATTTTTAATCTCGCGGAGGCGTCAGGGCCCAACGAGGCGTCGACGTCTCATACATTAAATTGCAGATGCACCGTGGCAAGAAGAGCTACCGATCGATTCGTGCCCTTCTTCTTTCTCTTTCGATTTCTCGGTTGCGTTGCTCGTGGTGGTCGTAACGCGGCTACACCTTGCGACCAACGGCCCGGTTAGGTCTGAAGCTTCATTAGCATTTTATGGGATGTATCAACGCGAGGGTCACGATGCTTACAACGCCCGCGAAAAGCGAATGCCTGTTACTTCGGGCTTAAAACTCCCGAGACACATGCTCCAGAAAACATGTTCGCCTCCTGATGCGAGATACAAACTATTTTATTATTATTATTATTATTTATTATAAACGAAATGAAATCCTTTTACAAAACTGTTTAAAATAACAAAGAAGAAAAATGTAAGACTACCCGCTTAACAACAACAAAGAAGGGACATGCACAATCGACATGGTACCATCGTACAATCCTGCATAGCTGTATTCGAAAGTTTAATAAAGAATTGGTGAAAAAATCAACACGACTATAAATAATAATCGCTTGTTCTCAGTTCACGTTCCGGTACATAAAAATTGATTTACTCAAGTATATTTGATCGGCTTCGAACATACACACTATATATTTTGTGGTATACGTGATCGTATTGAATTCTTTCGATGGCTGTTCTTAAGGATCTATAAAATTTTAACCTTATCTAAATTGTTCGTTTGTCTTTCTAAAGTTTGTGTAACATTTTCGAGTGTATATCTTGCATCAGGATTTTTCAAATACGATCCACAATTTATGATTATTAAGGGCAGTCCGCAACGAGCCAGTTCATGTAATTATCCAGTACAATGGAAAATTAGAGAGTACAGTGGAGGTAGAACATTGATTTTGCACACGTTTCACCGTGCCTCGAACCGCCAGTTCTCTTCAAGTAATTAAACCATCGACGTAACGATTAATTAA
The DNA here is from genome assembly GCA_028455595.1 of Lasioglossum vierecki. NCBI lineage: Eukaryota > Metazoa > Arthropoda > Insecta > Hymenoptera > Halictidae > Lasioglossum > Lasioglossum vierecki. Next base: position 34,507,619 of record CM052335.1, read on the forward strand.
CCGATACAAAGTTAACAGCACGAGCCTTTGGCAAAGCGCTACAAACGAAGAGCTTTTTGCGCTCGAATAATTTTCGATTGTTAAGAAATCGGACTCTCTTTACCGTAGAGAAACGACTAATCGCTTAATTTTCATTTCTCTATCTCTTCGAGATCTCTTCTATATCGCTTCATACTTTGACCGAGATATCGAATTCTGCCTTAACGAGATACCGTTCGACTAGTTTCTCTTAATACTTGGGTGGCCATAGAATTCCACGAAAATGATCCCGGCTCATTTCCTAAAACCATGAGAGTGTTAATTAAAGTTCTGAACTATTAGCGAATTCCGAGTTAGGGAAACCGCGCGGTCTACTAATCGGAAGTGTGCATTTTGAAATAACTTTTTAGAACCGTATAATTAAATCAAACTTGGTGATGGTATAATTGAGAGAAGTTGTGAATGGTTGAAAATTATAGATTGTTATTTCTGCCAGTCGGATTCTCGTATGAATCAATGACACACTTAGACGTGGTGTAGAAATGTTCTCCGTTGTAATAGCTCTGTAAAATTTATTAAATACCTTCAGGCAATAAATGCTACTTTTAGATTTGTTCTTTGCATTTCCTCTGTTGGAATAATTTTGTAAACTTCAAAGATTGTTTTACAAATGGCAGGTTTCAGTGACAAACTCTACGCTAGAATTTCCAAAGTGACTTTACAACATCTCTTCAATCCCAGCAAAGTCCTAACTAGCAACTCTAACTCCAATAGTCGCCTAACTCCATCATCGAAAACGAAAGGCAGTGCTTGTTAGAGTTATCCCAAAAATAGTTAGTTCTAGTGACTCCAGTTGTAAACCTGTTCCATACTGTCCAAAGTGTATTTATTATCTTATTATCTGTTTAGTCAGATTGAGGACTGAGCAATTAGCTACCCTAGTATGTAGTTTCCTAGCTTGATTGTCAACTGAGAACACTGTTAGAATTATCTAATTGTCCTAAACTGAACAAATCAAACAAACATACTAAGTAACTAGAGACCCTAAGTTCAATAAACCACTTGCTTCTTTATCAGCTAAGAGCTGAACAGCTCCCATTGACTTTTGCGATAAACCTAACTGCACCAATAAAATCCAAGATGTCTTTACATCATGTCTTCAGTCAGTCTAGAGTCCTTTCGTTTAGCAGTTGTAACTATATTAGTCGCCCAATTGTATCGACCAACAAAAACACAAGTTGTTAAGATCATCTTAGAAACGACAGCTTCTATTGTCCTCTATCAGTTCTTTCACCTAGCGATTCTAGCCGCAATAGTTTCTCAACTCCATCAACAATTAACAACACGTCTTGGCAGGCATCCTCGTCAGCTTCCATCATCGTCTTAGCATAATCTAACAGCCCCAAACTGTCCAAAGCTTCCTTAGATCCTTTCTCCACCTAGACCAAGGTGTCTCGCGCCAATCCGGCAAGAAAGACTCTAGGGCAAGGAATCCTGTAATTACATGCCCTCGGGACGATGCCGCACGACGCAGCCGTGCAACCGCGAGTGCAACAGCATTGAAACCTCCGACATCGACCTGGAGGCCTGGGTGACTGCACTTGTGAACGCAATCAGTGTCGGTAAACGTACGCGTTCACCGGTCCGGCATTGTTGCGCGGCCATTGTTCCCGGCCCAGGTTATTGTTGTATTATCCCCACATTATCGAGCCTTATTACCGGACGAGTTTAAAGTCTTCCGCCATTCAGATCGATTGACATCCCCTGGCACACGCTGCAATCGAACCTTGATACTCTTGATCCATCTCTTTCTTCGATTCTATCTGAACAATCATCATCGTGAAATTCTGTGGATTCGGGGCCAAACGATGCAAGTTTGCCCGATGATTCGATGATTGTTCCGCGGGATTTATCGGATGATTTTACTGTCGGGGAGTCGGGCGAATGATCGATGGTGGGATGGGTATGGGAGTGGAAACACCGTGTTCGTCTAATGAGTTCTGACTGAAATTGTAGCCTCTTCGCAACGCTATATCTTCTTCGATAGAGAAGCCTTACTTATTCTCCAACGAACCTGAAATTTAACGGATTATAACGGATTAATACAGTGCTGTATTTTATGCAAAATACTCCCGCGCAAAATAATTGAAAGTTATAGAACGGTATAATTTCTTTAATGGCTAACTGTGGCATATTTCCACGAGCTGGTCCCGCGGAAACGAAGCTGCAATCGCCGCACTGCAGCGTTCCAAAGTCAACAGTGTGTAGTCGTCGACATTTTCTCAACACTGTACACTGCGTGGCGATAAGTTTATTCGCCGAGAATGATACTACTCGCGTGGCGCTATGTCGCGACCTTTTTGCAACGTTCCTCACCGCGCCAGGATTAATGTCGAGCTGACAAGGAAAAGGAAAACGTCCGTTTGCGGACGGCTAGTTTTTACTTGGCCACGTCGTGTAATTGCGAGCACGGACATCGACGCACTCGAATGGCGAAACTAGATCGTTTATAATACTTCAATGAAGAAATCGTTAAATCAATTGTCACGAACGCGGCGGTATCATTTTCTTACTTGGAACACTATTTTGAATCGAATTTTGAACATTAGTGGCATCTCAGAGTCGCCATTCAACTGATTTGAAAATATTGATGAATTATTTTCAACTTATTGAGGTTATTAATGAAGGAATACATTTTTATACAATTGATGTAGAATATTTTTATTTTGCATAAAGATCCGCTGTTAGTGAATACCTATATGTAGAATTAGATGACGAGTAGCATTAAAGAGAAGGCTAGCAAGAGCATCAAGATAATCGGGCCGGAAAGACAGCGAGAACACCGTAAAAACGTTCCCCCTTTTTCAATTCCGATTCCAATCTGCCCGCTTTGTTCGTGCAAGACTAGGGAAGTTCGTTCGTTTGAAGAAAGAATAACACGGCGCCGGTAACGCGCTGTCGCAGAAAATTGCCAGGATCGATCCTCTTAGCAGTCCCTTAAGCCGAATTAATTTTAACGATCGCTAATAACGAATGTCAAGCCACTTCCTCCGTGCGGGCATTGCACCGCCGGTGGTTCCCGTAATAAAATACGATTATCTCTCGCCGCGTGGTCCAATCGCATTACCAACCCAAGCCTCATTATAGTTAGAATTCTCGCGCTTAGTCTCTTTGACCATGCTGGAAACATTTGATAATTTTTCTGATACCATTGTTGCTAACTTAGAGCGACGAAACCATCGCACGATCAAAAATTAGACGCTTCAATATTTGGCAAAAATAAAGAAAAATATTGACGCACAAAATTTAACCCTGAAAATATTTCTTAAAGTGGACAATTTCATTGGAAGTTCGTGTCTACTAAAATTGTTATGGAAGGGTGCAGATCAAAAAATAGAAATCTCTTTGACGTTATGTGTGACAGGTACGTCGACAAAAAATATTTCACCTCACGCGGTGAGATAACTGGAACATTTCCTAAAAGGGTCAATTTTTGGCAAAATTTTTTACTAGAGAAAGTCTATGATGAAACAAACCTGAAAAATTATGTATAATTTATTCGAATAAAATTTATTCATAGGTTGTAATGGACCAATTTGGAAGCGTCTGTAAGAAATGTTAACTTCAGTGAATTTTATCGAGGTCAAAAATGATTCGTCAGTTTTCCTTCTTACTATTGGCTGATGCTGCACTGTGTCAACATGGGTTTGAAAAGAGTTTCATCGCCATATCTTGGTTCCAGCAGAAGTTCGAAAAGTTTCGCGTTCTCCGGGCCCTTTCGCCACGTGTCCTATTGAATTATCGATTAGCGTCGTTTGACATCCTCGCCGGTTTAAAACGAAACAGCGTGGAGTCGTTCGGCGAAGTCGATGTTGCGAGTTTATCTGTCGGGAACGTTGTCCGCGTTAGCGGCGCTGCGTTAATCAATTATTTACGAGTATTAGCGTGGCTGAAGCAGGTGCGAGAGCGCGCGCGGTTCAAATGAACGAGCTTTGCAGAAACTCGGACGACAGGTGTATTTACGCGGAGTTAGAGCCGCTAACCGGAAGTTAGCAGTCCCCGCTTCGCGATAGTCAGCGCCGCTAACAGAAAAAAGTTTGATATCGAACTCACCCTGCCGCGTGTTCCTCTATGGGAATTGTTAAAAGGAGCTTTGTAGCTGTCTCGTTCGTTTACATCGCGCGGGGTCCATCGATACGATCTTACATTAGTTATTATATTAATTATAATTAACCCTTTTAGTGCCAGGCGAAAAAGAGATGCCTATGCGAGAATAACCGACCGAATTTCACGGTTTTACTAGGGTTTGGGAAAATGCTCATAAAAACCAAACAAGAAACAATATTTACATGATTCAAATGCAGTATATTAAGGACGAAATAGAGAACAAAACAATGAGTCCACTTACTTTTCAGTGACAGAAAGTAAAAGTCATGTGAAGAGTTTAATATTCATTGCTTTCAGAATTAAAAATAATATGAATGATTTTGTTCGTTTATTCGCGTTTCAACGACAAACAGCATGAAACAGAAATTTTACAGTGAACATCGCGTTGCAATCCCTCCGAGACAAGCGTTCAGTTTCAAGAGCTATGAGATTCTCTTTGTCACTGGACGAAAGTCGAAACAATTATCGGATGGACCGTTCCGACGTCAGAGGATACTCTAAAAATTGTATTCGGTATCCGCTTTTTACTGATCGATGCCCAAAGTGAACGCAAAGTCTACGTGCTCGAATAAACGAACAGAAAATTGCGACTTTCCCGATGATAATAACGGACGGAACAAAAAATCGATCGGTAATTAGCAATGCCGAGATTCTTTCATTCCAGCGTATCATCGCTGTAGAGGCAGTTAATTCCTCGTTTGTCCGAGCGATAATTAAACGCAAACACTATCCGGCCGCGGCGCTCGTTCATCGAGGAGGAAATTTTCCTATTCGGTAAAAGAAATTAGTTTCTTGTTGTGTATAAATTGTAGCTTCAAACATTAAGGCTGTTTCTATAGCTGATTAACATGATTAAGCAGAAACTACTTAATCTTCACCCTGTGTATAGGGGTGTAACCCCTATTATTATTAATTTAAGAAAAAACTACTCAACTGTCAAAATTTTTTCAGAAAAATACAAGACAGTTAATCACGCCAAATCAGACATTTTCAATTTGTATATCACTAAATAAGTGACATTGATTTGCATGGAATTTTCGAGATTGTCGGTTTGGCAGTGACCGTGTGAAGAAAGAACAATCCACGGAATTGTTTGGAGTGCGTGTCGTTGAACAAGTGTCGCAGGGCGGAAACAAAAGTTTATTATTTCCTGTTTAACAGTCTATGATTGGTTGGCCGAAGGAATGGCACGGGGAATTGCATGATTCAATCTATAATCGAAACGAGTCCTTAAACGGGCGAAATGATCGCCATCCGGCTTGTTTCGCAGCGGATAATGGTCGTCCGTAGGACGGGACACCTAGCGCATTCCCAGGGGCACTGGCATTGCAGTCGGTCGGGTGCATCGGGTGCATCGGGTGCAGAGTGCGCATGAAACGCGCACGTAGTCGGTGTGCGGCACGTTCGCGGCGTGGCGTGCATGCCGTCTCGTCGCGACTCGGCGCATCCTCCGCCGACGAATCGCACTCGACGCGTTTGTCGATCGTGTAACATCGGGATGCACGACGACGGCCACTGATGCACAATACTGTCCTCCCGAAGATCCACGGAAATCCCTTTCACGCGCCGCGCGGATCGTGCCTTGCATCAAACCCAATAAGATACGCCGATGCGCCGCGTTTAATTAGACCCTGGCGCAACGTGCGATTCTTCGGACACTTCTTTACTGCACTGATGCACATTCGATTAAACTCTTTCTTGAAATCTTTGCAGTTGTGGAACTAGTTGATATGTTGTCAAAATTATATCTCATCACTAGAATGCAGTTCTCATCACTGTTTTTTTTTTTCTTAACTGACGGAATTTATTTCTTCTTAATTGTAAATTATTTTGCAGGATATTCGATATGTGTGTTTTTTTAAAGTCTTAAAAATTTTCGGGTTCCATTTCTAGATGCACATTCGCTACATTTTTCCAATTGAAATACGATGCAGTCCGGATTTTCCATAACTGTTTCATCCACGCTTTAGTGAAACTTTTCTCATCATTTTTTAATTAATTTCTTTAAATTTCTTTGTCTAACAACGAAGATATAAAGTTTCCTGAAATTCCAGAACAAAATTGTTCAAACGTAAGATTGGCCGACTGACCAAACAAGATACGAAGTTTGAAAATATCTGAACTGAAATGCCAATCAAAAAATCCCACTAAAAATTTTATTCCACAAAAGACAACTTTCCCTGTTACTTCCAACTCCCCAAAAAGGGTAGTTTCATCCCCTAACCACCTCGTCGAGCAAAGATCCAAGCAAATCATGCATAGGTCTCGCAGGATGAGCACCGCAATTCCGTACAGTTCGCTGTTTGCAATGCAGTTTCTCGTGGAAGTCGCCGCTAATTCCCAGTGAATCGGCGTTCACGCGTCGCGTGTCAAACGCAATTTACAGCAGTCGCGTCTCGAGCAACTCGTCCGAAGAAAAAGAGAGAAAAGCGAATTCTAGAAGCCAGACGTTTCCTCGAACGTCTCCGGAAAAACGTGGACAACCTGCTGGAACAGAGAAGAGAGGAGAAGGGTGGTGTAGAGAGAGAGAGAGAGACTACGTCAATCTTGCTTAGCAGACCTCGAAGTAAAGAAGAGAGCTCCCGGATTCTCTTAACAGTCCGGACAGGACGTAAGACGTAATTATTCTAATTTCGCCGCAGGATGCAGCGGTTCCCTGCAGCATCCCTGCGATTTTATGCGACTCCCTGCGATTCCCCGCGGCTCGGATGCGAGCAGGATTTACGTGCCGCGCAGAGATTGGATCTCCGTGTATTCCAGGAGCAACTCCGGGGCCAGTTTCACGCTCGCAATCGCGGAATAATAATCTTTATGCGCCGCGAACGGGAACCACAGCAACGGCCCGCCGTGGATCCCGGTTCGCAACTGTGAAACCCCTTTATCGTCCTCTAAAACTCGGGTGAATGGCTTCATCGCACCGTAACCCTTTAACGTACTGTTCCCTTCGATTCCTGCGCAACGCAGCGCCCTTTCATTCGCTAAATATATCTGCGCCGCGGTAAATTCTGCGGGCATACCGTTCAATAGATGACCGAAGCTCTTCCCTCAATCGAATCGTGTCCCTTTTCTTCTATATTTACGTATGTTTTGAACTCATTTAGCTTCCGATTATTTGGGAACCCCTTTCGAGTTCATACTCGTGTATTTTTATGGTTTGCATTTATTTCGGCAATTTCGTCGAGTATCTAACTTTAATAGGGCGGAAAAATGGGTCATCACTGGAAATCAATTTTAGAATCTATTCCCGTGGGAATTTGTTCAACTTCTCAAGGATTAAATTAAAGTTAGAGAGATACGTTTTGTGATAGCGTCATTTGGGGTGGAAAGAATATTCGAACTCTTATTCTGAAATTTCGAAATTAGGATAACTGGAATTGATTCCTACACCAGTAGGAATTTTTGAAATTTTTAGGACTTCAATGCAAACTACAGAGACTAAATTCTTTAATTGTTTCTACGAATTGCATATCTTCACACCTAACTATACGTACAGGCCAATATGACGGCGTCCTTCCTGCCAAATTTACACACACATTTAACTTTAGGACCATTGAATTCCTAAGTTGAAAAATTTTGGTTTCCCGAGGTGAAGTTCAGAGGCGAGATGCATCTCACGACGCAACACAAACAAAATCATTCGATTCACAGTACGCAAAACAGGTGAGGAAGTAAGCGAACTGTGTTCCTCGGTGAATTGGTGAACACGTTGGATCTCGTATATTTTTCCGACCGAACGGACATGGAATTTGTCAGTAAGCCCGACGACGATTCAATTAGGCCATGAGATCCAAGGGTCGAAAGTATTCAAATTCCGAGCCGGATATTAAATCGTTTAACCGATTCTCTTTTGCCGGCGTGGCTTAATCTACTTCCGCGAGGAAGCGATCCACGCGAGGAATGTCGATTCAGGAACGAAGGCGAGGAAGTACTAGAGGGACATTCCGTCGGCGGTTATCGGGGATCCATAGATCGCTGCCGGCCCGATCGAGAAACTACGTGGAACCGTCGCCGCATATGGAGTCTTTCTCTCTCATTCTAGTTGGCATTTAATCGGTTCGGAGCGCGTTAAACGAGAAAGCGAGCCTCTATTCGAGCGATCCGAGAACCGAAGGTGGGCATCCATTAGCATAAGAACCGAGAAGATCCCCCCGAGAAGATAGCTGGTCCCTTATTTACAGCGTGTCAAGGATAATCATTCCACTCGCGGGTTTACTCTGCCTGCCGATCAAACATCATGCTGCGGACCGCTCGATCTTTCCTCCGGCTGTAAACGTTCCGATGTCCGATTGCCTGTGATCGTAAAATCAGGTCGCCTCATCACAGAGTGCGTTCTTTCAGCTCTCATTCCTCGGAGACCTCGGAAATTTGAAAATTATTACGGGAATATATGCGAGAACTGATTTCAAGTGTCTGATGATCTTTTAAAATCGAATTTTTATAGTCCGATAAAATTGTACATACGTCTGAACATGGTCCGATAAAATTGTACATACGTCTGTACATGGTCCGATAAAATACAACATGGTTAAAAAATATCGTTGCATTGCTTTCTATAGAACGATCGAGATAAAAATACCTGTACCTTGAGACTAGTACAGATAATTCTAAATTCATCCAGCAATCTACATTCTGTTAATTACTGACAATTCGCCCACAAAGTAACTCGGCAAAACAGTGACGTAGAATCAACCAGAAACATTATCTTACAAAAAGTACAGAGCAAAAACGTCGAAAATTGCAATTGCACAGGAGTGTACAGACCTCGCAGTACAGAAATTCGTTTGGAAACGCTGGACCAATGGAACCCGGTAAAAATCGAACTTTTCCTCGAATAATCCGTGTAAACCAGGCCAGTTTCTGCATTAAAAAAAAAACAAATCTGAGCAATTCCGAGGTACCGGAGCAGGTTCAAAGAATGCAAAATGTAGCGGGCGGAAAGAGGTTTAAAGATCGCGGAACGGTGCACATTTTAATTACGGTGCATCGGAGAAGAGCGGCTGCGAAATCGCAGGGGATTGGAAGGAGACGACGCGACACGCGACGGTGACCGATGACGGAGATAGGCGCGGTTTCATCGCAATAATACGCGGGGCCGAGTGGAATCGGTATATCGCGAAGGGTCGGGGCTCATCTTTTATTCATCGGCCGGGGAACGTTTTATTTAAATTACGGATTCGCCGATTCTCTGATTGATGTCCGGCGGTTCGGTGATTCTCGCGGTGAACGCTCCGCTCGCCGCTGATATTTTCCGGTAGAGCTGCAAAACCGCCGCGAGATATCATCGACAAGTACACACACGCCGCGCTGTTTGTTCCACTCTCTTGGCATAATGCTCGCGTGTGCTCTATAGGAACCTGGACCGACTCGCATGATTTACAGCGACCGTTTTAAGGCCACCGGCGCGGCGCCGCGACGTTGCTTGCCCGCGTAATACCATTAATGATAAACATTTTCGACAGCGAACCAAGGGAACCGAGACTCGACCGCGGAACGCAGTTTAGTCTCGCGCTGCTTATTTAATGGAATCGTTTGCGGTGCGCAGCTTTATGATAATCGCACGCCTCAGGAAATCCTTCGCGCTGAACACAATGGAGCTGACTGGATACTTGGACTGCCTTGCGCGACATGCAACAGCTCAATCTAGATCGGGACGTCGAATTTAGATGCTGTTTCCGGGAGAAAGTCAGTTTAGATTGAAAATCGTGGTGCGGGTTGAACAGCTTCAAGGTCGAAACATTTCAAAGCTTTCTTTTCAACATTGGGAATACGGATTTTCTAGTGCTGGCTGCCTGTGATGACTTTAAATTAGGTTTAATCTTCGCTAATAATAAGTCTGTAAGATGATGCAATTATAAGTGGCTGCGTGTGTTCACGAGGGGAATAATTGAACTTTTCTCAGCTCAAATTGAAGCTGAAAGATCACGATCTGTGACAAGACTAATTCGATTCAAACGAAATGTCGAATTCATAACTGAAACTTGAGAAACCACCATCGTTGCATCAAAAACTGCATCGATTTTATAGAGATAAGTAATCCGATAAATTGCTTATTAATTCCAACAAATTAATTCCAATTATTTTATAGAGACTTTGACAAACTCAAAATGTACTCCCGAGAGAATTTTTGAGTTTCGAGAGTTTACATTAAAGCTGGAAGATCACGCTTCACAGCAGAACCATTTAGGTTTGCAAAGAAAATTCGAAAGCATGGAATAGTTCTATAATTAACCAGGAACGTTCATAGTTTCTGTTTCGGGTAATTACGTACCCGGTAAAAGGTTCGTTAAGCCGCAACAAAATTCGCGAAATACGGGAAATGCCAGCAGAGGGCTGGTTGTTTCCTAAAAAGGCAATATCAAAAAAATCCTAACAATCTGATAGGCCAGGAGAATAAAACGCGCGGTCGCTGTTCCCTCGAATTTAGGCTCGCGTCGGAATTATTAATTCGGAGTTAACAGAAATTCGGCATTCTCTCGCAGTAAAAATACGCCGTGGCTAAAATGCACCGGGAATAAAACCGGATGCAAGCAAATTCTGCAACGAGCTACGGACTTCCATTATTTTTTTTTGTTTTTCGTTTTGCCACCTCCAACACGTTTACGCGGATCGGCGAGCGCAAGGATTTATTCCAGCGCGTTCAGCAGATTTTAATTGCACCGGAATTTTGCGCGGTTATGTAATGAGTGTTTCCCCGCTGCGGGATTATACCTACGTGCCGGGTCCGAACTATGCCGGAGATGTTTCTAATTTTAAATACTGTGTGCAAGCTCGTCCGGCGATCTCGCGGGTACGAGAACAACGTAACTAAGTACGGAATGGAATACGATCTGTACGGGCTTTGCGTCGCTCTAATCGGGGCTTTGCCGTTCGCGGAACGTGCTCCGAATGAATTGAAATGGACACGCCGGAGATGAATGAACACTCCAAGAAAGGGAACAACCTCCCACCACCAGCGGAAAAGATAATATTTACAGGAAGATCCGCGAAACTCTCGAGCCCCGAGGTTTATTTGTCGTGACGCTGTTTAACCCCTTCAAACGGAACCGACTCAGCTACCTTTCGAAAGAAAAAAAAAATTAACTCTTAGTCGTGCGTTATCTAGAATCTCTGTACGTGGATTCGTTTCATTTCACATTTGCTTCATTGACAAGAAATGTTTTGTCGCTGCTGATTATTTAGTGTTTCGAAAAGTGTAAACTATTATTTATTAGAATTGAATTAAAAGCTGGAAAATTATTATTATTTATTTATTATAAACGGAATGAGATCCTTTTACGAAACTGTTAACAATAACAACGAAGAAAATATATAAGACAACTCGTTTAACAATAACAAACAACAGTAAAGAATTGGTGAAAAAATCAACACGATTATAAATAGTGCAAGAATTTGCAATAATGCGATTTAATGGAGGAACACTAACCAAGTGTTCTAGAGGCGGAGTTAACAATATAATGAAAATTGAGAATTGAATTTGAATTGAATTCTCTGAGACAAATTATTAATAACCTTAGTGAGTCTATAAAATTAAGATTGTACCTAACGAAGAGGATATGAGAAACCTTCCGAGTCCTCTAGTTCCCATCCAATATTCCCTGTTGATAATACTTCAAAGGCATACTTTATAAGAAATGATTGGTTTATTCTCGATAATTGATAGTCAAAAGCCTATCAAAGAAGTTGGACGTTGTATCATTTGATAGAAATTCAACGATTCTATTTATGAAATTATTCAATATTCCACGTAGCATGACAAGGCAGGTATATTCTTAGACCAGGGGAATAGGTAGAGAATATTGCGCTCGTAAATATATACAATACGCATACGTATGTATAAACGCTCTAGTGCATACGATTTCGTAATTTTCTATTTCCTTCATGCATTTCTACGTTTCCCGGACCTACTGCAACGTGTGCCATTCTGTATGGGCTTCTCTATTTGAAACAAGAATGCATCGAATGTCGGTCAAACTGTGGGCAGAGAAGCTCGGCATTCCAAACGTCGAGCTGTGATCTTGGCGCTAGAAATACTCTCGCATTCAGTTTCTTGCGTTACCTATCGATCCTGAACACTTTCGAAACAGCCTCCTTATCTCGCATACACGGTCCAGTATTGTTTCGCACGCTCGGACAATTCTACAAAAATCTGTTTGCTGCATCACCGACCACTTTTTCACGTAGTAAGCTTTGTGGCCCGCAAGAGAAGCGAAGTTAATTCGGGGTCGAAGTAGGTTCCTTTACCTACAATTTCAACCTTCGAACGTGCAAACATTCCCACGGGAATACATTTCAAAATCGACTTAAAATAGCCGCGTGAAACCTATCCATTTTTCTCTGATTTACCGAAATGGATCTTTCGTAAATTACAATCTTTCAACTTTAATTTAGCCCCATATCAAAGACTTTGAGATGGATACCGTTCAGTTGCGGAAATTAAAATTTTATTCCGCAGGAAGATTTTCTGTCTGATGTTTGTTAGTGATTTATTGCCTTCTTTTATCGCGATCATTCGGTCAATCGTATAATATTCAAATAATGTTACTTATTAACATCGAGTTATTATCACCGACGCTCTGGAATTATTATTATTTGATACGATCGTTAGCAGCGTTACATCTACTTGCATTCTGCATGGAGAGAATCAAATTAATTTCATATAAACATTGTTATTTTAAATCGAGACGACGCGGAATTCGTGATTCCAGGAAAAATATTCTCTGTTATATTACTTTTAATAATGTCATACATTTCGCATAAAAGACACGCTGCGTTTGATGAAATAATATTAATATTGCAGTGGTCCATGTTATTTTTAGTTTTTACGAAAAGGTTCAAAGCAATCAAACTGCTTTTTATTCTTTCAGGACAATGTCGATAAATTAACGAGTGAAGTGATATCGCATTAAATCATATTAAATTTCCACAATTGAGTCGAGACCGACAAAAATAGTTTTATAATAGACCAACTCTCCCTCGTTAAAACCAAAAAAAGAATCATCCGAAACGAGTACGCGGTTCTCGGAATAAAAATTCGTAAAACGAAAGTGTGGTCAGGATAGAATGCAAAAATTGTAAATTTCAAACCTCTGTAATAAAAAAAAAAACAATTAAAAAGCCCCCGCGCAGTTCACGCGCATAATATTATACTTTATTTTGATGGAAATTGCTGGTGGCAGACTTATTAATATTCAATGCGAGTACACATAATATGTCCTTGTTTCCACTTTCAACAAAATTACATATTTCAATACTCTATTATTTATAAACAAATGAAGCACCAGCGACGACTTGTACCTCCCAAAATTTCACGCGCCTTCATTATATCATACTTTATTATGATCAAAATCGCTGGTCGCGAAGGCGTTGATACTCATCGATCACGAGGAGTCCTTTTTTTATCACGACATGGCGAAAAATGGAGCAGGTGTTGTAATACGGTTACGAGGCCCGTAAAACAGAGTCGGTCGGGTTTCTCGATCAAAGCAGCAGCCACACGAGACATTTCATTTTGCATCTCGACGGTGCACTGTGGGGAAAAAAGGGAGAAGAGCAGTGCAATAGCTCGAGGTCCCGTAATCGTATCTCGCGAGTTATACGACTCGAGGCTCGTTACCGTTCCCATAAATCTTGGCAAAAATTCAAGAGAGGCTATGCCACGATTTATGGAATTAGCGGTGCAATATTTTACGGTCCGCGGACGGAAAGATTTCTGGGAGACGGCGGACAGTTTCGAGACTGCACTCCGACTGATTTAAAAGTTTCTGCGAGCGCCGTTCTTGGCGACGATCGCGTCGAGATCGAACAATTCCACTGTATCGATCTGAAAAACTCAAAGAGATTCTTCTACTCTTTTGAAAAAGACTTTTACAAAGCGTCTTAAATGTTATTCTTTCGGTTTATAGGAAACGAAGACGATCATGTTTATTCAGTGTTAGACTACGAATTTTTAACAAAAATGAGAGGATGCAATTTAAAAGAGCAGTAAACTTAAAAGAATTTAAGAATATCGATTATTTCCAACTTATTGAAATTATTAAATAAAGAAGTTTTGTGGCAGTAAATCTTTTTCTTTAAAAAAGAATTGATTAAATCTTTGAACATTTACAGCCACATTTTCATTTTTTTCTTTTTAACTGAACAAAAAGTAATTTCGCAAGGAATCTCAATTCCCTTGTAGCGCGTCGACATTTTGTTGCTCCCCTGGAATAAAAATGGAAAAATGCGAGCGAAGGCACAGTGTCTTCCCATGATATACGGTATTAGCACATAGGCGGCACGGTGTTCATAAAAATTTCCACACCAGCACAACACAATTTTTTCAACATGGTCTCGCAGGCGTCTTCCCTTTTTCGGTTTTCTAAAACCGGGATATTCCGGCGTTAAAACGAGTATGACGATGTAAAACTTGTAAGTATCGCGTAAGCGACTATGTGTATACTTTTTGAATAAGGAACAAATTCTTTTTCCGAGATGTTTGAATGGAGACAGTGTCGAATTTCTGGGTAGTACTAATTAGAAACGAAAACCTCAAGGATTTAACGATGCGTCAGAGAGGATGTGTTAACGAATGTACAAGTTTACCTTTCACGGTATTTTCATTCGTTTAATCTTCCCGGATTGCCAATCAAACTTTCAGATTTTATGCAATTAGTTTTAACTTTTATAATTTAACCGCTGCGTCCGGTAAAACTTGTACTACAGCGGAAATTTTCACAGAGCATTGTTACTTGTTGGAATATGGTTATACAATAAACCACACTCTGGTAAAATACGAAATATAATTTAGTCTAAGTAATATATTGCTGAAGGCACGTTGCGAAGTACACCTTCGATATTCGACAAATTCTACGCGAGCGAGAATAGCTCTAAGAATAAAAAACTATATAAAGAAACTTTTCAAAAACCACGCTTATATTAAAATGCACTAAAAAGGAGAAAATAATCTTTTTAGATATTAGTGACTATAAATAAAAGCGCGGAGCGCTGAACTATCTTACCATAATATTCGTGGGTGCTCCACGCTTTTATTTAAAGTCACTAACATCGAAAAACATTATTTTCTCCTGTTACGTGCATTTTAATGTAAGCGTGGTTTTTAAAAAGTTTCTTTATATATCTTTTTATTTTCTGCTTTTTATTTTTTACTACCGAGCGTATTCGGTAAGGCCCGGGTTCGATTCTCGCTGAGATACTCTGCTAAGATTTTTTTATCTCTTAAACACAGTTAAAAATTTTTTTTAATGTGTCAACAATGATAAAATATAATAAAATTAATGGAAAATAATGTTTAAAAATGTAAAACAGTTGTAGAGTGAACTGGAAAAGAGAATCGTGAAAATAAGCTTCTCTGCAAAGTCAGCATCAAATTACGAACACCATCGGAAAAGACTATAATTTCTTGCTTCGTAAATTGCTGGACAAATACTTGAAACGATAGTGAGCGACTTTATGATCCCAAAACACGTCCCTATTGACAACCGGTGGTCCCCGGCGACAAGTTACGGCCCCGAAGCCGAATAAATCAGACACGAAGACTTCAATCGTGCCGAAACTAAAAGCGGGACGGTGACATCTCGTTTATCTGCTCCCTCAATTAGGCCCTGAGCCCCAGGTAAGACATCCGTCTCGAGGCTAAAAGGTTTCTTTCGAGACTGGTTTCTCTGGAATTCCGGGAGGAACGTTCTCGCCCCCGCAAGCCATCGCATTTTGAATTTGCCGTCGCGTCGTTCGCTTATCTCGGCGTTATGAATTCAGAGAGCAAATACAGAGTCGAGTGTGTCTAACGAGATGTTAGAGCCATCCTCCTGTCGCGTTTTACATACCACCTGACGGTCGATGGGCCAAAAAATTCATTTCTTTCGCGAGACGATGGGACAACGTCGACGAACGAACATGCCGGTCGTTCCAGCTTTATTACGTTGCCAATCCGACGATAGGCTGACTGCGCAACGACTTGACAGCCTGTTTGCCACGTTTCGAGCTGTTTCCGTAGGACCGTGATAAATTAAACACGAACGCCAAAGTGTAATTAGTACTCGCGTACCGATGTCAATACAGCAGCTTGCTCGCGATTTTAAATACGTTTTTATACTTATTTAGTATATTTTTTATATTTTAGTATACTTATACTTTATATTTAGAATTAAATTAAATAAGTCGACATAGTATTAAGTTAAATAAGAAAACTGCATTGACACATTTGCACGATTTTGTCTATAATATTGCTTGAGATATTCATAATAATTTTCACAGACTACGATTAAATGAAATAAAATCACGATATCGGAGTAAATCAATACTTAAGCACCGATGTCTCAGTGGTGTCAATACGTATATCAGGGTATTTGGGAATTATTAAATTGTTCCCAATATATAAAATGAATTGTACAAGAACTCAACAATTACGTTTTAAAACGGCAATGTACAAAATTTTCAATAAATCCAATACATCATACATAAATAAATCCAATCCATTCGACATTTGCTAAAACCAAATATCCTGTAACTTGCAAACAACGTTCTTCCAATTAAATCGATGATGTTCCAGAAACATTGTTACAAAACAAAATAAAAATCTCAAAGAGCAAATATGAAGAATGAAACGTTCCAACGAAAGATCCCTCCTTACAGGGTTTTTACGGGTTTGCGACGACCGAAACAAATCAGTGATTTAATTAACGAATTCTTCCCGCATATTTTCTTTCTAGCGTTTCTTGTTTCGCGAGGACGCTGTAATTGGTGCACGGAATGAAACGAAAGCAGACGTCGAATTACCCTGCAAAGGATCTCTCTTCGCTCGTGTCGCTCCGCAGTCTTCGACGTTTCTTACGCGTTTCCTCCGTGACGTTTCAAAGAGGACGAGAGGAAATTTATTACCGACTCGTGTGTTGCGCGGGCATTCGTAACGCGTGCGATAGCGAACGGTTTTTGCACGAGCCAGGCCACTCGGAATTGTTTACACTTACGAGGCACCATGTATCGCGGCTTTGTGCTAGGAGTTGCTCGCTGGACATCCTCCTTTTTGCGTACTTTATCAAATCAATGGTGATCGTGGTCGGATGAATTCTCGCTGGAATCGTGACACGATGATTACACTGTCGTATACGGTGCTCGAATCTTCCTTGGTCGGTCACATTAAATTTTGAAGTGAGAACTTCTTTAGGCGCACCGCGTACAGAGTTGCTGGGCAGAGAACGTGTCTGATCCATCACGCTACGAGGTGAAACGCTATTAAGAAAAGCAAACAGATGTGCAATCGCGGATTTTTTTACAGCGGAGATAGTATTTATAAAAAAGGTGTTACAACAGTACAAAACGTAGCAACATCAATTTTGGTTTTAATTACTCGCGTCAGTAAAAAAAAAATATGTAGCAATAGTTATACGTACTTTAATTTATATTCTCTCGTGTTTCTTTTAAACCCAAATGCTTCTACCATAAAGTTCAATCCTTCCTATAATCGGTTTGAAAATTTCCCTTAAAATCAATACTGTGCAAAAGAAAGAAGCCCCCGACATATTTAATAGAAAAGCGTAAAAAATCAAATAAGAACACAGTAAGTTTTGAAAAAGAATTATGCTGGTTAATTGAATAGTTCTGAGAATATACATATGTGTTATTGCGGATTATCTAATACTTTAAATGCCATATATCAAACATTGTGCAATACAATTTTTACATAAAAATATTGTTTGTTATTATGTACATACAATACATTATGTATAAAGTATTATTAGCTTATTTCAAACATTTACAACGAGATTAAAACGAGATGTGAATTTCTGATTAATAAACAACAATCTGAGAACTGATGTACGGATAATACTTTTACGCAACGTTGACCACAATATTATAATTAATCCTTTGACTACTGACAACGTATTTGAGCTTCCGACGAAACTCGCTATAATATCGTGTGCTAACGATGCCTGAGAGCGTTTCTACTACAAGCACCAACGATTGCGATTACTTCGTTCAGTCAAAGGGCGGCAACTACCCTTAACCGAGTCATTCAGAATTCATTCTGTATTCAGGTTTTCGAAAGTTGCTAACCACATGCTGAAGTACAGGACATTAAATTCCTCTTGGAACAATGTCTATTCAATCATACAAATTAGCGTATGACATAAAATGTCATTTCACAGAATCAGAATTGAAACAAAATTGAGATTGTAAAGATATATCGTGATAAAAATACAAATTCGAATAAACAAATTCCCATTATATTCATAAGTGTTGAAATAAACACGAAGCGACGAAAATCGAGACGAAAGGGATTGGTAATGTAGCGATAAAAATTTCAAGATTCTCGTCGACGAAGATGATCGGTTAAAATGAGATAAACAGCGGTAATCGAGAAACTTTGGGTTTCCTTGGATTCGGGACGGTCAATTCCGGACGCAGTTTCATTAATTCTTTCCCTCGGTAGGGCGGCAACGAAACCGCAGCTACGCGTTCGACCGTCTCGCGGTGCAAGAACTCGGAGCCAGGAATGCGATATCGAGTTCGAGTAGTCGATAGGAGCTGCGTGGTCTCTCAGACCGCAGAACTCGGTTCGAAGCGGATTGTGTACGACAAGAACGAGGATGTCCCGATATTCAGGCATTCAGATATTCAAATCCCCGCGGGTTAGCTGCCGAGCACAACCGAATCAACCTCCTAATTTATTATTTTATCATTGTTCCGATGGCGACCACGTAACTCTCATACCAACGATACCTCGTGCCTTTTTTGCGTATTAATCCGCTGGTCGCGACGATCGTTATGGTCACTGAGATCCTCTGTGTCGTTTGAATATTAACATTTTTCTAACAGCGATTTTTAATTGGTGTATAGTTCTATTTTCAAGTATGTTCTTCAATATCTGTATTTGTTTTGCGCTATCTTAGAATATTTTTTAGAATACTCCGAAGAATATTAACTTAAATAGAAAAAATAGAATATTAATTCTAATTATAATTAAAAATTACCTAAAATAACTTAGGATATTGCACAACTTTTATTCTTAAATTTTTGTGAAATGTTGAATGTTCCTCTTTAACTGCATTCTGTTTTGGTAGGTGATGAGTAAAATTATGCATTCACGTATTGCTGTCGATATGTCAGATGGTTTGAAACATTTCTATTAATTTTTATACGATGAAATCAAATGGAATAAATTGGCTGAATTGAAAGTTTGAGATATTTGCAATCATTTTTATGCAACGAAATCGAACTGAATAAATTGGTTAGATTGAAACAGGCACTTAAACGTTGCAGTCGATATTTCGGTCGAATTGGAACGTTCACGATCATTTTTCTGAAGTGAGATTAAATTAAGTAAATTGGTTGAATTGAGGTGGGTACTTCAACTTCAGGTAGCTCTGAACACGTACAATCATTTGTATGCAATGAAATGGTGAAAATATTTGATTGAAATATGTGGGTAGATTTTATAGGTTTTTCCTGAAACATTGTGCTCCTCTTCATAATCCACGTGTAGAGATTTGCAAAGCGGTGTTTAAATAAAATTGTAAAATTATAAAATGTTTAATGGAGATATGTGGAATTTTATATTTTTTTTTTCGTGAAGCATTGTGCTCGAGTCCACGGGCCGGAGTTCCCAAAGCAGTTTTCCGCGGCACAGTCTAACACGATTACACGTGTAGCGAGAAAAGGATTACGGTTTAGCGGTTTAGTGGCCTGGGGGATTAGGATCAAGAATTTTATGGCCGTTGGATGACTGCTCCGAGCAGCAAAGCGATCCGTTTAGAGGATTCCCTCTGTATTATAGACGCGTGACAGAACGAAGAGAATCAAGTCTGTTTCACAACACGCACCGTGCCCTCTCTCTCTCTCTCTCCCTCTCCCTCTCTCTCTATCTGTGTCTCTCTCTCCATACCGTCTCAAAACTTGGCTATTGTACACCTGGTGAGCATGGTTCGCGTGGTTCACGTGGTTCACATGGTTAACGCTGCCCACGTAGCTTGCATACCTCGATACCGTAAATATCGTGCGCCGTCCACCAATATCCACGCCCGTATATCTCACGATACCTTTGCCCGATGCTCCCAAGGGAGACATTCGACATCACTCCACTGGAATGTCGATGGAAAAAAGACAGAAAAATTGGGGTTGAATCGGGGATGGGAAGAAAAGCCACCCCTTGGGCTATTGCGATCCTTAGTGGATGGTGTTTGATGAAAATCGCAGCTGGGATTTCTGGAAAAATGAAAGATAAATGTGAAATACAATCCAAGTATGATTTTGTAGATGAATTTTAAGAAACACGAATCATATAAAACCTTATTTAAATTAAAATGGTACTAAATTCTGTCGTATTTTATATCGTAGCATTTTCCGAAAATTTTCAACAGCAATCACTGCATAAAGATTCGCAGTCTAACGATCACTGTAGATTTCTATGCAGAATAAAAATGTTCTCGTTCGATCATAACAAATAGCAGCTAGACGAAAATATATGTAAACTTTCAAAAATTTTAATACGGCGGTATTGTTTATCATAACTTGCATAAAATCTGCAATTTAATAATCACCCTAAATTGAACGAAGGAAATTCTTAAAATTCTAATCATATTTTTATGAAATTTAGTTGGACAGGTACAGAAGAAGTCTTTAATTAAATCTCTTTTGAGCACGAACAAAAATAATTTCAGATAATCCTCAGTGAATAAAATACTTTTGTGGTGAAAGAGGGGGACAAAAGGGAATAATCGCGATGCAGCACGGTGCAAAAATGTACGCGGAAGAATGGAAATTTAATTATCAGGGTACCGGCCGACGGATCAAAATACGAAAGGTATTCATTCGTGTAATGGTATTCATTACAATACGTATATTGTACAGCATTTTGCCGGATCAATGGGATAGATAGAGATAGATAGACAGAGGCGGTAAACAGTGTCGATATTCGAGTCGAGCCGAGCCGAGCCGAGCGTCAAGCATCAACGACCATATTAATCCCCGGGCCGAGTGATCACGTATTCCTGTGTATAAAAAGCCCGACAATATCGTTCCGTTCCAATTAATTCATCCGGATTCGAAACACGTGTCCCTGGATGGGCCAGCACGAGCTAAATAACGAGACGCGCTGTAATCCGCTTCGCAAGACGGCGAAGAACGTTCTTGAGGACGCACGGTGAGATATTTAGCCTGATAGATCGGAAAAATATCAATTTCACAATTTTCGTAAGTCGTACAATTTCCGCCGTCCAACATAGTTAAAGTTAAAGTTAACTTATCTGAAGAATAAGGTTTGTGTGTTGGCCTTTTATTTGTACACCCGTGAAGTACGCTATAGTACGCTTCATTGAAAGTCAAGAGATGTTACAACACGCTTTGCGTTCTTTTTCTTAAACAGTCACTAAAACAGCATTTATTCATTAGCGATGTTCAAGTGTTGTAAGGAAATTGTATAAAACCATTTTAATTTTTTAAATGTTAAAATGAATTTTGATTTTATAATATTAATAATAAAATATTATAATATTTATAATGTTATAACCGGCGTTGAAACGAATTCATCAACCTACTATATTATGATCTCGAGCTAAAATAATTTGTTCCGACATTTCGGGTTAAATACTGCATTGTAAAACATTGAAAAGATTCAGTTTACACCTGAATGCAATCAAGAAGCTAGTTAAAAAAGAATGTTTCGGTTACGATAGTGCTTGCTTTGGTGAACATGATTTATTTAGGATACAGTTACGTTTAATGTAACTGTCAAAAATCGGACATATGTATACTGCAAGCTAATATAAGCATAACAACCCGAGTACAACAGCATTTTATTCAGCGACGGATATCGAACCCGATGAGTTTCACGACGAACCGGCTAGATACCGTTTCCGCCCACGGAGGACAGCTGCCGCTGCGAAAGTCGTCGATAACTCGCGCACCACCGTCAAACGTCCTTCGCTATCTATTGTAAACCCCACCCAACCCTGTGATTTATCTACTATCCCATGGAAAAATATATACGATCGAATTTCCGGTGTAATTATTCGCGTATTCCGCCGGAAAAAAACGGCTTCCGAGCCGCAACTCGAGTGGAAAGACGTCACGCGTGTTTTGGAATTAATCTTCACTCTATGTACGGGGTGCAAATGGTAACTTTTTAACACGTTCCAATATTTGGATGAAATAAATATTATAAAAAAAAATTAAACCGACTTCGAAACGCACTTTAAAAAATGCACTAAAAAGTATGAAATAATTTCAATTACATAATATTCCCAGTCCACAATATTCCAATAAAATCATAATCGGCAACAATTGTCATTTGGAAAATTTTCAATTTTGCGCCGTCTCCGTATAGATTGTATTGTATTTCATATGGCATTTAATATTTTATTGTATTCAATTTTATTAACGATTGGTGTGTATTCACACAAAAAGTAATGGATGTTATTTCATACTTTTTAATGCATTTTTTTAGTGTGTTTCAAAGTCGGTTTATTCCTTTTTTATAAAACTGTTTTATTCTACACTTTTTAGTGGAACGAGCAGAATTTGTAGAACAGCGTAGAATGTTTTTTCGGTCTTATTGGTTAGGTAACATACAAAAAATCCAAAAAAATTTTATGGAGCCAATAGTGGTCTCATTTTGATTGATCCGTCCACCTCTGAGTAATTGGTGAACATACATGAAACGGCGTGTTTTTTTGCGATAAAAATCGTAAACAATGAATATACGCTAAAAAAAATTTAACTGGACCACCCCGGGAATATACCCTACAAGATGCAAAAGGTTTCGTTCAGTGTAATAACCACAAATAAAAAGACAGAATCGTTTAAAATTAGTCTGCGTGTACAGTCGTGGTGACAATCCAGCTCAAAGAAGATTAGAACAGTATCGTTCGAAGATGGAGAACAGACGCGGATTAATCAGATGATTTTCTTTTTTTATCGTAGCGGTTGAAGCGGGTAATTATGGGGATAACGTAGTGCAGAGTCTAATCGAGGCTCGTTTATTTCTGTTGCAGCTGTCCGGACTGGTCGTAGGCGGGATCGGTATCTGGACCGTGATTTCGAAGCACAGCTACGTATCCCTGATGGCGACCTCCACGTACCCGATTCTGGCCTACGCTTTGATAGTCGCAGGTGCCCTGGCTGTGGTCGGTAGCTGGCTCGGGTGCGGCGGTGTAACTTCTGAAAATAGATGCGTTCTCCTCATGGTGAGTAACCGACCGATCTTATGCATCTTGTTTCTTGACCGACAAAGTCGGTCGATCGTTCGATCATTTGCATTCCAAACGATTTTAACACATTGCCCACCGGAAGCAAAGTTGGGCAAAAGAAGGAAAGATTAACGAATAAATTTCTACTTCAATCGTTAATCGGAATTAACAATTAAACTTTAGTCGTCAATTTTAATCGTCACTCGAATGATTGATTAATGATTAACTGCTGAAATATCGAAATGAAATGCGGAATCAAAACTGTATGCATACTGAAAAAAATGTAAACTGAGTTTTCGTTGAGATATATTTCTGTCAATTCTCCATCTCCTTATTACAATTTCTAGATAGACCGTAAGGCTATTAGTATCATCCCCAATCAATGTTCTACATACATCAAGAAAGAACATAGAAATTTTCTTTTAAAAAATCACTCTGGACGAGAAAATTGGATTTAGTTCTTGAGAAACTACTGTTAGTTCTAAGATTTTTGTTGAATAATAAAGTTAGACTCCGGATCTTTATGCAAAATAAAAACTCGTTTAATTCGAAGTTCTTCGAACTCTAGATAATTTTACAAAGAGCAGTGTATCTAATTAATTCGTATGAACGCACAAAATTTAACTTCACCATTTAAAGACTCTTTTTTCTACTCGATTTTCTCTGATCATCGAATGAGATGTATTTATGGAGCTTGGTATATACCGTTCCATTCGACCTGATCAAAAATTGACTGGATGCACCGTTGCATCATGCAACGCGCCTCTCAGCGTGCATTAGACTAATGGTATAACATTTACCGAAATTCTCCCGCTCCCCCTTTCTCATCCTCTCTCCTTTGTCTCTCTATGTCTCTCGCTTTCTGTTGGATGCCAATAATGCCAGATGAGTTGATCAAACAGAATACATGAACCATTCGTCTCGCATTGTCGAGGAAACGTGCAACACCGATGACGGCGCGGTCGCGACATGTCTTATCGATTATGCACTTCCGGTGTCGCTCATTTATCAGAGCCCAGCTATTGTCTGATTAATTAATTCGCTCGCTTCTGCGGATCGGTGACGGGGCTTCTAGTAAACCAAGGGATGAAGAAGAGAAAGGGAGAGAGTAACGAGCCACTCGGTTAACTCCAGCGATCGCTTGTGTAATTGCCTATAGCCTCTGTGCCAGATGCGCTCTCCGAATTGTTCTCAGAACTTTCGTAAATTTAGTTCGAGAGCCGACTGTTTTACTTACTAATCGACTATCGATCCCATCCCGATTTATACTCGTGAAATTATTCTTGCGCGTCACAAAACAAGTATTAAACTAAGCACCTAAGACTCCCATCGAAAATATCACCGTTGTTTTTAGTAATACGGAAAAATGTCTCCGAAGAAAACTATTTGGTTCAGTGGGGCAATTATTGTGACGGAGAAATGTTTTTCCTCTAGATCATGTTTTCTGATGTTTTAAATCATCGTTTTATTTTTTAAAAGGAACGACGTATTTTGGTCAATGTAACATTATAGCTTGTGGAAAAAGAAATTCAACCGTGTCTACTATGTTGACCTTCAAATAACCCTCGATGGAGTTATTGGAAAAGTGTAACTTAATTTTAAAATTAAACAAATTTCGTTATACATGCATAAAATTTGTATTGTCTAATCGTTATTAATACGAGTAGACAATTCGCGTAAAATACAGACTTCATTCAAAAATTATACACAACAGGGCACAGCATAACATAACAAAACGACAATATGAGAAAAAAGAACATTGTTTAAGTGCATAATACCGAATTCAAAGGAAGAGTTAATAAAGCAGAACAATTGGTAGCAGGTTTCACCCCAATGTATAAATTAGCACAGAAAGTTGCAGAAAACACTGAAATTACGCGACAAAAGAAGTTCCTCGTCGTCTCGGCAGCTTCCGAGCATTTTCACTTACGATTCCGGTAATTAGAAAATGTTTCCAGAGCAGATTTCTCGCGCGATTCATGCGGATGGAGTTCGAGAGGATCTCTAGACGACGCGCTGTCTCTTCTCTCTTTCTCTCTTACTTTCTCCACGGGATGGTTAATGGTAAATCGCTATTGAAAAATTTTGCCGTCACTCCGGGGCACCGTGTAAAAAAATTAAAAGAAAGAGAAAGAAATGGTTTCTCGAAGTTCCGTTCCCGGGACAGTTTCAGTGTGGATCAACGAGCTCGTTTCTTTCTCCCAGCCGCCGCCACCGTCGCGGCGAGTGCTCGCCGGGTTTTCCCTTTGACTTGGTCGACTGACTCCGACATTCATCGCCCCGGGGCTCGTCAGAGACTTTGTTCGTCGTTATAGTTGCTTCGAAACGAAGGACCAGACCCTATAAAAGAGTGTCCTTCGTGTGTAAATATCGATCCAGCAGCCGTACCTCCTGCTCGACAAATATTTGGGTAAATTTTGTCTGCGATCAAAATCTTTTTCGATGGAATAAAACGTATAGAAAAGTGGGACGAAATTTATCTATTAAAGTGAGCTTGAAAAATTGAAGATTTTTGTGATAATGGTTGCAGAGGCGAAACGTTGAAATTAATCTTTAATTTCCACCATTGTAGATTTTCAAGATATTATAATTATATCCGTTATCACGTATCGATCACATATACACTACCGTCCATAAGTATTTGATCACTAAGCGGAATCGAATCTAAAAGTTTATATCGACGTTACAACTTAAATTAATTTGAAGTAGAATGAATAGAAATATATATGATTGACA
This sequence comes from Lasioglossum vierecki, assembly GCA_028455595.1. NCBI lineage: Eukaryota > Metazoa > Arthropoda > Insecta > Hymenoptera > Halictidae > Lasioglossum > Lasioglossum vierecki. Next base: position 34,533,682 of record CM052335.1, read on the forward strand.
TAGAAGCATTATTGTTGACAACAGGATAATTGGATTGGCTCGCTGGACTGTGGGTTGATTACTTTTAAATAACTGGTCGAGTGTGCGGATACTGTTGAATTTATTGCAAGAGTCTGACGAGCTCTCAGACAGTATGGACCTTGTTTTACCGCGATTCGACTCTCACTGCTCTTGAAACCGGCAGCGATTCCAACACTGTAGATTTTCATTGTTGCCAATCTCGATAATTCTTTAACTAATGAGTACATCCTTGTTTATTTACTGTATCAATACGCGTTACACGTTCTTGGATATAATCAGTCAGTGGATGTGACGAAAATTTAAATTCAAGTGTAACATTGAAATAACAGTGTATTGAATATGAAAATTGAAGTCAGGAGAGTATGAAAATTGTTGCCCGGAACTAGAAAACGCGGTTTTATATACGGAGCAATATTCCCGAGAAATGTTCGCATAGAAAGGCCGACTTTACCTTGAACGCATGATCGATAGCCAACACCATGATCGCCCGAGCTCGTCAACAAAGTCCATCCCCTTATTTTTCCTGTGGCTTGCCACCGAATAGCAGTTTTTCAGCTCCGTGGCTAAACGAGGTGAAGAGGTTTCCAACCTTAAAAATATATCGATCTTTCTAAGAACAGAATTAGCCCTCGCGATGACACAGTTAGCTGTTGTCAATAAGACTGCGCCTAGGTTGTTAGCTTTTAGATAAGCTACAGGTTGGTGTCGAAGTTGGACTCCACATCTGTCAGTAAAGGAAAGTCTGGAGCAACTAGCAAGTCAACAGATTTATTTCTAAGTAATCCTATAAAACATTGACTGTTGAACTTGAACGTTGTTCAATGATTTCGAATCGAAATGAAATTCTTCCTGGATAAAATAACACGCTTAAATCTCTTTTACTCCTTTTGCAAGACAACTTTTAACCGTTAGAATTTTTCTATTAAATCGCATTTAACGTATGTTTTAGAGACAGCGGATATTTTTTTCAAAATAAAAATTTGTTTATCTGATCTGCAACAAACTAGAGTGAAATAGAAATTTATTTTTTTTTTCTTAATATGTTCAATAGTAATTTTTCGATTCTTCTAATGTTATTACTGTTTAATTGTCAAATAAAATCATAAGGCAGGGGATTAAAGATTGCATTCTTTCATTGTTTAACAGTTTTAACCAGTTGATAATTTTCAATAACCTGTGTCTTGTTGAAAAGTGGTCATATTACAAAATAATTGAATACAAACTTCCGTGTACAACCAACATTAAAGGTGCGACTTTTAAAAAATTTTCTCTGTCTCGCCCCTTTACAGTATCAATTCAGAGCAATTCCAGCAGACAGTATCGTTCACACAGCCTGCAGTTCCGTTATCCCACGGCAGTATTAGGGCAAGAAAGCGAAAGTATCGGTGCAAAAGCATTTTCCTCGGGTCACTTACAGAGCAGCTCGGTGGCGCACTTGCCAGCAACCATAATTCAGTGGGAAGGGTACGTAGCTCAGCAGGGTGGATATTAACTGAAGCTGCGGGAATCAGGCGAGAGGAAGACATTCCACTTTATCCTCATCCACGCCATGAAAATTTACAATATCCTCTTCCGTGAGACGTCGGGCTTCCAAGAAAAGAACGCAAAAGATTTTCTCGCTGCTAAATAGAAACCGGCGCGAAGGACTTAGTAAATGCAGGGGTGATTTCAGAAGAGCCAGGACAACCTCCTGGTGGATCCCTTTTTCGATACGAGCCACCGGCGTTCAACTATAAATCTGACTTAATCGAGAATTAGCGCGGCGCCATGTCTAGTGCCGCGCGTCTTCCATTCAGACCTGGGCCGTTGCTGGACTGGCTTACCCTTAATTCCACGTAAATGGTAGTTAAATGCCAGTAACAACCGCAGCAAACCGCCGAGTCCTTGCCCTAGCAGATCCTTCTTAATTTAGGATCCTCGATGGTCCTGGAATCACAGTTCGATCGCGCACGCTGGGGCTTATAAATCACCGAAAGTGGACCAAACCGACTAGCGAGCATTTGATTCGATTCGTTCCATCAAATTGAACAATTTCATCGTTTATTTGAAATTAGAGATGGATGAAACGAAAATCGAGCTCCCAGTCATGCGGCAATTTCTCTCTTTTCATGAAAAAACATATCAATTTCTCGTGTTCTTTTACCTCTTCGCAAAATCGCCATTGTAGTGGGAAAAAATGTCCATTAGGGTGGCTCTCATTTTCGACTTTTGAATATCTTTTACGGTACCCCTCCGATTGTTCCAAATGATTAAAACAAATCTGAGCTTTTTTAAGTTTTCACTATTTATAATCGTATTGATTTTTTCAATCATTCATTACTAAAATTTAAAATAAAACTACTCAGGATTATATGATAATATCGATTGTACTGCTATCAAAATTTTCCTTTCTGTGCGTGTCCCTTCTTTGTCATTATACTTATACGAGTAGTCTGTATCTTTCTCATACGTAAAATAGGGCTTCAGCCCGTTTATAATAAATAATAATAATAATAATAATGTTTCATGATACAGTTCGGAAATAGTTAAATCGGACCTGAGTTAGGAATTTCTGCATGCGTCGCGTTTCAGATTCGAGGCGGGACTTTTAAAAGACTTAAAGTAGAATCATTAAAGCCCGAGAAGTTCGCAACTTCGCCGAGTTTAATGCAATTAATAAAGTTCGCGATTTAACGCGATATCATCGGCTCTGATAATATTAATAAAGTTTGTCTTCGCCTGTCCATCCAACTTTCCTCCTTACATATAGCTAAATAACATTACGAGAAAATCTCATTTTCATGGACCATTAGCCGATCGATGAAACCGAATTTCAGTCGAATATCCCTCTGGAAATGGAAGATAAACATGTTTCATGTGTGTTTTCCTGTAGCGCGTTATATTAGCTGTCACTGCGACTACTAGATGCAGAAAATGCAATGTCCGGATGTGTACGGATGGCCGGCTTGTTACGCTAATAAACCGTGCCGGAAAAATGCGCGTGACGTAATATAACTGCAGATTCGTCGTAACTAGACTGCGAATCTTATGCATTTATAGCAAAAGTCAATTTATGTAAAAATAGTAGAAGAATTGGATAACGTTGTCATGTTGCATTTGACGTATTCAAATTGTTGAAAGACAAAATGCATTCGCATGTCAGTTCTGTTTCTTACAATTGTTATAGACAATTTATACCTTGCAAAAAGATGTTTCACATTCAGGAAATCTCTAGACAAACTGGCAGTAATTCTAAAAGTCTCAGAGTACATAAAAACAATTCCCTGCAGTTACAATTTCTTTCCGAACAATAGAATTGCAACTAGGGAAGCGAAGTGCTTCTTGAAACTTGTAGATAATGTTGATAAAATAATTCACAGTTGCACGAAGCTGTTCAGCAGCTGAGAACACAGGACACAAGAAGTGTCTCGATCGGTTCTTCAGCCGGGAAGAAGCGGGTCCATCGAATCTTCTATTCTCCGCTCGTTTGCACCTGGCATCTAACGACCAGGTACCCGGCTCAAACACAATTCTCTGGACCGCTTTTTGCCGGCAGGTCCAGGCTAAGTTTATCTCGGGTTTATTTCCATAAGCAATGAGGCCGATCCGTGAACGAACAAAAGAAAAACCGAGCACGGCCGGCCTCACCTTTAATTAAACGCAAATTCCCGGTCCGCTTAAAAACATCTTCCTCCCGCGAATGGATCGTAACAAGAAGATCGCCGTGGCTCGCCGTGGATCCTGTGGTTGGTCAGCGGTCCGTGACAGAAAGCAAAGTCTCCGGAGAAGCTACAAAATAATTCGCGTTCCGCCAAGGTGAGAAACCAAGAAACGCTGGAACGACTAGTGGCCCGTGCAATTATGAAGACATTAAATCCAAAGTGCTCGATCCTCCACTCGCGAAATCATCGACGAAAGACGAGAAGATGAGAGGGCACTCCTGATGCTTGGGTTTATCGGAGACATGGTGATTTACGCGCGGTATGGCGAACCGTATTCTGTCAGCTCAGAATTTTTACTCGCATTTGTAGCTTTAATATATATAAATAATAAAAATTAAATGCTGTTTCTTGGTAATAGCATAATTTACAAAAAAATGTGTTTGTAATAGTCCGAATAAGGATTTTAAGGGAAGAAAAATTGGAAAAGTTGAAATATGGAAAATTCGGAAAGAAATGGAAGTGCTTTTTTCTATGGGATATTCGTATGAACTCAAGAACATAACTCACGATTCGAACGATGGGTATGCGTGATCCTTTTTTTTTGTTTTGTTCGTTATAGTCCTGGGAAAATTTTCAGGAAAAAAAATTCGAAACAATTTTAAAGGAACAAACTGCAAAAATCATAATATTTGGGACGGTACAAGTAGTAGGTTGACATGTTAGGCTGCGCGTTCGATCACAAACAAATTTATTGAAATTTGAACAGGACAACGTCTGTCGGGTCAACTAGTTAAAAATATTTTAAAATATATTTTTCAAGGCACTTTTTGTGAAAGTGATTTCTATCTCCTGCAATTGACGCAGAACATTTTCATTTTTGCGTAAAGATCCACAGTCTAATAATCACCGTTCAATTATATGCGAATTTGATGACTAGAATAATATGTACAAGGTAAAATACAGAATATTATAAGTCTTCTTCTTTCGAAAGCCGTGGAGCCTGACAAATAAACCAGTCGTGGGCCACCATACGCCTGTCTGACCACAGCGCGCCTATTTCCCTTATTTCGAAACTCGCAAGCGCGTCTCTCTGTTTAATACTTTCCAGACTCTGTCATATCGAGTAAAACTTAATGATCAAATCAAACAGAATCTATTAAACTGGAACGTTATTCACTTCTTCTGTATCAAAATAACACTTTACCACCCTGTTATCAATATTTACTTGTTCGCATTCATAACAAATGGCTACGGATTTGATGCGTTCATGGAAGGAATCAGCAGGTCAAAACGGCGGATTTTATGCATTTATAGCAAAAATTTAGCTATTTTAACCCTTCACTGCATGATTTTTTTAATTAGCATGAAAAAATTGAAAGAAGGTCAATTTTAAAAATTTTAAATTTAAAATATTTTTAAAAATTAAAACAACATTTTTAGAAAAAAAACACAAATATACATGTATAAATAAACTGTATCAGATATGATACACCGATATGATGCAGCGAAGGGTTAACTCGAAAATTAAACGTTTCTTCCTAGCTAGAATAATTCCATTCAAAATTATTGCTTTCGTTTTACGGATATAAAATTGACACAATACCTCATATAATATTTAAATGTTTAGTAATTGTTAGATACCAACATATTTAATAATGTAAACAATAGTTTAAATAATGGTATATACAGCAATTTTTAGTGTTGTCTCAGTGTCACCATTCGAGTACTAAGGTTCAATAATAATTTGTCAACTTACTAAGATTATTAAAGAAGGAGAAGAGGTTCTATATGGATACTGTTTCATACAATTTTTACTTTTCATAAAGATTCACAGTCATCACACTCTGTTTCTAGAAACTGCTCTAATCACAATTGATTAGAAGAAAATCGTGGCGCTAGGGATTGCGGTTGCAGGGGTGTTTCGAAATCGTTGATCGAGTGTCCGGTATGGTTCTCCGGGTCGTTCTTATCAAATCTTTCAGCTGGTTCGGCTTTCCTGGGTATAAATTGGCAGCGTGAGTGCCGGTGATCGGCCCGTCGGATACTTAGGGAGTAATGCGGTCTCGCCCGGAGCACATTCGGACCGAAGTGGAAACTGGTTCGGAGCCAGTCCGAGGCGTTGAGACCTGTCCTCCGATTCCCGCCCCGCGATATGTCATTCAACGCACGAAAAACTGCAGAACGGACGTTCCGCTTATAAACGCTAATTGGACCGCGGTGCGCCGACGTCATCAATATTGCATACGTAATTATTGCAGCAGCGAGAGAGAGAGGTCTGAAATATGCATTAGGCGTGCTGCAATGATTTTCGGATTAGTGTGACGCTGATAATCCACGGACAATAGATGAACCCGCGTTACATTTCGTAGCCATGTCGTTCTCTCTCTCTCTCTCTCTCTCTGCGTTTCTGTTGCTCTCTATACACGTAATCTGTATGTATAATCACGCCCGATCATATTTTTACGACTACGGTCACTGCACTCTGGAGATTGAAGTTTGTGATCATTGATACTGCAGAGATTTAGTAGAAAGCAGACTATACGGCTCGTACTCTATATATTAGAGTAGAAAAAATGTTAATTTTAGACCGCTGCACAGAATTGAGAAAGTCCATGTTTCAGTTAGGGCTCCCACCAGGGGCCTCAATAATAAAAATTGAATGACATTCCCATAACATATCCCCAACATATTCCCATGAAAAAATCTCCAAGTTATCAGTGACTTCTTCAGTCCCTTAATAAAACCAATTGCAATCGAGGAGAATTAAAACAGCTTCCTATAAGCTAGGGCTTCCACCAAGTGCCTCGAGCTATGGAGTAAATCTCGAAACCAGGAAGAGGAACATGTTCAATTCTTCAACAAGAAAATTCCTTACGCAGAATCGCGGCTCCAGGAAGCAAACCCGTGGACACAGATTTTTCACTTTACGTCCATAAAGTCGATTAACATTTTTCCGAGGTGCAGGTTTATCAGAATTCGCTCTACATAAACGCAAAGCATCGCGACCATTCCCTCGCTTTAATTTCTCTGGGACGAGGCTCCGTTAGAGCCAATCGGTTCCTGTAATTTACTATACTTCCTGCTACCGGGGTCCTCTCTCTCTGTCTTTCTAATCAATATTCAAATTAGAACGAAGTCGGCGATACAGACGGCGACAGAGAAAGAGGGTTTCTCGGTGGTAGTATCGTCGCCGCGCGGCGACTCGTTAAAGTTGCCCTGGGACGTAAAAGGAGATCCTCGGCCTCTCCGGAGGATCATCGGGGCGATATCTCCTTGTTAAAACGTGTCCACGTCCGAGGAGTAACGAGCCGGGCTCGATAGCGAATCTCGGCGTCATTCGTCGCTCCATTTACCTTCTAGACGCGGGCCGATATTCCTCCGATCACGGCTAACGGCCGTATATGGCCTGGAAATGTATATGCGGCCCCGCTTATCCCGCCCTTTTATATTTATTTACATGAAATACGCTGTTGCTGCTGCTACCGCTGCTGCGGGCCAAGATAAATGCCGCTGGCCAACAACGCTAACCCACTTCGCGACCAGAGACACACGCGAGACCAAGAACAAAGAGCCACAGGCATATCCTTTCTCAGGATCGAGACCTCGTTACCACGGCGAAAGATCGCGTAAAACCTTCCGCCCGAACCGATAATGGTAAACGGCCTCCGAGATACGCGTCCCACCGAACAAGGAAAATTGCCAATCTCAGTTCGAAAGTTCCACCTCTTCGAGCGCGCAACTTCCGCCGCCGAACTTCCTCTCCGCGAATGTCAGCTTTTTTCGAAGGTTGACAGTGTGTCTGAGGTTCCAGGAATTCGCAACCGACTGAGAAATCCGCGGAAAGTTGCACTGATGGTGCCGCGAGGGTGTGAGAGCGAGACATGAATTGAAGTCTGGTACTCGATTTCTACGAATTTGTAACTTTTCCGGGAGTTCCAAGCGATTTACGGACGACGTTTCGGATGACGAGGCTCCTCGTGGAAGCCCTAGGTTCGTGGACAGCTTGTAGTCTACCATGTGAAACTGTGATTTTCGAATCTGTTTTTGTAGATAGTGTTCTAGGGATTTTTAATGTGACAGCCTTCCTGCGAAAGCCCTATCTATCCTCTTTGAAGAGGTGTTTTTGTAACTCTGATAAATATACAATGAGAAGGCTGTTGCAGGAATGTGTACTATATTGTTCAATTTTTATTGCCGAGGCCCCTGGTGGAAGCCCTAACTACATTGTAAATCCTCGATTTTTTAATCAAGTCGAATCTGACTAACGAGTTACAGTGTGTGTGTCATGACTTTCGAAGTATTATATTTTCGACATCAAATCGGCTCGTTATCGGTCGACGGATTAAGCTATACGTAAAAATGCGAGATGTTTGAGGATCGTTGGTGAACTCAGCAGAATCGGGCGCACCAGTAAATCGAATTTCCATCGACCTCCTCTGACGCAAGCAACAGATGATGCTCGAATCTGCGACAAGGAAACGGTGTTTCGAGATCGTTCCTGTAATTGGCAGCTAGAATAGAACTTTCAGATACCGGAGACGGGGAATCAAGATTCCCCCGATCGAGTCAATAATCTGATTTCGGTCCACGTGGCAGAAGTAACTCTTTTCGCTGATCCTGAAACGTCGAGGACACTGAAGATAAAATGAAACACGGTTGGATAATCGCGGGACGAGGAGGATCGCATTCGAGGAAAAATTCATTACGGTTCAGACGGAACGGGATATTCGAACTGTTATCCGCTGCTGGCCCGTATCTTTGATTCCGAGTCGTGCCTGAGATCGAACGGCTAGTAATTACCGTGCTGCCTCCTGTTACTTTATTATGCCCATTCTGCCGACTGGATATTACCTATTCCAGGATACATACTTTCTGATTAGGATAATTTATATTCCGCGCTTTCCGGTTACCGACCAAGAACGAAGCTGGCCTGGGAAAATTGCAATATGCGACTTTTCTCGCGGGATAAATAGAATTTTCGAATAGGTTTCTTTGCAGTAATATAACTTCATGATTAAAAATCGTGGGGCAGTCATTCCAGGCTCATTCTAAAGCGTAAAGCTTCTAAATTCAGAACACCTCGTGACTAATTCAGTAGAGGAAATCCGGGCTGCAAGTTCCAATTTTGAGGAAACATACAAAATTTACGTAGAAATAGTATAGATATTCTCATCTCTAACGAATAATTTATTATAAAGTTTATTATAGTTTAAAATTATATCCGTAAAAGAAAAATTTTATAGAAGTCTTTTCATATTTTTTCATTAAATTGTCACTCGGCGAAGCGGAACTCGTTGACCCGTTGCGAGATAAGTTCTCACTCGGGAATAAAATTTGCTAATAATTTAAATTTTCATGAAATATTTTATCTGATAAAGTTATACAACGCTGTTATATGAATGATACTGATTTATTTAGATTCAGGTTAACGAAAATATGCTATGTTTAACAGAACATCGAAACAATATGGTGACTCAAATATTATCTTTGGTAGAATGCTTGGAATGTTGTATAAAAAATTTCATCTATGAGTACGGACACTTTGTGGGGCTGAACGATTTGAAACTCGTGTTCAGTAGTTCTTTGAATGGGCCGTTGTAAAAGCGTGTCGTGTTTCACAACGGTGTCGGCAGAAAAATAAGCGAAGAAACGGTGACAAGGCTCGTGGAACGACTTAATAAAAGAAACCTGGAGGCTTCGTTCGTCGATTGGCCAGCCGATCGCGAAACTATCGGCGATCTCCGCCGCAAAAGGTTCCTGCAGCGCCGGTTCTTTCGGGCAACCTTTGCCTCTCCGTTCCCATAAGTCTTTTGCTCCCTTTCACCACCTGCACACGATGGCACGAGCGAATCGTCTCATTAGCCGAGCCCGTATACGGCGGTCAATTAAAATTTTTGTCCACGGTGGCGGGTAGGTAAATCCCGATAATGAACACGCCGCGCGGTTCTTTAAGGAAACGCCTGGCCGCCGGGAGAAATCGCGACGAAACCTAGCCTTAATCAGTGAAATCGATCAAACTGGCCTAATCTATCAAATTGGAAACTCTGCGTTTTTCAGTGAATTTTCCAATATTAATTCCTGCCGATTGTTATACTTCTAACTTACGAAGAGTGTACTAATACTAACTAACAACAGTGATGGAGTCGTCGATTTTAATTAAATTTTTTCTGTGAATCCAGAGCAAAAATAAGCTGACCAATCTACGAGCGTTTTTGACAGTACTATTTATCAAGATAATTAAGATTTAACTTTGTCATATCTAGAAAATATTTTGATGTACTTCGTTTCTTAATCGTATCTTCATTTTTCCGGGCTTTATTTGAGTTCAGTATTCTTGGTACGCAACAATATTCATATCTGTCAGATATATTTTTCCAACGTGAACCAGATTTGATTTCCGAATGATGCCGGAACAACAAAGTGTAGAAAATATTTGCTAGAAACCTTTTTCCGAAGCTTACCGTTCAGAATATCCACTTCCTGCGCAAAATATGTAACTAGTTTCACTATTGACTAACCGAAAAAAGCACTTTAAGTTGAAAGTAAAAAGAACAGAAATAAATAAACCCAAAAAATAAAAAAAAATTATTAATCGTAAGGGACACGACACTTCTACCTCGCACATGGGTCTGCTTATTTTTTTCTCAAGATTCACGAGAATAAGTTTAATTAAAATGTGAGCTCTCCTTCACTTTTACTTCACTCTTATTACTATCGTTTGCTAGGATTGCGAGATCGATCTGAGAAGTAACGAATGCGGGATAAGCCTCGATGGGTCGTCGAGTTATATTGCTGGTAAATTGCGAGACACGCGTTGACCAATTTAAATCGGACGCAGAACAAGCGCGATACGTACATTACAGCGGCCGCAGCAACCGGCCAGGAACGACAATTGACAGTTTAGAATTGGACGGGACCGCTGACAGCGAATAGACGGTCGATCATGGACACTGACTGCGGTCGCTGAAATCACAGCCGATATCCCCGGACAATGCATATAAATCGATTTCCCGCTGGAATCGTCTGGGATCCTACGAAATTGGTGCCGCGAACCATTTTCCTTTATTACAAGACAATCACCGAGAAATCTTCGCACTGCACCGTGGATATTTAATGAATTCTTCTATTATCGAACTCCCGCAAGCCGAAAAAATTTCAATAAATTCTTCCTACTCTTGATTTTCATAGAACATGGATAAATGGTACAGAAGATATCACAATGAGATCGAAATACAGTTTTGATAGATTTATTTGGCAGTTGAACATAAATAACAAATGATACAATACAATAAATAAATTGTTATATACGTTCAACTGTCAAGGAAGTCTATCAAAACTATATTTCTTATCGCAGTCTCCCGTACCATTTTTAGAAGTTCTAAGAAAATCAGGACAAGGCAACATTTATTGCAATTTTTTCGATTTATTAAATTATGAACAATTTTATTTAAATTATTTTATTATTATATTATATTAATTTATTTATTATAATTTATCATTGAATATAATATAGAAAAAGGTATTCCAGTTGAGCACCATCAAATCTCATAAATTGATCCATAACTCACGACTCCGAATGAGAATACTCACTTAATAAATGATTTTAGCGTATAATGGCTACTATTAATAATCTCGTCAAAGCTTAACGACCACAGACTACAGAGCCCCAGGATTTACAAATAGAATTTTTGAACCGAGAGCAATTCACTTTTCTTTTTGTATAAGGACAATTAACCACTTCGCGGTAATTTTTCCCAGCGAGCAGCGAGAGGGAGCAAAGTTTAAGCACCGCTCAGTGCTCGTAAAGAATTGATTCGGTTTCTTCCAAAATCCCGGTCTCTCACGGCTCCCATCCCCATAGGGGAAGTTCCTCGTCCGAGCGATCGGACCTCTCTCCGAGACTCCGGCGTGTTTGAATATTCATGCGGCAAGCTTGCCGACGCGTTCCGGATTTATATTCATGAAAATTCTAAAACGCTTCGCGCGGCGTTTTGCAGGTTTAACGCGCGCCCAAGCCGAGCTTGGTCGGGCCGGGCCGGGCACCTCGCGAGAGAGCAACTTCCTAATTATTCCGGCACACTTTGCGCCCGCATTTTGCGTCGCGCGGATCATCGACATTGCCCCCGTCCCCTCTCCTTCCCCGATCATGTGGCCGAGATTTTGTTGCATCCGCTTTGCAACTTGTTACCAGACCTCTCGTTAGCCCGCGGCTTGTAAATTCTATTAACCGCGTAACTTGAAGCTTCATCCAATTAGTCCCTAAATCGATCATCCTCCCTCAAATAAATAATTGGGACGCGAAATTGCGAACACATTAGAGTCTAAAGGTAATGGTGTATTTTCATTTTTACGCTACATCGAACGATAGGAATCTACTACGAAACTTCTTGCCAAATCTCATTTCAGAAATAGCCCCTCAAAATTAGGGGTGTACGAGAGTCCGAAATATTGGGAACCCGATGGTCGAGTCCCTGAAAATTTCGAAATTCCTGAAGGGATCGGATTTTCTGAAAATGTCGAGGATGTAAAAACATTTTAAGTATTGAGTCAGGTGTTACATCAATTTTGTATAGATATAAAAAATTATTCTAGGTCGGAAGAAATGCTTAATTTCCCAGTTACAATAGCTCTGACTGCAAAGGATTGAAGAAATAGGGAGATTTTCATTGTGTACTGTAAATCGAACGTCTTATATTCTCTATGAAACTTCCTTTTAAAAATTGTTTGAGGAACAGACCTTTGACATGCCTCAGACGCTGAGCCATTAGCAAACCGTGAATTTGATGCACTCGTAGCAGAAATAATTAGCTGAAATGCTAATTTGTGAGGAAATTAAAGGAATTTAAAGGAGAAGGTACAGTCCCTTACAATCGACTCTGGATATTTTTATTTTATTCAAGCTCCTTAAGCTAGTAATTAACTTTCTGGTGGATTATGGGAACGAAGATTGCTCTCTCTCTCTCTCTCTCTCTCTCTCTGTGGTCAAAGAAACTGTAGACAGAATCCAAGGAAATTTGAAAAGCTGTTTACGAAGACGTAAAAATATTTCATTGAACAAAGTAAGCATTTGTTACAGAAATGACATATATGCATTAACCCATTATTTTCAAAAAATATAAAACAAATTTTCATTAAAAAGTCTCTCATATTCAGCTTGTCAGTGCATAATCTTGTTTCGTAGGAAGAATAGAGATATTAAACACATCAAAAACTGTATCGTAAAAAAATTTCCATTCTTAAAGGGCTACTGTCAACTTCTTTCTGATTTTGCTCTTGTCATCAAAAAAATAGCAAAATTGAATCTATTTCGATTCTGCGCATTTTCTGATAGAACATGTGCTTGAAGATAAATCCAGCTCCTAATAACGATCCTGTATTTCCACCACCGAAATCGAGCAGTCAAAATAATTTCGAATGAAATACAGCGCTTCGTCAGGTTTCGTAAAAAAAAGAAGACGGTAATCTCGAAAATCTGGGCTCGCTTTTCACGAGGAAAGGAAAAAGGATCGGTTCGACCGTCGCACCGCGTCGTCCGGGCCCGAGGACTCGATCCATTCCCCTGATTTCCGCTAATCCCGCATTCATTTTCTGCGCAGTACGTGTTCGTGGTGATGCTGGTGTTCGTCCTGGAAGCGGGAGTCGGCGCGCTGGCGCGACTCTACGAGGAACAGGTCGGCCCCGAGCTCAAGATGAATCTAAATCGCACCTTCCTCGATAACTACTCCGTGTGGATCAGGGAAACAACGGCGATCGATCAAATGCAGATGGAGGTGAGTACAGCAACCTAACCAAACGAGCAGGACCAATCCAGACCGTAGAAAATGGTTCCGCGCGACCCTAAGGAGAAATTGTACTTCGCGCGCGCACGGGACGGCGTCATTATTTCAGCAAATCGAGCCTGAAGTCGTTAAACGGAGAGCCGGGGATTTCGTCTGGACTCTCGGATGCTTCCGTGCGCCATCAAGAGGCCACTCTAACAGCTGGCTCTCACGAAACAAGACTTTAACCATCTTGGTTTCGTCTGCGAGCCTCGCAACCAGAGTTTGCTAGCAGAAGTTCTACTTGGAGAGCTCGAGATGCTGTCTACGACCTTGGATGCTCGAGAAAGGGGCTCTACGAATGATCTGGTACAAGGAGACTCGATTAGATGCCTCAGAAATGGAGTTTAATTGTCTTCGTTTCGGGTGTGAAATGAGTTTTGTTGGCGGAAGCCCTACTCGGAGCACCGGAAGATGTCATCTACGAATTTCGAAGTAGAGCAGAGATTTTATAAATCATTACATGGAACTAGGGCCAATTATCAAACCCTTGCTTTATCTACGACCCTTGAATTAATTTTTGTTGGCGAAAGCCCTAGCTACAGTTTCCTGATGTACATCCCCACTTAAAATCGTTGCAATCTACACTTCTAAAGTTACCCACATAACAAACAAAGTAACAAATCACAAAATTCGATCGTTCAGAGCTGTGGACTAAGACACATTGTAATTCACTGAAAAATCTGTTGAGGATCCCCACGAGGTCGTCAAAATGGCGACACAATTCCAGAGAATCCTCAAAGTTCAAAGATATTATCTACCGATAAAACACCGCAGCTGTCGTATCAATCGTTAAATGGTACCAAAAGAAAAGAACAACTGTGCGAGGTGAAATCGTTTCTCCGGTTAACAGGTTAAACGTTCGATTTACTTTTCCAAGGGATGGTAGGGTGTGCGGGATGAGGATCGAAGAAATACAGTGTATTAGATAGCCCCTCGAAAAGGGAATCCCCTCGGTCGTTTCAACTGTGGATACGGTATCTGGAAGTCGCGTTTCCTTGTGCTCTTTAGGAAGGAAACGGATCGATGAAGGAGCCTCGGAGTTAATCGATTTACACGAGCCGAGCCGGGAGCATTTTCCGTCCGCGATAACGATGATTTGCTTTCGCGGAGTACTCGCAACGCGTCCCGGCATAAAGAAAAATGGCAAGGCGATATCGCGAACGCGAGGCGAACGTCGGGCGAAGTGCTAGCCAAGCCCGCAGCTATTCCGCGCCGAGCGGAATTTAACGACGAGAACCTCCCTCGCCGTTCAAAGATACCGTGAGAAATAAAGAGAACGAGCCGCACGGGGAGGTAGAACGCCGGCACCGATAAGCACGAATTGCGAACAGATGTCTTCTTAAACTGTTTCGCTCGAGCTGCTGTCCCGGTCCGAGGCGGCAGCTCGCGAAGGGATCGATCAAGTTTGCAAGAGAGGACGATAAAGCCTTTAAGAGGCTCTGGACGAAAGTGTACGTGACTCGCGAACGGACCAACACTCGCGATACTCGAGCATCTTTACGACTATGACTGTTGCAAACGCTAGGGCCGCGACGTAGGGCTGTCCCAATTCGCAGGTCGATTCGAGGATCAAGATCGTAAACTAAGAATGTTGTCCTATTTTGTTCCCTTGATCGTGAATTCATGGCTTCTTAGGTGACGAGGCTACGAGAATTTGGTGTGTCAATGCATATTGGGATCAGTAGATAGGGCTTTCGCTGACGAGAACGATTTATGTCCCACGTATGTACAATATATCATAAATGTTGTGAGATATAATAGAATTTTATAACTTGTCAAACATTGTCATTACAGCTGTTTTAAATGAGAGTTTACATCGTGGACATGTAGCTTTCTATTCTAGGGCTTTCGCCAACAAGAACTCGACTTTTGGGCCATGTACAACTAGTAGAAATGATGGGAAATGTACAATTTCTTATTATTTAAATTGTACATTAAAGAATTAAATGAAAAATGTACTATTTTAAGCGAGAATGTACATTGAGGACCTGTAACAGAGGGGATTACCGGATCGATTTCCAAACTCCGCAGTCTCGGATCGTTTCCGTTGCGAATTCGTCGGTTCCTCATCGACCGCGAGAACAGACCAGACTGACGACCGGTGTCTCCCTCGTTAAATTTTCAGTTCAAATGCTGCGGAGCCCTGAGATTCGAGGACTGGCTGGTGAGCGAGTGGCACAAGGACGAGAACGTCCTTAAGGACTTCAGTCTCGTCCCGGATAGCTGTTGCAAGACCCCGACGCATCTCTGTGGGAGGAGGGATCACCCGTCGAACATCCATTACACGGTATTTATCGATTCCCTCGTACCCCTTTTCTCCTCCCCCCCCCCCCCCCCGGATCTTCGGCGTCGTTCAGTTCAGTTCAGTTTCAAGGAGCCGTTTATTTGTTCCAATTTAATTCGTCGAGGGCCGCCGGATAACGACGTCGCTCGCGATTCAATGGCGCCCGTAAACACGAGGGACGATGCTCGAGAAAAAGGAGCCTCGTTATCGAAGCCTCTTGATTTCATTGCGCGCGAGAACCTGCTACCGGGGATCGATGCGCAGCCGACTAATGGTAAAGCGGGTACTCGAGACACACCGGGTTCCATTAGACCCGGTGTCGACTCGCCGTTTGTGTCGCGAGTTTCGATAGATCCTTGGGACAAAAAAAACACCCTCATCTTTCCCCCTTTTCCCCAAGAATAGGAAAATCAATTTTCGCGCTGTTACGTTCGTTAATGTTCCGCCAGAAGTTAACGCTTTGCCAACCAGGGACCCGTTAATGGGCTGCTTTCAACAGTAGTGTGGGCTACCTGACTCTCACATATCCATTTACTGGCGTCTCTCCACCGCTAATTGTTCGTGCTTTTCGGAAAGTGTCGCGCTTTACTGGCGCTGGTACTGCAATGTCTTGATATATTTGGAAACTTGGAAATATTGTTAAATTTTGTCGTTTTCAATCACTTAAAACGAGACCAAACATGACACTGTTTGAATCGTTCAGCTTCTAGAAGGCTGCACAGGGCAAAAATAGGATTACCTTGTTTTCCCGTTGAGGGACTTCTCTTCCTTCATTAATTTCTCTTGAGGAGTGTTGGTGAGGGCCCGTTTTTCGATTCACTCACCAACGCCATATCCTCAAACAGGGCCAGCTCTAGGGAGGGGGTTCTTCTATTAAAATTTAAATAAAATGATTTGATTTTTGTTTACAATAAAGAATATGGTGTATCGTTATTAAAAAAATATATATATTCTGAAGGGGCGGCAATTTGTCGTTCTAGCAATCGCTAGAGCAAGCCCTGCCTCAAATTTTATATTTTAATGTTTTACTCCCGAGTGTGGCCACTCGTGTTCTTGGCTATAAAAGTTAAGATTACCTGCGAATTAACTGACCTTAGCCAGGTCTATTAATGATTTTTATTCCTCAGGGTTGCATCTACAAGTTCCTGGAGACGACGAAGGATCACCTGATCATCCTGGGCGCCGTGGGTCTTGGTCTGTCGGTGCTGGAGCTGTTCGGGATCGTTCTCGGCTCGTGCCTCTACATAAAACTGAGGCACGACTTCGACGACTGAGGTTTACCTCAAGTCCACGAGAACAACAACAACAGTCGCTCGTGGTGTAGATACATGCAGAACGACGCGGGAGCCGTTTGATCGTCGCCGCGGAAGGGAGAGGAGGGGACGTCATCCAGGTGCAATGGAAACTCATGCTCTCTGGCCCAGTGCGCAGGATATCCTCCGTTCCTGACTCTTCCTCCGCGTCACAAAGAGCTAGACTGTAAGGCTGGCGGCTCGATTCTTTCCCGTCCTATCCCGTAGCGGCGCACAAAGGTGTTCGACGGGGGAGAACCAGGCTGCAAAGGGGGTCGGAGAGCAAATGAGAGAGAGAGAGAGAAAGAGAGAGAGAGTGCGTGCAACCGCGAAATACTTCAAAGAGTATCCTCCCTCAATCTGTGCCGCGATATTTCGCGAGAACCCCAGGGACAAGTAGAAGGACTCAATAATCTGAGTCCCTGGGGATCAATGGGAAATTTTCGCTAGTTTCCGTGACACCCTCCACAGCGTACCCGGAAGTCTTTGTCTCCTTTCGCGTCGAGGAAGAGGGCCAATCCCGCGGAAAAAAGGAAGCCCTCCACACTCCCCTGCTCGAATACAGGCTCCCAGTTCTCGAAGACACTATTATAATGTCTCGATCGTGGGATCCACGCCCATGACGAATTTAGATGAAAAGGTTCTCAAGGTTCCCCTACCGACACGCTCACACGAAATTTCGGGAGACCGTCGAACCGAGACCCTATATTTGGAGAAACATCCGAGATTTTCTCCAGGAACCCGGTCTCTTTTGGAGGAATGTATTCGCGACGAGTGAACCGCACTCGGTTTTACTAGCGACCACGGATCGCCTGTACAAATTAAGCTGTCTCTTTGTATACTGCCGTCACGAGTCCGCGCACAAAACGTTTCTAAAACTGTAGATTAGGGGAGCAGGTCGTGGCCGAGATATGGGCGAGGCGTTCTCTAACGGGATGCACACTAATAAAACCGCGTGGGAGGAAGAGTGCCGGTGATGTCGACGTCGAGAACAAGCCGGATAGTTAATTTATACAGTGAGATTTTTTCGTCGCACGGTGGCCCGGAACTAAAACTTGGCTGTTCGGAATTTCGAGTGAATTAAGAAAATCGTAAATTCTGTATCGGTGATGATGCTTACTATCGCGTCATTGGTAAAGGAACATAAATTTTAGTATTTCTATTTTCTTATTTCTTTAAACATGATTTCTAGACCGGATAAGAAATCTTTTTACATTTGCATGATCAGCCTGTTCCACTTGTATCATGACCAAGCAGACGTTGCGGTGCAGCATAAATCCTTCGATTTTTGGCACGGCAGTGTCAGTTCGTGACACTTTGAACGAGTGAACACCATAACGACCGATGACGCCACCTCGGCGTCAATCGGTGAGAAAACGTCGTGGCGTCGCGCGGTTGTTACCTGTTCGCTGTTAGATGTTAAATATTCTTTAGACGGTATTATAAACTTATTTATTACTTTCACTGTCAATTAGTCTAAATCTTCATATAAACAACCAGCCATTAATGTAATTTATTTTCGAATTACTGATTTATCCGAACCTATCAACGCAGTATTAAAATATATCGCACACTTGCGACGAAAGCGACGCGAGCGAACAATATAGTATGTGTTCCAGCAGAAGCGAAGAATTGTTTGTTATTATAATTCGACTTAATTCAGAACATTTACGACGAATTATGCAATGGTCACGCCTCGTCCATTAATTACGACTGTATATCGTGATCTAACCACGACTCTGTTCCCCAGGGACTGATCCCCATTTGCCGGAAAACTGACCACCAAAACGTCCCGGATTTTTTCACGAAAAATAGGAAGACGAAGAGAAAAAACACACACACGTAAAAAGAGAAATCCGATCGATCGAGCGAACAGACGAGAAATAATCTGCGCTCGTCCGCGTCCGACGATTCTCGTCTTTCCAAACGTTTCGGTCTTTTTTATCCTTCGCCGTCTCCTATTTTCCCGCCTGCGTTTGTTCGAACGGACACCCGGAACCAATCTTACGGATCGTTTGGCCGGCGAAACGAGGATCGTCGATCCACGCGGACGAGAAGCGGAGAAAACGACTCCGAATCGATCGAGAACTGTAAACAGTGCCTTGATGAAATTAATAGTGTTGTTAAGGTCCAGAGATATTTTAAACCGTCGGTTATGTATATTCGCGGGAAGAAGAAGCGTTTCGCGTTGTAAATGTACGTACAGTATTTATATATTTATCTGTTGCTTCGCAGGTTAATACGAGCCTTCGCACATTATTTATCACGAGTTTGTCGTGCAACGAGAGCGACGGGCCCGTTCCGTCGACGATTGCGTCGGTGACACCGTGAAACACGAATTTACAAATTCGAAAACGCCACGTTTCTGAACGTTTACGACACGAACGAAAATATTATTAATTTTCGCCGTGTGTTCTGGCCGAATTAAATTCTGCGAATTTCTGGCACGCAATACGGCGAACGAATGACCTACGATACTGGTGTAAGAAAGAATACAACGTTCAAGAACGATCGAACAGTCAATACTTTGCACAATCACGTTGTGAACACGAAGAAATATTTTACACGTCTCAAGGATAAAAGTAGATCGAGAATTTCCAGTCGCAATCGTCGACTCAACCCAGCACCCCGCTCGAGACGAAGTCTAAGAGCATATTTTAATATCGTACGATCGCGCCATATGTTATATTTTATTCTTAATGTTATTGTCTTCATTGGTATTACATGTACGTGTATTATCTGTTAGAGTTTAGAAGAACTTTATAAATATTGTACTCCCTATTCTGTTACGAATAAAATCTAAAACCGCACGTCGCAAGCCTCCTCGCCTGAACAACGATTGACACATCGATTGCCATGACGATCGTTCGTGAAATACACAATTCTCACAATAATAAAAAAAGTACGAAATAAATAAAAAAAATAAATGCATCAGCGACGAACATGATAAACAATGATTTATTCTCCAGGCTTCTCAACGCTGCCGGCAAACTTCTTCATGCACTGCAGATGAATCAGAAACGCGTCATCATTGGTGCCCAAAGAAACAAACAACCATGCAAGCACCGCGAGAATGTCCTTTGACATCGACATCCTCTGCCAACTGTTCAAATCATCCAGAACACTCTGAACATCTGTCACCTACGACGAAAATCAATAAACACTTTGCAGCTTTCAAAAATGTCCGAGACACTCACGTTGTCCCAAATGCTGAAGTTCGAAGTATAATAATGCGCAGAGGCTAGCAAATTGTCGGTCCTGGAACAAACTTGATGGAGACAGAAGACGGCCAGGTACAATGGCACGGCGACCACGGTTTTGCTGTAGTCGACATAGATCTCTCGCAGGTGATCGACGTCGAGACGTGCCAAGTCGAATCTGGCAGAAGTAAGTAGCAAAACTTGGATAATCTCATCTTAAGAGACGTGATCTTGCCTCTCTACAGTCACGTCACTGATCCCCCTAAATTGGGGATTACGATAGCTCGGATGCTATCATCTTGCTATCGGCCGTAAACATATTAATTTTGGGATTCGGACGGAATTACATGTTTCACGCGCTTATAGAGAGTAGATACTGTTCGTGATCTGAAGACATAATAAATCATACTTATCGAGAGTCGAGACGATGCAGAGAGTTATCAGGAAAGAAAAGATGTTGGTATAAATCTCGCAGATCATCGATTGGTCCTTAACGAACTCCATGGTCGCGTCGAAGCACACTTGCAGCTGAAAGATTAAATTTAATTAATTTAATTTAATTCAATTAATTTAATTAATTTGTTGTTTGAGGGGCTTTCTATGACATAGACTTGCCATTATAAAGTGCATGAGTGCCATGCCGCCCAGGAGACCTTGAAACACGAGGCCCGCGCTCTTCCAAAGATGTTGAACCGCGATAGCAACGCTTATTGGTGGCGAATCTCGTTTCTCTTCATTGTCCCTAGCTGGTTCAAGCTTCTGCCCTGACCTGTCTCTCGACCTAATTTTCAGGGCGCTGAAACCGCCCCGATGCTGAACATAGATCTTATCCGTGGTCAGTTCCGGAAGCGGCAGCTGGTGCTCGTATTTCGTGCGCGCGTTCTGTTGGCTCCTTTTCAAAATCTCGGTAATTGGCAGCTCGTCCTCCCCTGAGTGACAAAATCCGCATTGTGTACCTCGCTTTATTGCGCTAAGCAATCCTCTCTAATCTACAGCCATTGTATTTTAAGAACAACCTGGGGTACTTCGTACACAATTGATTATATTGCCAAGAACTTTTGTTTGCTTTTACTAGCTCGCTCTTGTGGATGAAGACTCTGTTACTAAAAATGTGTTCTACTCGGGAAAGTATTACGCCAGTGCTAATGTTCGTGCCCGATTCGTTGTTGTATTTTAATGCAAGTCTTCAATATTGAGGAGGAAGAACACTGTGTACTTTTATTAAGCAATTAATTACATCATTCGTTTGCACTGTTGGAAATGAGGTACATAAGTCCTGGTGTTACCAACATGGCGACGTGGTGTCAGTTAAAAACAGCATATAATTACAACGCCAGAATATTAGGAAAAACAGTTTGAAGTGTTTAAAAAATTAATTGCTACGTCAAAAAACACTATTTTTATATCAATTGCCTGCAAAACACGCGTTTGACATCTCTCGCATCTTTTCTTTGCTTTTACAAATTAATCTTGAGCTACCTCCAATCAATGATATATAATTAAAAATATAATGATATATAACATGTACTAAACCTATCTCTACATTTTACAATTACCATATTTTACAAGAAACAGTCTATTACAATCTACTACACCTTCTAAAAAATGAATTCTAACATTTAGGAGCCCTGTACGATGCTTCTATCAATTATGTTCATCCAGGACACAATAGTAGAAAGCAGATCTATTCAGTGAGCCAATGTGCAATCATTTACCTTCATACTTCCTCTTCAAGTGATCCCCATCGTCTTCAGCATAGCGTTTGCTGGAGGAAATCGACACCTTTCGCTCCTTTTCAGGAGATTCCTCCAAACTCCTGTGTCTTTTCTGTCTTTTCCTTGACTCGTGTTTTCCTTTGCGCCTCTGAGGAATCCTCTCCCGATCATCCTGACGCTTCGACGTCCCCTTAGCTCGCGCTAGCGAGCCTTTACGTCCTCTAGATTTTCCCAATTCCTCGTCAGACTCCTCTTGCGTTTCATTGTCGATGTCTCGTTGAATTTTCGAGGACCTGTTGATCTCCTCCGAGTCCGACCACCTGTTCTTCAAAGGTGTGCTTGTGTTCTTCACATACGTAGAGTCTTCGATAGACGTCGAGGATCCTGAACTAGTTTTCCTTGTACGCGAAACTGTGCTCCATCGTCGCGAATCTCTTTCCGACGGTCGGCTCATCTAACAGTTTCTCCAATTGCGAATAATCGTTCGATTCTATCCACACCGCGATTAGGCCAGCTCATATCTGACGCCCTACTCGAGGAACACGAGGCTCTGACGCTGCTACCCTCGTACATAGCCGGAAAACGACCATAGCAACCGTTTGTTGTCGCGATGGGAAAAAATCGATAATCCAAGGCAATCTGACGAACTCGTAAACCGATGCTTCTTGGGTTTCACAGCCGCTTTGTTGGCCGATACTGTTGCTGCAAAGGCACTACTGTTGCAAAGTCTCGTATAGATTAATGGACGACCTGGCACCCTGCTGCTGGCTAGTGAAGCGATACTGTTTATCTTGCGATTCCTTTGGTAGCTCCAAGGGTTCGGTTCATAAATTGATTTCAGAATGGGTATAGAGATGTTATCATTTAAATGGAACGCAGAGACTAGTTGACAGTGATATTACAAGACACGTGACTCGCACCTACTCGCTTTATTTCTTTCCTCGCCTGTCGAAACACATTCCCTATTTTCATATAAATAAAATTATACAGAAACGCGTCGTACGCCGTGATTATTATTACACAGTATTTACAGCAGAACTCGTACCACCTCCGTATACCCGTAAGAAGGTGGGTTTACAAGATCTCCAGGTCGCAGTGCCGTATCTCTGGATGCTTCTTCTGTAATTGTAAAATTGAAATTGTAATTGAGCATTAGTGAGCTGATATAAATAATTTATTAATACCTTCAGTTTGAGCTCCATTCTGTCTATCTCGCCACCAACCATGTCGACGATTCCTTCACCGTTCTTCAACATGAATGTTTCCAATTCGTCGATGTTCTTCATGGATTTCACTTCCTGAAAGTACAATGCCTGAAACCTAGACTCTTTAAAATACTATAACTTTCCTTCCGTAACATCGCGCAACTCAAAAGACGCTCTGAAGCAATTTAATATCTCTGCCTTTGCTAACTGGGTTAAAGTACAATGGTGAGGATACAAAAAAGATTATAGTATCCACCCAAAACCGCGACGCTACGTAGGGAAAGCAGCTGTCTGTAAATATTTCGCCTACTTGTAACATCGCAGCGAGATCGTTTTTGTCCAAATACGATCTGGTCAATTCCCTTCCGTCGAAATCGATTTCGGCCTTGTATCGAACTAAGTTATTGCCCATGTCGATACCTTTAACGTCATAAATAGCTCGCACCTAATATACGCTCAATTAATAGCAGAACATCAGTATTCGCGGTAATAGTAACATACACAGGGGAACATTACCATGATATCCGACTCTAACTCGGTATTGATCTTGTCAAGATCATCATGGGATATGCTCCTACCGATTAGGGCTGCCGTGTTCGTATTAATTATAAAAGCTGCAACACCTCCAAGCAGGAAACCGCCCAAGATGGATCCAGTGGCGTCATACATGGGATTTCCGGTGTAAGAAGTCAGACTCATACAAATTGTTGCGGTTGTAATACCGACCACCTGTTGACAAATCATTAAAATAATCTAAATGCTATACGGGTGATCCTCAAACTGTCGATTCACGGAAACCTTGAGACAAATTAGCCATCTTAAATTTTTCACTCTTTAAGTTTTACCTTCAACAATTTTTTGAAATTTTTAGTTTAACTCAGGAGGCTCAAGAGTTCCGAGAAATAACGTTTCGAGATTATTACTAACGATTACTTTGCACAATTATTAGATATTTACGGATGCAAAGTCCTCCAGAAGAACAACATTCACAGAAGGATCTTGCCCTGCCAAAACATATTCTTTGAATGTTCGTTGTTTTTCTTCCGCTCCTTTTTTTATCGATTGGATAGCAACCAATAAAGTTGCTCCTTCGGATACCAGAGACCCGGCTAGCACACAGTAGGCCCAATAAAACGGCTCCACAGGCATAGGATTAAAAAGACCATGGATCCCATGGTAAAAGGATAGACCAGCACCCACACAGAAAATACCAACGCCGGATATCAGAGAGGAAACGTACTTCATATTCGTGTAGCCATATGGATGGTCTGCATTAGGGTTCTGAAACATTTTTAATAATGCAATGAATGTGTAGTGATGCAATCAAAATGTATATAGAATCTTATTTTAAAGTACAGTGACTCCAGTCTAACAGGTTCTTAAAAAGTGTATATAATAAATGTATTAAACACAAATATATCTATCTATTTAATAATTAAACTATATCAAAATATGATATAATTAGACTGTGGATCTTTATGCAAAGTGAAATGTTTTTAAAATGAAGTGAAATGGACATTTATTTTCTTTCTTATAATAGGTTGAAAATGATGCAATGGTATTGGTAAGTGCATAAAATCCGCTGTCTAGATATAATAAACGTTTAGATTGCATGACGTTGAGGAATATTGTGGAGACTCACCTGTACCGATTTGTGAATACCATAAGCTAATATTAATTGGTTGCAAGTATCCGCAGCGGAGTGCACGCACTCCGCGAACATGCTGTGCGAACCAGTAAATACCCAAGCGAATAGTTTACATATAAAATTGCACGCGTTGCTGGGGAAGAAAGGAATCGATTATTCAAGCAGGTAGGTGATATTAGGATCGATCGAAAAGACGAGGCTTACATTGCGATCGCAGTTAAAACTACTTTGCCGGATCTCCCAAAAAGTCCTTCTTGTTCTTGAATAAACTCAGTCTTGCTACCCATTTCTCGTCTGTAATCTCTCAGTCTCCGTTTCACAGTAAATACATCTAGGACGAAAAACAGGCAGCAATGTTTACACCAAAGAATTTATCAAGCAGACATTTATACCGTATTAACAAACGCGGGACAATAAACCCTGCAAGATGGAGAGACATCTTACAACAACGATGATTATTCCGTGTCAAATCGTTTTCGACAGATTCCAACAAGAGACATTACGAAATGTTACTTTTACTTAGAAGTAACAGACGAAAAAACAATAAACCTTACTTTGCTGATAGGCTTTCTGTTCAAGCTCTTTCTTAAGAAGCTCCTTCATCAAGGCCTCTCTGGATCCCCAAACTTCCAAGGCTCTGAAAGTAAAACTCGCTGACCATTATCGGAAAAGATTATAAGTAAAAGTAATCCTTCAACTTACTTGGCTTCGACATCCTTTCTCCAATAGACAGTGATTGGCGGTTCAAATTCGTAAGGTGATCTTCGCTTGGTTTTTGGCAAATTTTCTAGGTCGGACGGCTTTAATAAAAAATCAGACATGGCTCTTACTGGTGTAATAAAATTACGTTCTAGGGACGATGTACCTCTTTCGACTTTCTTCTTCTTGGCTAAAAATTAGAGTCGCTTCAGCACAAAGAATGCGACGACTTACAGAAACAAATTAACATACCCCAGAGAAACTCATAACAAAAATAAAAAATAAAACCTTTCTTTGCTGCAGCTACTTCTGTACCTTCCACAGCAACATCCTGTGGCTTTTCCTTCTTAGTTTGATCGTCGCTCACGGAAACAGGTTCCATGCTTAGCTTCCTCTCCTTTAATTGACCTAAATTCTCCTCTTTCAGCTCGATTATCCTCTGCGCCGGTTCCTCTGGCTTTTGAACTATATTGCCGGACTCTTCTTTCTGTGTTTTTGTAAAAACAGAAATCGACCTGGACATTGGAATAAGAATCCATCTTTGGTCATTCGCCTGTCCACCTTTTCTTGAACCGAGAGAGTTGGTTACAATCTGTATGTATCTTGTGCTGTGATTACACGTTACTGAGGTGCTAGCGCATCTTTTCACGTATCCTACTTGAAAAATGTATAGACAATCATTATTGTAGCGACCAATGTTGTGGAGGAGCCTTAGTATCTTTGAAGATCGTCGCAACATCGTTCCAAAGCTCGAGCCTTGGCCAAGCACACCTTTCTGAGAGCTACCTAACCTACCTAAAAGTAAATAACAGTTACTTTGCCGCAACGCGAACACCGTTTCTACTTTCAGATTAACTCTTAATCTAATTCGTTTTATCCGTATACGAATACAACGTCATCGAACGATGCTTCGTTTCGTGAAAAACACGTATAACGAACGGAAAACCATTTCGTAGAAATTCTTTACCTTATTCACCAGTTCAGTTTTACATTGAGGTATTTCATAAGGTCGAATGCATTGTGAACAATTGTTAGATAAGAAATGCAAGCTTTGTATGCAATTCCACTGATAAAAAGTGGTCCGGTAGGCCTCGTTCGAACTGTCAAAAATGCCGATCTACTCCTGCCTGAAAGCGGAGAGATTACTGAAGCATCAATAGCCGTCGGTAAAAACATTGTTGCATGCTGTACGTTCAGACAAGCCGTGCATCGCATTTAAATAAAAGGAAAGCGTGACAACACGCACACTATAATTTTGTATTATTTCTTGTCAATGTAATTTCTCTAATTAGAATAACTTATCATATAATTCGATTAGTGTTACAACGAGCTCGTTGAATTGGTTTAAAAAGTGTACGTGATTTGTCAGGTAATAGCTTTATAAACTATATTTTTCGTAGGAATTGGTTTATATAATGAAGAGTAATTAAAGGAATAATTATATTAGGCGCATTCCATTTTGTGTAGTAATACGCGTATGATTTTTGCCAAATTAGTTATAAGATTAAATGTAAATTCCGGCATGAATTATCTGCTTTCGAAAATCTCAAACTGGCAGTCAAATGTTATTAACAGAGTAACTCACTCAAACCATAGATCAAGATGGTATCGCCATCTGTCGTTGGTCAACGTCACAAACATATGGGACTAGCTAGCACAGACGAGGTTCTGTGGTTTTGCGGCTA
This sequence comes from Lasioglossum vierecki, assembly GCA_028455595.1. Lineage (NCBI taxonomy): Eukaryota > Metazoa > Arthropoda > Insecta > Hymenoptera > Halictidae > Lasioglossum > Lasioglossum vierecki. Next base: position 34,560,893 of record CM052335.1, read on the forward strand.
TGAGGAATGGCGCTATTCTCAGATTTTGGGAAACGAATGATTTTTTTTTGGAATTGTTAGAATTTGCAACGAATGTTATGGTCAAAGTGGGAAGAATTATTTGTAGCCAATAGATTCAGATGAAATAAATAATCGAATGCATAACTCCAATAAAAAGAGAGAAGACGCTCGATCAATAGAATTTTGGGCTACCTTAGGTTATCTTAGAGCCTGGAGTAACTCTTTTGGAGTAACTAATTTGAAAATCAAATTATGCGAGTCTTTCTAAACTCTTCATTATTTCACCGGTAGGCTGGTGAAAACGTTTTCATTGTAATTAGAGACACCCTCTAAAAGTAATCAGAACGGGGATAATTATATAATTTGAATGCGTACCAATAAGTTCAATATATTTTATAAATTGTATCGTACATTCCATGATATCTTCATGTGTAAATAAATTACAAACTGTATCGACAATTGAAAAACATTCTTCAATTACAGTTTACAATCTAGAGAAGCATGAACGTGAATAGTGTCACTTCAAAACATGTGCTGGCTGATACACATTTAATCAAAATCCATATATGTATGATTACTATATAAACGTTAATTGATTTTTTCGTAACATAATACAAATACACTCAGAAAACGAAAAACAAAATTAAATTGAAATCTCTAAAGAGTGAAATACAGTACCGTAATCGTTTCTAATGCATATTAATTTGAAGCTCAATGAAACTTTGTTCTAATTTCAATTTTGGAGTCAAAGATTTGATTAAAACAAGGATGTCACATAGTATTTTTCGAATAATGAATATTTTATTTTTTGTTATAATTAAAATATACACTGTGTCATGGGTGAAACAGGCGAATAGTAATCAATAGTAACAAAATATTTGTGTTATTTCCTTTAATTTCACACTCTGTTCTCTTTTTTTTATATATATGTATATATATATAAACATATATATATGTGTATATATATATTTTTTCCACACGCAGCAAATATGGTATACATAGTATACAGATTTAATTTCAAAAGCTCAATTAGCTTGGCTTAAAATCCTTCATCAGAGAACAGTTTTCGCTAGTCATTGCGTTATGTGCTTTTTTTTATTTAAATTGTATTTAAGCCAAACTGTCGATACTTTTGTAACATCTGAGAAAAACTTGAATGTTTAAAGCCTTATCAGACTTGTGTATAATATAATTTCGATGTACCTAAATGTAGTTCTCGTAATGCCGGTATCTACATTTGCTATAATCGTGTTGTCGTTTTTAATCGATTTCTTTAGTCGTGAAAAATTACAAGTTCTATTGGCTGTCAAATTCCCTAAGTATGTATCATATCCTACGATACTCTACATAGTAACAGTCTTCTCGCGATGTGAAGAGCAGTCTTTGTATACCAGACAGGAACTGCTATTCAGAGCAAATGCGAAAGAAATGTCATAGTAGACTAAATTATAAATAATTTGCCATTATTTTTGTCTCACAATCGTTTCCATTGCCTTAAACATTCTGTTGATTCAGTGTTTACGAATCGTTTTGTTCGCGTTAACAAGACACAATTATTTTTTGCCATATTTGTATGTCTTCCACATAAAGGAGTACACGAGTGCAAGCAACAACATTCTCCAAGAATCGATCTTTTCCAATGAAATTTTCGCAAGCAATTTTCTTCCATTCTTTAATTTTGTAGTAAGTAAAACATCAAGCAAAACAGAAAATAGATACTAAAAATGTGAAATCATAAAATTATCAAAGAAACCGCGTGCTATATCTATTATAATAATTATTGCTTATCCAATGTTGTCTTCAAAATATTTTGTAACCATCCTCTACCACTCGCGTACTCTTCGCATATCTACCCAGGACGTTCATATTTTAATTATATTTATTTTGAAATATTTTTATCTTTCTCTTAATCGCTACTTTTTTTTAATATGTACTAACTCATACGCATATACATCATTATGTATGTGTACACGCATATACATATTACATACGAAGATGCGTATGTCTCTCATCATGATACCTTATGATTCATATAAGTTACAAGCCTTACTTTTAAAATATAAACAATTAGATGATAATAGATAATACGTTTATGTTATAAATTTATGAGGAAGAAGTACGTTTAATTAGGAGTACGAACCATTGGTCCATGAATGGTAATTTCTTTCTTTTTAGTATCTATTCGATTACTTCTATCTGACATAGTGCTTTCCAAAAAACTGAAATAAGTTTATCGATGTAATTGATTCTACCGGTAACGACGCTGCGTCGAGTTCATCATTGTTTTTTTTCATTTAATAATAAGAGTAACACCAAGCATATAATAAACAATACTTTAGTAATGCAACTTAATATGCTAAAGAATAATTAGAGTATTAAATTAAAAGATATACATTGTTAGTATTATGAATCATGAATAACAAGAAACCAGGAGTAAATCAATCTTGAATTTGTTCCTTTTCATGGGGTCGCTATTAGTTACTGTCTCCTCATACTTTGCTTCACGTACATGTAGGATAAAGTGTTTCAATCGTCATAGGAAAATTCAACATTTGTAAAAAATATTTGAACATTCTCTTTTGTAGTCTGATGTGTGTGTATGTGTGTGTGTGTGTGTATTTGTGTGTGAGATATATGAGAAAAACGTGCTCACGCAAAAAGAAAGTTGCGATTTCTTTCGACTCAATAAATCACTCTTCGACTACTTCAACTGATCAATGAAAAAATTTGTTCCTTCTTTAGAAACTGTACAATTGAATGTACATACGTATAAAGATTAGGGCATTCGGGCTCGAATACGGATCTTGCAAAGACCCTATAAGCTCTTTCGTCTCAAATTTCCCGATCGCAGTCTCGGACTGTATCTAAATAACATTGGTCTACTCCTTACTATGTTCTTGCTTTATCACCAAGTTTCGAGTGTGTAAGATTCATATACCCTCTGTTTTTATTAGTAGGGTTGATGTCTCTGAAACTGACGTGGTCCCTGACCGTTTCCTCGTGGTTTACCTTGGGCACCGTAGCCCATGTTACCATAGTCGTCGTAACTCTCGTAATCGAAATTTGCGTACATATCGTCGTAGCCGCCTTGATAACCGTTACAATACTCAGGAATGTAGCCGTAACCGCCACCATAACCGTACCCGTAACCAGGCCCCCAGAAACCTTGGTTTCTCGGGTCCGAATTTACTTTTACCTTCTTCACGTCCACTTCCTTCCCATTTATCGTTTGCTTCGGCGTTTTCAATAGCTTATATACAACTTCTTTCGAGTCAAACGTGATGAAGCAGAAACCTTTCCTCTGGTTCTTCACTTTATCAAACGGAGCTTGCAGTTCTACGATTGTCCCATATTGACCGAAGTAGGCCTTGATGTCCTCGTCCGTGATCTCAGGAGTGAGACCACCCACGAAAATTTTGCCGTACTGAGGTTTCTTGCTCACTCGTTTAGGATCAACCTGAAAAAAAGATTGTTCGTTTAATAACAAAAAGAGAAAGAAACTATCCAACAAAGAGAGGACCACAACTGTCCTCGATTTCACTGAGCTTCTGTACAATGCATATATACAAATTTTTAATGATATATGTGGCATATTAGCTGTAGGTAGTTTGTTTTAAAGTTATGTATCTACAAATGACCCCATGGAAGTCCTAGGATTAATTCCTGTGGAGTTGAAGTGATTTTCTGGCAATTATACATGAACGAAGAACACAAAACAGTCCAACACTGTAAGTATATAATAGAAGCTTGTTTGTGTCACTAGTTTAGTTTAAAACAGTGAACAAATTAAATGAATTTAAAATTGCTGATTATCAAAGAAAGAAAGAATCTTCTACACGAGTTCATCTTTGCAATTGATGTAACAATTCATTTTGCATAAAGGTCTGCAGTCTATTTATCACACTGACATTATGTTGCTTAAGAAGTTCATGTTTAATGAACCACATAAGAGGCAAACACTTTGATAAAACATGAATATCATGTGTACAACAGTTGTTTCATGAGCGAAGTATGAACAAACATCTCCTATCTGCATTTTAACAATATTTGTTCTGAATGATGCCTCTAATGAATAGAGAGTATCAAAACTGTTGACCCTTTGAATGTGTACTATATACTTCAATTCGAGATACTCTTTTAGACCAAACAAACTAACTTTGAGATGTTTACTTTGCAACAAAAACTTGACGATACATATTGCTTTGTTTGCGTTTCATTTGTAATCCCCATATGCTTCTTGCTCATTCTTTATAATATTGTTTGTTGCATCTGCTATACCACTCGATTGGCATGTTTTGCACAAATTTGCATTTTTTTCAAGCGCTCTGCAATCATAGAATCAACTGAAAGAAAATTTCAACTCCGTATTAATAATATCTGTTTCAAATGAGTATTTAATCAAATAAGATGTATCGTTTTGCTTGTATGAAAACGATTAACGTACAACATCTACAACAACACATTAATTCTGAGGCTACTAGGTAACGTCTGGACATAACCGTCTTGCTTCGCTCTCATGATTTCTGTGGTACATTAGAAGGTGTACAACTTTAATTATTTACACATTTAAAGTTATTATGTGGCTTATATTCCGTGTACACCACAAGAGGCTCGTGTACAATCATTGTGCAAAGGCTCGGTAACAGTCTGCGGATCTCTATACAAAAAAAGATGCTCCGATTACAAGGAACAGAGTAATGAAATTTGTTTGTTCGCTTAACATATTGGAGTTCTGAAATTCTTCTAATCATGCTCCTGTGTTATGCTTCACCTATTTCCGTATAAAATCCGCAGTTTACTTGTTGGAATTATAATTAGGCTTTTGGTAAGAGCAGAAGTTGCTCCGAAACGTATTGAGAGTGGGGAAAAAAATGGAAATACGACCGACCTTTCGTTTATTGATGTAATGATCACCAGAGGCGAGGAGTTTGTCGATGGTCTTGGGGTTGGTGAATACCATGAACGCGAACCCCCTGGAGATGCCGGTGTATGGGTCAATCTTAACGGTGATGCTCTCGATCTCGCCAAACTTGCCGAAATGATCTCTCAATTCCTTGTCGGTGGTGTTACGCGACAAGCCGCCGACGAAGAGTTTACGTTCGTCGTCCTTTCCCGGGATCCCGGCGGTCGCCTGTTGCTGTTGCTGGGGCTGTTGCTGCTGGCCTGATTGTTGCTGAGACTGCTGCTGTTGATTTTGCGACTGTTGCCCGGTCCCTTCGGCCTGGGCTTGATTCTGGTAACAGTCAACCGCCGCCATCGTGTTTCGCTTTTGTGGAACTTACCGCGTTCGAAACCACGTCGGGAAATAACGAGAGCGGACTGTGCGAGCGGACGAGATCGGCGAAAGCAACGGTATACTGGCCACCAGAATAATTTCGGAGCTGTTGGCACGCGTCACAGTCGGTTCTTATGGTGAACCGGTGCCGGCTTACGACCGAAAGAAAGAGAGTCAGCAACAGTTTCCGATTCCCTCTAAGCCTCTATTCGCGCGACGTGATTCGTCGATTCCCCTCGGCCCAGTTCCCGAACGCCATTCACGCTCGGAGATTCAACGGCCGACGCCGGAAATTCCAGACCGTTTCCGGTGATCGTTTCATTACTAACATTAACGCAATTTCAACGAGAATCCGAAAACCAAATCATTCCCCTGCTCTTTACATTTCTAAATTTTTTATTTAATTTTGCCAACACCTTCTCCACGCGGAATCATTGGCGTCGAGAAAGTCCTTGAACACCGATGAACCACGAAAAATGTGCGAATACCTTTGTTCCTTTCAACGGTACAATCGGTGTCCGTATCGGTTCGAAATATGTAGCTCGATACTGAGTTTTTCTATGAGGATTTATGATGTATATTCTCCTTGGTTGGTTAAGGTATACATTCGGTTTCGCTGGCTGATCGCCGTGCCTGTAGATTTAGGTTAGGTTAACGGGTTGCGTTTGTTAAAAGATTTTTTTTTCATAAACTACGATTGTTCTCATAAATTGAGACGTTGTACAGGGAGAAACCATAGACTATGGAGATGGAGGTTCTTCTATAGCAGATACACGATGCAGAATGGCTTTCGGCAGAGGACCACTGCGAAAGAATAGCACACTTGCCAATCGTATCAGACATATATATATGTTTACCATTTAATTAATTACTTCCGTCGACGAACGCTAGAAAAATCGGGAGACCGTTTACGTCGGGTTAGGTTGCTCTCGTCCGAAAACTCGGAGATTCGTGGACGATCTGACTTATTTGCACACTATTTTAAAGTCGTTGCTTTCTCAGTACATATATAAATATAGCCAGACAGAGAATGTTGTATAAATAAAACACAGGCCCTCGGCAACCCCGGCTTATCTTTTCTTCGGCGGAACGGTTTAAGAATAGAATAAGGTTCTACGGGTAGACCGATGCGTTGTTAATTATAGATCACGCTTTTCGTCGGTATCCCACGAAAAAAATGCTGCAAAAGCCCTCGTAAAACGTTCCGAATTGCGAAACAATGCTTGTTACGATGACGAACAATTCGAGAATCAACGTATTCCTTTGATAATCGAAGAGGACACTTCGTTCTACACTGTTTTACCATGCTGTCCTACGCGATACTAGATCCCTCTATTTTTGCAAGATGGCGCCACTTGTGTTGACTCAACTCGTAGTTTTACCTTACAGTCTTTAGGAAATTAGACGTAAGAAGTATCATTTATTTTTATATGAATTAATCGTGAAGAGTTTTTCATACCCTGAAATCCGATCTTATTCTTAATAAAGAAAAAACAAAACACGTTTGATTTATTCGTGCGCTGGAGTCTATCTTTCGGGTGCATTCGACGTGTAACAAGTTGGAGATTTGAAGAATTGCACTTTGAGATGGGTTAGAGGATTCTACGTATGTAGTTTTTTAATTAAAATAATATAATTCTATTTTCGTTCCTCCACACAAAAATAGAGATATAAGTTTCGGTATCGCTGTTACTGTTCGAAAGAGGAATAATCTTGCCAACCGATCGATCGTATAAATAGATACGCGTGCACAGGTGTATACATATATATATGCACTCTGCACAAGGTAAATGACTCGTTTGACACCTGCATGCACGCGTAAACAAGGATGCGCTTGACTCGCGTGCATGCTAGGCTTCCCGCGATTTTTGTCCCCTTATTCGTTTCGTTAATTTGCTTAAAAGTGCATTTCGGGAAATGGTTTTCGTTGTTCATCATAGTTTTATACGCGATTCTTTCTCGTTGAACGTTCTTTATTGCGGTTAGTCGTGACGTGTGAACGCGCATGAGAATTCGAACGTTCGCATAACAGACGGAGACCATCGAACCGAGAAATTTCAATTAAAACGAGAGACTGTTAACGCGTCCAATACCTTTCTGTGTACCGGCGTATGACGCGACGCCGCACAGTAGTTTAACCCGTCAAAAGGCGGACCAAATTCGAATTGTCAACTATGGTTGAATTCGCTGGCATTTGACATGTCTACACGCGTATGATTAAATTGTACCGCGAAAACGAATTACCTTAAGTCACTCAGGATTTTCAAGTGCAAATATGTACATATGTTTTAGTGGGGCCACACTTTTCAAAAATATTATGGAATTTTTATTTATTATATTATTTTTTAAGAATAATTTTTTAGTCAGAAATTTAGACAGCGTTACAGAACTTTGAACTATATATATATATAACCTTTCCAAAACTATGACGAGTGTCGTCGGGTGATCACATTAGCATTTGCACGACGGTCAGCGAAAGAATTGCATCCATTGGAGAGTCTTCATTGACCCGGATATTCTCATGCAAATATTTACATGAAATTGCTCCCTTTCGTCTTGATTTCAGAGTATAATTGATGCACATTGAAATGCATCGCTTTTCCAAATTAAGAGGATTTATTTAGAAAAAGTGTTTCAAAGAATCATCTCTATAATTAACATTCAGAAGTCGTCCAATTTCGATGATCGTACCGATACAATATATTTTCAATGATGTCTTATTAATATCCATTAATTTTATCGTACCCTATTAATCTTTCAAGGTTCTCGCGCGATTGTCAATTTCTATTTGTACAATCAACGATGTATAATTTTATATGTGTTATTATAAATTCTAAGATAAATAAATTGTGCTACGAATTTGGAAATCCTTTCCACAGTCAGTACGGTGAACGGACGGATCGCATCTGATGGGTCGAACAATCAATTGAAATCAATCGCCAGGAACCATGCACCTAGATAATTCTTTTTCAAACGATATGTTACAGCGGATCCAGATTCCTCCACACTTGTAACACAAGATCTATTACAAAACGCTCGAAGATCAAGAGAAAGCTCCAATATTGTTCACACCAGGATAAAAAAAAACAATCTCTAAACCCGAATTCCAGAGTCAAACTCGATCCACCAGGTATATAACTATAAAAAATATCATATATAGATATGTACACATAGGCCTTCGGGTTCGATTAAAAAACTTGAAAATCCCCGTTCCATCTATCTCCAGAGTTCCTGAGCTCGTCGTGCGCAGTGCACGCATCTCTCGCCGTCCGAATGGAGGGGGGTGGGCGTCGGGACGCCAGGCGTCGCTGGCGTCGAGCCGGCGGCATATCGTCGAGTCGAACGTGTCGTGTGCCGTTGCTGTTGTCGTCGTCGTGGTCGTCGTCGTGGTTGTCGTCACCGAGGTTGTTACAGAGTAGCTCCGGAAGAAAAAGCTTGAGGAAAAAAATAAGAGAAACCTCGAGAAATAGCATTCCGACGGAATCCGTGACTACCGTTGAGAACCTCTATTTCGTTCCCTGTCGAACGGATAAACGGAAACAACGGGAAAATTCGGCGGCGGAAAATTTGTTCGTGGTTTTCCGGGCGAGAGAGCTCTTCCGGTCGGGCCGTGTGTGGTTGTACGTGTGGGAGAGCAGCGTTCGTAGAGAGGTTTCCGAACAATTTTGCGGGAGGCGAAGCATGTTCGTGTGCCGTAAGGGCGAGAACGAGGAGGACCAAGAGGACGGGTAAGAGCGTACGGTGGTGTGGATCACGTCCGTGGGACACAGAGACTCGAGACGGTACGGGAGGACTCGAGGAGGAGGCAGTGAGGAAACGTAAGAGGAGCAGGAGGAGGAGGAAGGGACCAGACGGAGGCTCGAACAGTCGTTGTCCCCGCGGGTGAACCGAGAGTTACGCTCCATAGCATCGCGCGAGTGAGTTGTTGCGTGGGACACGAGACGAGACCGCGGAGCAGCACGAGAGCGAAGATATGCACGCAGCGAGCAGGTAAGCACACAGACACGCCACGATTGATTTCGACGACGCCTCTTTTCCGCGGACAACCCGCTCTAACCCGCCCTCGTGCACCGACCAACCCGCATAGAGAGACCAAAGAAGACGTAAGAGAGAAAGAACGTATAGTAGATTGACCAGAAAGGGTCATCGGTCTTTCAGGGGCTAGCTTAAGGGAAAAATCGAATGAACTGGTGAACAACTGTGCTCTACCTGGAGGGAGCTAAACAGAAAGAAAGATAGAGGACTATACTATATATATATTTTTTTTTTTGTTGGTCGAAAAGGTTATTCAATTTTTCTGAAGCTAGTTTAAAGGAAAAATCGAATCAACTGTGTCGGACCGACTGATGAACTCACTTCTGGCCGGAGCTCTCTAGCTTCGAGCTCTAGACCAAAAGAGACATACAGCTTATACGTATACACATAAGGTTGATCAAGAAGTTCTTTCAATTTTTCTGGAACTAGCTTCAGGGAAAAAGTCGAATGCACAGTGTTCGACCAGCTAATGAGCAAACTGGTCTAGCTAGAAAAAGTCAGACGAAAAGAGTATACAACTAATTTGATCATTAATTAATTGTTCTCATTAATTATGAGGAGCAAGTGTTCAATAAAAATGCACTTCTTCTCTTAACAATTTTAATAAATTCACACACACCTCTGCTATGAATGCCTAAAATCCACGGTCTATCAATGCCCTAACAACTCAACTCTTAACACATGTATAAATGCGAGAAGCTCGATTCTAAATATCGCTAGAACCGATCGCGATCTTAGGGGGGTTCGGCCATCAAACGATCGGATCAATGAATCATGAACTGATCTAATGTATTTACGGGTTTGATGCATATAGTTAGGAAAACATTTGAGTACTATGTTTTTGAAAAAGAGAAAACTTTCTTCGAATTTGGCATTCTATTTTTTTAAAAAATGTATAAAATCCATACTGTTCCAATTAGCAATTCAATTCTTACGTAAATGTATGAATAGGAGAAGTTCGAATAGAAAAACCATCGGAACCAATCGTGTCGCGATGTCGGATCAATGAATTATAAACCAGTGTAACAACTTTCTGCTTTTGTATTACACCTATTAATTTTTATCGCAAATGCATATAATCCACGATATATATATTAACGATTAAACTGCGATTTTTCACGTAAAAAATACATGATTGTATTACTTGCAAATCACGGGAGCTACATAAACATTTGTTTTTCTTCCGAGTGATTTTACAGTGTTGAATACAATACAGCAGTATTTTCGACACTTTGTGTTCGAAGCTATTTAACTCCAGAACAGAGACATTCCTCCCGGCCCATACCTTCAATAGTTTCTTAGATAACAAACACAGTGATGTAAAAATTGTTTTAAATAATAACGTGGTGATTTTTATTGGTCCCTTGAAGACAACCAATGACTAAACATCGCAGTGATGTGTATAAACGGTAGAATCCCGGATCGAAAAATATCTGGAGCCGATTGCGGCGCGATCTTAGGGAGGTTTGGTCGTCGAACGATCGGATCGATGAATCGCGTGCGTTTCTGGGAGGGAGTGAAAGGGAATCGAGGAGGGAAAAGGCGTAAGATCGTGCTGCGTAACTAGGTGTACCATGAGTAATGCGAGCGCGGGTTCGCACACGATTTTTCGCGTTCGTGGAAACGGCGAGAGGGTGTGAGGAGCGTCAGTACTCGGTGCACACGCACTCGAAGGTACACGGTTACGCATACACAGAGACGGGTACGATCGCACACAGGTGGACAACGCGCGTACATATAAATATAATCGAACGCACCCAGATATCTATTTATAAGTTTAAACACAAGGCGAGAAGGAGTGGTGGTGGGAATATCGTGGCAGTGGTAGAGAACGATCCTCACCCCTCCCTACCCTGGTAGATGTGTACGCGCGTACGTTTGTGAGTGTGCCTTTGCGTGGTTGCCGGGTTCTTGGTAGTGGTGTGTATCCCTTGGATAGTGGTCTCTATCATGGTTGTACTTTCGCTGCTGGTATAGTGATGAAGCAAGCGTAGATGGTTCGTCGATGGCAGGAATGTGGAGACGGTGGAGGATGAAATTTCTTTGCGGTGATATTTGAAGGAAATAGAAAAACAGAGGAAGCGAACGTTGTAGAGGAACGGGAACATAAGGGGCAAAGTATGAAGATTGCGTTTCTTGTTGTTGACTATGTTGAATCGTTGATGGTAGTCGTGTGAAGAAATTGAAGGAGAAAGTTTATTTACGGTGAAATTCGAAAGATGAAAATTGAAAGAAAGAGGGAGATAAGGTTGTAAAAAAATCCGTTTTTCACTGCTGATATACTGATCATGATTATTTTGGTTCCTTGGAGACGTACAGAGAAACTGAAGAAGGAATTTTATTTGCTGTCTGACTCGAAGCAAACAGAAAAAGTAAGACACCATACATTGCAGAAGGGGAAGCCTAAAGAGGAACGACGTGTAAAAAGTGCGTCGTCTGCTGTCGCTGATACAGTGATCACGATGATTACGATTCCTTGCTGGTAGACTCAAAGAGAAACTGAAGAAGGAATATTCTTTACGGTCCGACTCGTAGAAAACATACAGAAGAAAGAAAACGCTGTAGGAGAGAAGACTAAAGCAGAACGAGACATAGATAGTGCGTCTTCCCCTGCTGCTGGTACAGTGCCGATTGACGTACATCGAAACAAGAATTTTCTTCGCGCTGAAACTCGAAGGATAATGATAATAAAATTGCAGAACGCGTTCCGAAGGAAGAAAATCCAAGGAATAAAGTTCTTCCCTACTGTTGACGATTAAGATTACGTTGATTCATTGTTGGGAAGCCGAAGAAACAATTTCATTACAGAAGAGGAGAAACGCAAAGAGTGTGGCGCAGAAAGTGTAGCTAAGCACAGAAACTCGAATATTCTTTGCGTTGACATTGCCAGAGAAAGGAAACATTCTAGAAGAGGGAGCGTAGAGGACCGAGGTGTAGAAAGTAATGGGAACCAAAGAAACAAGAAGAATATTGTCTGCGCCGACACTGCAAGAGAACAGAAAGCAAACAGAAAGAAAATGTTCTACGTAGAAGAGAAAGCGTTGAGGACCGAGGTGTAGAAAGTGCATTTTCCGTGGCGTATCGTGATACCAGGAAGAGGAGAGCGAAGGAAAAAGGATTAAGAAGAGAGAGGGGATTAAGAAGGAAGGACTCGAGTCGGAGGAGACGTCCTGTTCCTGAGCGCATCACGCGGATATGACGGGCGGATACGACCGGTTCACATGATACGAAACCTACTCGCTCTTCAACAACTTCACTCGGTCTTTTGCAAGATATGTGGTAAGTCCGAGATCTCGTGTCTTGCTTCAGATTTGAGACTCGTTAGAAACGTGTGAGCTACGTTCTAGTTACCTACTGAATTTTAATTAACTAGAGAATTTTGGTTAGTTGGGTAATTTCAGTCGGCTAGAGAGTTGTATTAGGGCCAGCGAAAACTGAACGATTTCCAAGCTTTTGGAATGGAGTTCTCACAAGTTGTCAGCACATCCCTTTTCTTTTAGATCCTACAGTTAGATTACTTCGATCTGCAAGAACTCAACCTTCTTTTGGTGTCAGGAGAAAAAAGTTTGGTTACGAGCAGCAACGTAGGGTAATAAAATAGCCGAATTTTCAGGGGTAGATTTTAGCCTCGTACAGCGAGTTCGAGCACTGAGAAAATTGTATAATAGTTCATCTGCTCTATAGTATACCCGAAAACTTGCACAACTTTCTAAATTTCCATGTAGATCATCAAATTTTATGGCAAAACCGTCGGAAACACTTTGTTTTCGGAAAGAGTGGCGCCTTATAAGGGTCGAAGGAGGCTGTTTCGTATAACACTGACCGAGTTGTCGCCCTCCCACTGACCGCATACCCTTTCTCGATCCCCTCTTTATGGTCCCGCTGGGTTTACGGCCTCGATATATTGCGTAACTCCGAGTACACGCGAGACCAAGCCCCCATTCTCGCTTCCCGCCGAAGCGGAAACTGGATCTCGCCTTCTTTCGATACGACACGATCCGTTGGATCACGATCAGCGAGAAAGAGAGAACCAAGAGAAACAAAGAACTGTTTGGCTTCGAGAGAAACATCCTCTGTGTCTGTGTAATCTCCCCGTCGATTGACTCGTGCCAACGAAAAAACGTTTAGGGTAGCCACGCTGCGAAGCTTTAAAGATTCTGTTCTTACTCAAAGGTCAGTTTTCATACTGATCATCGTTCATCGATTGATAAATAACGAAGGAGATCCAGATGAAATTTTTATTTCGGCGCTATTGGTGGTCCCAAAGTTTTCGAGAAATTAAAACGTCCGCATATATCGTTCAAATTGCGGATTTTATTTGAAGAGAACATTGCTACACTATCTTCATCCTATTAAAATCGTAAAAAGGAAAATATTCATTTTGATTCAATTTCAGTATCAACAAATATCTTTCAATAATAACGACAGTATTTGTTCTCTCTTTTGCGAGAAGCTGTATATCTTTACTAAATTGGTATCAGAAAAACCTATAAAATCCCATATGGTTGAATATTTTCAAAAAATCCATTTTTTCGACCAGTTGCACGAAAACCCTCCCTTAAGGGTCAAGTTTCTCGGTTCCAAACTGAAAATCAGACAGCTTAATTGGAAAGGGTTGCTGCCACGCTGTCGGTATCCCGGTCGTTAATTCCGGATGTAGAGCGACAATAGCTAAATGCCATTAAAAGGGCAACGTGTTCCTCCTTTATTGCCATTGTACAGAGGATCGAAGTTAATGCGCGCGCGCTTCCACGAAACGAGGCTGCTCCTCGGAGCAGCGCACACACACAGACACACAGCTTCTTCGAGGGATCCGAGAGAGCGACGATCCTTCAATTTTGTCAGACGTTTTCCATCGAACGACCAACTACATCGAGGACGACACGAGCGACATGCTGGTTTTTCCTCGTTCGAAGGTAGCGGAGACGTGGCACAGGCCTCTTTGAATTTCAATCTTCCTTTGCCTCGTCTGTCATCGGCTGTGACTTTTACGGGCGCAATCTGCGAGAAGTCCTCGCGGAACTAGCTGCTCTCGGACAGTCGGGGCTCATCCTCGCCTTGTATCTGTCTATCCGACGGGATTTATGGTGTCCGGGATGTTGGCCCTTCGAGGACAACGTTTCCGTGCACTGGCTTTGTTACAGCTTCAGAATCGAAAACTAAACAAATATCCTCTAATGTAAAGTCAAGATATTAACTAGGACGAAACACCTCCTTTCTTTTCCTCATAGTAAAACATTTTAATAGCTAACGTGGTTCTTGAAGCGAAAGATTCAAATCCGAATCCCGAATAAAAATTCATAATATCCTAAGGATAAATTACCATCGATAACTAATTAATTAATTATTCAAGATATTAACGATTATATTCACGTTATTAAATAGTTAATGTTTAATGTTATTTGGCTACGTTTATATTTTACACTGCAAATTAATACAAGTTTATCTAAAAATAAGCAAGTGGTGTTTCGAGGAAACATCTAGACAACCTTCGTGTTATTGCGTTGAGCCCTCAAACATGTTAAAATTCGTACGGAAACGTGTTCTAAAATTGACTCGAAGCATCCTCTCGAAATCGAGTAAAATTTGTCCGGTTACTGTTAGTACTCGAGTTAATATTTTCTTCGTTTATTCGTGACAGAGAACAAATATTCTATGGAGCGTGTGCTCGTGTTCCGTAATCGGGGGGGGGGGGGGGGGAATTTTTCCGCGGAATCTTGCCGCGGTGTTTCCAATTTTATCGCGGAGTCGCCGGATATCCCTGTGTCCCCGTTTCTCTCTCGTCCAGACTTCTCCGAAACAAGGTCTCCTTCCGCCAGCTTTCGACGAAAATAAGATTGATCGCTGCGAGAAACGCCTCTCACGTTTGACTCCTCGTTCGCGAACGATTTTCTTGGTTCCAGTCTCCAGAAATCCGTTCTAGAGACGCTCCGCACACTCTTTTGTCGTAGACCGCGATGGATTGACCATTTAGCTGACCACTCAAATGTATTTTTATTAAATACGTTCGGTGACGTCTTAATGCGTCCATAGCATGTGCACATTTTTCAGATACAAGAAAATATGGATATCTCGTTCCCACGATGTAGAAGAAACTATGAACGAGATATCTCATGTATCTTTATTATTGATATCAAGTGTTTTCTTTGTAAATTTGTCACAAGTAATCGATCTTTAAAACACGTCATCGTTCCTGTAAGCCGTTTAAAGATGATAAATATAAAATACTTCATATTTGACACAGCTAAAGTTTTTAATAAAAATGACTAAAATAACATCATTAAATGTTTCTCGTTCATGGGCTCGTCGACATCGTGGAAACAAAATATCTCATGTCTACTCTATGCTTGCCGTAAGGAATATTCTAGTTGATAAATTGAATTTGTCCCGCAGGCTGGTTTTCATGAAACAACCCATGAAATGTCGAATTCGCACAAAGATTCAAGCTCGGTTTGTTTATCGAAATTCACTGAAATTCATCGAAAGATGGATCTCATCTGTTGCCAGGAGCCATACGTATGTACGGATAAAGGAGAGTCTCTCGACGATATAACATGCAGCGCCTCGTCGTAATAATAATAAAAGTCGCGTGATAGTTGAACCCGGTGGGACCGGTGTTCGCTCGCCCGTTTATTTTCCTCTGGGATTAATTTCTGGGCTTGGGATATTAGAGATCGTAAGGGGCGTATGGCTCGTCGAGAGAGGAACTACAAGGCACAAACTCTCATTAACGGAAGGCTTAATGTTCCTAGAAATTTTCACACAGTGTGTAACAGTGTTTAATTCTACCGCCCTCCGGAAGAATATGCGTCGCTCCGGTGCATACTGTTTGCTCGTGTTTCGGAAAAGAACGCCTAAGGGCGGAGCTTCCGCCTCGAACGAAACGAGTTTGACTTTCGCGCCGCGCCGCTCCCGCGAGCAGCTTGCTCCAGCTTTATTAGGTTTAATAAACGAACGAACTAATGGAATTCGATCGAGCTTCGTGTCTATCGACTCGGCCCAGATCCCTCTTCATTCGTTTCGCCACGGATCGTAGCCTTTTTCAGTATTCGCTTCGAAAAATAAAGTTTCGACGAGTCTGTTTCGGTGTTCGTTAATCGAGGACCACGGGAATTTTTCCCGGGAAACCACGTTGCGGTTTTTCGACCGTGAGTCTCTCCAGTTTTTTGCATGATCGTCTGTCTTCTTTTAAAATAAAGCGAAGCCACGACCTTCCGGCTTTAATTTCGCTTCTCGAACATTCCACAATTCAAAACAGAAAAAGTAGTGTCGATCCTTGTGTGGATAATTTTCAAAAAAGAAGAAAAACTGCGTCTGAAATTATAACAGTGAAATATAATAAAATCAGATTGTACTACATTGTCAAGGTTCTGTATTTTATTACTTACTTGCTTTATGAAAATCTTAACACAAATTCGAGAATTCTTTCAACGTTTCGAAATTGATATTCTCATTCTCACTTTTCTCAGCTAAAACATTGTAATCGCTTTTCGTGTTCGGTAGGTTTAGTGTTAATCGTTGTTCTGTTTGCGATTACGTTCGTAGTTTCGTGCACAGGACAACGCATTTAGCAGAACTAATGGCGCGTTGTAGTAGTTTTCGAAGGCAGCATCGCGCGTCACGATGTCTGGTCGATTCATAGTTGTACGCATAGTTCCTCCGGGGCTATTACGATGATAAATTCCAATGAATCGTCGAAACGCTGAGGAAGTCGCCTTCGCAGGAAAACAACGGTGAATTCGCGTCGAATTCGCCGGTGTTTCGCGACGAAGAGAGACTCGAGCTTCTCAAAAGACAAGGACAGAATTAATTTCTTTACACGATCGCGTCTGCCTGGGTAATTTACACTTCGTAAAGGCAACGCTCCTGGCGGAATGCCTTGGAATGCCGGCTGGGAATCCGAGGCGAAATCTCATTATCTATCGACCTGAATTTCCACGGGATTGGTCCGCGATTTCGGTCCGAGGAGAACCGGGTCGGCCCGGGGACAACGACGTTTGCTCCTGAGGAACTTCCGATGTGGACGACGAACTTCCCGAGTCGATTCCGATCAACAAAAGAATTCGAAAGCGAGAGCCGTTTTTCCGCTTGACGAATCACGGCAACGAACAAGAGCTGCTCGGTCAAGTGAAATCGATCAAGCGAAGATTGTGAGGATCGTCACTAAAAATTGCTGTACCGCTATTCAAAATATTTTTTGCATTATTAAATATGTTGGTGTCTAACCTATTACTAAACATTTAACTATTCTATGAGAAAATGAAAAAAATTATTATTATTATTTATTATAGACGAACTGAAGCCCTTTTACATAAGTGTTTAAAAAAAAAAGAGGAAGATACAAGACTACTCGTCTAGTAAGAAAGAAGAGACATCCACAAAAAGAAAAAGAAAGCAAAATATAATAATATAATACTGGTACAATCGATAGGTATTATCATATAATCCTGCGTAGTTGCATTTGAAAATTTTTCACAGATTCAATGAAAAAATCAATACGATTATAAATAGTGCTTGATTTTACAATGATGCGAAAATTTTGCAAAAATTTTGCAAAAATACTGAAACATGTAGAAAAATCGACTAAACACGATCGCTTGTTCAGATAAATTTTACATGATTTTAAAGACTTAAAGTACGTTAATATTACTTAATACATTAATAATTACCTAATAAATTAATTAATTAGTACATTAATTATTACTTAATACATTAATTATTATTATTAATTATTAATGTAAGTCATTTTAGAAATCGCAGTTACTGGGAACCATGCGGTGTTGATCAAACATTTAAGAAGTCTCTCTTGCATGCTCGGCAGTTCTCGAATTAATTGCAAGCACGCGGTCTCATGATAGTAAACGAGGACCGACGAGAAGCGAAACCGCCCGAAAACAGACCGGCTCTGTTGTTTCTCACGTTAAAGACGCATTCAGAGGTTCTGATCACGAAGAGCGCCACGCAAACAACTGCTAAGAGCCACACGAATTCCCAAACGAATTTCTGCTCTGCTCTTCCAACAGCGTGTTCGCTTTTTCCTCGATCAAAGATCGATTCTGCGAACCCGCAGACGACACGGTTAAACGTTTTACTCGCTGGTGATGAGTCAATAGTCCTTTCAAATTCAAAAAAGAAATTTCGAACAATTCAACCCTTTCCTCTGGGATCCTTATTCAAAGCCATTCTTTTGTCATTCTTTCCACGTTTGCTGGTAGCATCATCAATTCATGCAACAAAAAGATCTGTGCAATTTTATCGTTAATAACCCTTGTAGAAAGATGAAAAAATAATTATTCAATCATTTCTAGACTTCAATACAAAAATACGTAATACAAAAATTCTAAATTTTTTCATGCAACTATTCCTTAGAGGCGTACGAAATTAAAAACTTTGTCCGCTTTGGCACGTGCAGTTAATTTGTCTGGTTAGCGAAGAGTATAATCAAGAAGATCGCGGAACGAGCCTACGATAAAAGTAACGGGATGAAGAAATCGGCCGCGACAAATGTCCGCCCATGATCGAGCGACTCGGGTGGACCGTAAAGACTGGACTCCGACATTTTTATGGCCCGTATTTACACGCCATCCGAAACGATCGGGTGGCACAAATTTGCTATATCCACGTTAACTGGCGCGCCGGACAACTGCACGGCTAATAAAGTTAACGATATCTTGCCATCAACTTTTTCATCGTTCCCAGCCGCAGGGATCCTCCGTGGGGGATGCTGAATACGCGCCAAAAATATAGAACATCACTGCAGAATAAAAAATTCCATTAAAAACAAACCAGCCGATTCTGTGCAAAATTTGTTGGATTTTTCGACGTAAAAATCGATAGATGAATAATCCTAGAGTTGTAAACATAAATCTCTATTAGAAAGTTATGACTAGATAGATTTTATGGGCGTTTGTGACAAGAATGAATCTATGAAATACGAAACAGTTAAAGAATTTGAAGAATGCACAGCTACAAGAATATGCTCGAATATACAAGAATATACAAGAATGTATATGAATGTACAAAAATTTACAAGAATGTACAAGAATGCACAAGATTGTACAAGATTATACAAGAATATGCAAGATTATACAAGAATATACAAGACTATACGAGAATATACAAGATTATACAAGAATGTACACGAGACAAAATGTGTTGCCTCTCGATGCAGACAATTATTGTTTTGCATTAGAAACCACAATTTAATCGCGACAATAATATTCGAAGGTACGCCATGGAATTTGAAGCTAAAAGTGCAACATCGCACAAGAATAATTCATCAAGTGTGGAATCGACCCGAGAAATCAATGACAGATTCACTAAAATAAAACAAAGTAACAGAGCCCTTTGCTGAAAATAATAGATACTATTCTCGTTCGTTTATCCTCAGCGAGATGAGATTTATAGTCGCACAAGCCAGGAGGAATAGCGAAGGAACAGAAAAGGAAAACTAAAGATTAAATCATCTTTGTTCAGTTTCACCATCGCCGAGCATTTTCCGCGCACGAGTTAATCGAGTAAAAGCATTCCATTCGTTGAACATGGTAATACTAATCGATACGTTCACTCGCTACAGACTCGGCGAAGACTCTCCCCATCGATCTAAAAGCGAAATGAACACGGTGTTTGGACTCGTTGCACCGTTTTATTGTCCGCTGTTCGCGAAGACGATCTTGCGGGTTCGTTAAACACCCTGCAGAAATTATGCCCGCCGCCTGTCGACATCATTGCGGTTGATAATCAGTCTTGTAACGATAATCTAGTAGCCGGGGATCGTCCGTTTCGATTAAGGACGATGGTCGATTGCTATTTAGATTACTGCAGAGGCTGACTCCGACAAGGATTCCTGACGCCGACGCTGTTTGGCTTCTGTTAATTACAATTTTGAGAACTGACGATTTAGACGTCTTTTAGATGGGAGACTGTTTCAATCCATTCTGTCTTGGCCACTGTCGAACAAGAAACTGTTTCAATTTACTTGGAACTAGAATTATATAATTACCTACTGAGAATTATCGTAATAAATGTATACTTTTTGTAATAATTTTGTAATTAATTCTTTAAATTTTATTGTCTTAAAATAAAATTAGAAATTGTTCATTTGTTTCTCATTCAGTTGTTTTTTAGATAATTTAAATCGTCGAGGTCTTTGGTTATAAATTTCTCTGTGTGTCTTGAAATATTCATAATATGAAGAATAAATGTTGAGTAAAAATTAATGAATTTCTTTGTTAGTAGATACTTTTACGTTTTCACTATAAGCTCCCAAAAACTCATTTTCCTCGGTTCGCTAGTTCTGTTATTATAATTTAACGCAAAAGGATAAGGACAAACATGTCGCTCGTTGAGTCAGTATCTTCGTGAAGCTGTACGAATGTGTGTGCGAGAGAGAAAGTGAAAAAGGAGAGACCATACAAGGGATGAAAGAGAAGACGGAGGTGCAACGTTTCCGGCGCTGTGCATCTACGTAATTCTATTGCCCCTTAACGCGAGTCGATTTTCCAAGCTGATATTAATATTTCAGTGTCGCAAAGTCCTTTATCAACACGATGAAAGGATGCCGATCGCTTGTGAAATACGCACTTATTTTTCTCGCTTCCGGGATTTCGTCTCCGTCCAAAACTACTGGGACAGGTAATAATAATCTTGTTATCACGCGCGACGGGATAGAATAGGGGGCTTGGAGAATGGTAAGACGAGGATAAATATGTCGTATGGTACAATGGACGTACGAAAAAAGTTTCACCCACGTCATTCGACGTAAATGCATATCGGCCCGCAGTTCATGAACCGGTAAAGACGATAACGGAAGATCCATTTATGAAATACACACAATTACGTTGCACAATGAATTGAAGAAATATTGGAAAATGCATGAAACGTAGATATCAGTGAAACTCGATACAGCTTCAGCCTATTTTATATTTACTACGATCAGTTACTGAGATCAAACGAAAAGTTATGTCATCTATTAGATGCACAAATGGATTCTCTTCTTTACGAATTTCATGTTTATTTGCAGACAATTTAAATAAAGAATGAGGAAAAAATTTGAATTTAAAACTTTTTAAATTTCACTCTATTAGGAGATGCTGTATTCTTATTATTGTGACATTAATCTCAATTTTCTCTCTCTACATAATTGAACTACTCAACCGATGCTTGCCAAAGCGACGTATAGAAATATTGATCTCTTATTTTGGTTCCATTTATTAGGAATAACAAATAATGAATTTAATTTATGAACAGTTGAAGCAAAGAGCTACTTCGGTGTAAAAAGCTGTTTTTATTTTGTCATTAACTCGGATCCCTCCTCATTAATAACGAACCGATAAACACCGTAACAACTTCCACAAACCGTGTCTACTTTCATTCAGTCATTCAAAGTAATAAATTGATTCTGAGAGCTACGAAGTAATTTATACGTTTAATACATCTCTTCAAACTTTCATCTTCTTGTATGAAAACGTAAATTTGCATAAAGTTCCTCTGTGTTATTGCAAATATTATACCAATGATTGGAAACTGCTTAACGAATGAAATAGAGAGAACCGCAGGGTTTTATAGCCGGTTATATACAAGGTGGGACGGAAATCGTAGTAAAATCGAGCAGAGGGTGATTTCACGTGTAAAATTAAGTCTGAAAAAAAAGGAATATTGAGCTTGAAGATCCATCAGTTACGCGTGTTTGGTATTCCTATATTATAATTAGGATTCCTGTATCGTCGGAATCTCTCCAACATGGAGAAATCCCGTGTTTCAAAAATGATGTCAGGATGAAAGGAGGTAAAAGGAATAAATGATTAATAAACGAAAACAGAATTGAGCCGAAATAAATTGATTGATTTATTGGCTCATTGGGGAAAAGCCTTGCGGCATAAAAACCCCAGATATTTAGATTAAATATAGTTTACATACAAAAAAATAATAACGATGAAGATGTGAGCGTTTTGGTATGTATATGTAAGATACGACTCGGCAGGTGTAATTCTGCTGGATCCCATATGTATTGATTGTTGTGTGCTACGGCACGACTTGGTGGAGTACGACTCCATGGGATCCGTCGAGTGCATATAGGGTGTGCCACGGCACGACCAGGCGGAAATCGTGATTCCGCGGGATCCCTCAAGTATATAATGTGTGCTACGGCACGATTTGGTGGAGTACGACTCCGAGGGATCCCTTGTATGTATATATTCGTGGTGATCATGTTAAAAAACATGATATGCAATATTGGGCTAATTCGCTCGCACTGGCACTGCCACGGATCGAAACACACTAATTTATTAATTCTTGTCCGAAGGATTTCGAACTTGCCTTACCGGATGACCCCTTACGACTGTACGTGTTCGTTCGTTCCCTTTCGGATTAGCACTAAGTCTAAGGACCCACTGTTCCTTTTTTTTTACTCGGAGACCCTAGGAAAATTTGGCGCCGCGGAGTCGACCGATAGTTTATGTTATGGCGCGCACATGTTTTCCTGGGCCTTACCCGCACTAAACGTGAACAAAGAACGTCCTGTCTGGTTTATGTCACGAGACTTGGACCGTTCTCGGCCCTCACTTCGGACCCTTGACTCGAGTATAATAACACTGGAAAAACCCTCTTCGTCGCGACGAAAATTTATGGTCGCGATCGAACACGCTCCCCCCGTTGCGAGTAAACGAGCAATAAGTATAACTTAAAAACTTTGTCACTATAGTTCCGCGGGGTTCACACGCTGACAATCCAATATAATGTTCATGTCTCGTTATTTATGTTCAGTTAGTGGACACAATTGCGTA
The DNA here is from genome assembly GCA_028455595.1 of Lasioglossum vierecki. NCBI lineage: Eukaryota > Metazoa > Arthropoda > Insecta > Hymenoptera > Halictidae > Lasioglossum > Lasioglossum vierecki. The sequence continues at coordinate 34,583,987 of CM052335.1, forward strand.
ATGTTCCGTTTGATAACACCGTTGGTAGTTTTAATTGTGGCGACTCGGGTTTCGCCATCCTTGCCGGGGTGGACCTCCATGACTCTGCCCAGTCTCCATCGCATGCAGGGTAGATTTTTGTCCATCAGGATTACCGCTGAATTAACCTGGATTTCGCCACGGGTTGCGAACCATTTTTGGCGTCTTTGGAGTTCATTCAGGTACTCTTGGTACCATCGTTTCCAAAAGTCTTGTCGTGCTTTCGAAATTACCTGCCAAGAGATCAGCCGATTCTCTGGAACGGAAAGATAATTATTTTCCGGTAGCATCGTAAGTGGTCGGCCCACTAATATGTGTGCTGGTGTTAATGCAATAGGATCATTTGGATCGGTCGAAATAGGACACAACGGTCTAGAGTTTAAAATCGCTTCGATTTCCACTGCAAATGTAGTGATTTCTTCGAACGTAAAGAGACGTTCACCGACAACGCGTTTGAAATGATGCTTGAACGATTTCACCGCGGCCTCCCATATGCCTCCGAAGTGTGGTGTCAAAGGTGGATTAAAATGCCACGTTATTGACTTGCTTACGGCAAAATCGTTGACGGTTTTCTTGAATTCTGGTGATTCGAACAAAGCGTACAATTCGCGTAGCTGGTTATTCGCGCCGACAAAATTAGTGCCATTGTCAGAATATACATGCGTAGGGATAGCTCGACGCCCGATAAAACGTCTGAAGGCGCCGAGAAAACCCTCTGTTGTAAGGTCACTTACAATCTCGATGTGCACCGCCTTGACTGACATGCAAATAAAGACGCAACCGTACGCCTTTATGCTGTTTCGATTGCGATGCTTTTTTTCCTTAATAAAGAACGGCCCGAAAAAATCCACACCGGTGTGAGTAAAAGCCGCCGCCTCTTCGACACGTGATTCGGGTAAATTTCCCATTTTTCCTTGTAAAGGAGACGGTCGGAAACGGATGCAACGAACGCATCGTCGGACGACTTTCCTCACTTGATTTTTTCCGTCAAGGAGCCAGAAACGATGGCGAATGGTGTACAGCGTTGTTTGAATACCCGCATGATACGCGCCTTCATGTACTTCGCGAATAATAAGATCAGTTACATGATGATACGATGGTAAAAGGATCGGGTGTTTTTGTGTGAAGGGAATTTTGGCGTTTTGTAACCGACCGCCGACGCGAAGGAGTCCGAGTTCGTCCAGAAACGGACTCAGCGATGCGAGTCGACTGCCCTTTACTTCCTTCGATGCCGAAATACGTTCAATTTCCTCGGAGAATTGTTCTCGTTGGATTGCCTTGATAATGACGCATTCCGCGTTGCTTATTTCTGATGTACACAACTCGCCCGTATATTTGTTAGATCGCCGTACACGTAAACAACGAGCGATTACACGCGTGAGCTTTCTATATGAAGAAAAATTATGAAAAAATTCACATCTGTTGTGTTGTAGTATTAAACAAGTATTTTTCTTACAACCCGGTAGCTCCTTGACGGTAACGTTTAAACTTGTCGGCCAAACAGATTCGTGTTCGCGAAGCCACTGGGGTCCCTCGAACCACGAATCGTTCTCGCGGAATGTCGCGGGAAGTTGTCCGCGGGACAACGCATCGGCAGGATTGTCTTTCGTATTGACGTGTCGCCATTCCGCCTCCTTGATGACTTGGATTTCCGCGACGCGATTCGATTCAAAGACCTTCAGTACGGTCGGAGACTTTTTTAACCATTGTAAGACTATCGTGGAATCCGTCCAGAAAATAATGCGATTAACTGGGAATTTGAAAGCAGCTCTGGTTTCCTGATAAAGACGGGCCAATGTCAAAGCACCGCATAATTCAAGCCGCGGAATAGTTATTTCTTTAAGAGGTGCAACTCGCGATTTAGCACATGCTAGCCGAACGAGGATGCGATCTGCCTGATTGCGAGAACGGATATAAATGCACGCGCCGTACCCCACCTTACTCGCGTCGCAAAATCCATGAATTTCGATGTTAACAGGATCATCGAGCAGAAGTCTCCGATCTACCGATAAATTATTAATGCATGGAAGCTGATTTGAGAAGGTGAGCCATTGCGTATGCAACGCTTGTGGAACCGATTCGTCCCAATCGAGCTTCGTTTTCCAACATTCTTGCATGAAGACCTTTGCAGTTAGAATTATCGGTCCCAGAAGCCCGAGAGGGTCGAAGATTTTGGCGATTTCAGATAAAATTTCGCGCTTTGTTGATTTCGTGGGATATTCTGACGAATTTACTGTGTATACCAATTTATCTCCCCGCGCATGCCATCCGATGCCTAAAGTCTTTATCACCGGGTTCTCATCGATCGCATGATCTGTTCCTAGAAGCTTTTCGCTTATAGAATCAAGGGCGTGGTTGTGGTTCGAGGCCCATTGCCGAATATTGAAACCGCCGCGTTTCAGGAGTTCGATCACCTCATCTCGAATAATTAAAATCTCCTCCAACGAATCTGCACCGGTCAAAAGATCGTCAACGTACAGATCTCGTTTCAAGATTTCTGAGGCATATGGAAAGTCCGCGCTTTCGTCGTCCGCGAGTTGATGTATTGTTCGGATAGCGAGGTACGGAGCGGACGATACGCCAAAGGTAACGGTATTTAATTCAAAGGTTCTGATTCTATTGTCGTGATACCAAAATATCCTCTGATATTTGCGGTCTTGTGGGTGAACCAAGACTTGTCTGTACATTTTTTCAATGTCGGCGGTGATAACATAGGCATGTATGCGAAATCGTAATAAGTGTTCGAAAAGTCTGTCTTGGATTGTAGGACCTACCATGAGTCCATCGTTCAATGATATATTTTTAGGCGATTTGGCCGACGCATCGAACACGACGCGAATTTTTGTGGTCGTGCTTGTGGTTTTTACCACGGCGTGATGTGGCATATAGTAGCCAGTAATAGAATCGTCGGTGACCAAAGACATATGCCCTAGCGAAATGTACTCTTGCATGACCTTATTATATTCTTCTTTAAGAACTGGGTTTGCGTTGAGCTTCCGTTGCAGTGCGTGAAACCGACGTAATGCAATCTGTCGCATGTCGCCGAAATCTCTACCGCCGGCACGAAATGGTAATCGAACTACGTATCGTCCGCTTTCAGTACGCGTCGTATTCTCGCTATAATGAGTCTCGCACAATGATTCTATAGATAATTTCGACGTTTCTGCGTCCACGTTTTCAATAAGCCAAAACTTCGCGATTTGCTCTTTCAACTCTGTTAGATTGCACGAGATAACTCGATTTTCTGCGCGGTCTGTTGTTCCGCCTACTACCACCCATCCGAGTTGGGTTTTTTGCAGAATCAGATCGCAGTCATCGCGAGATAAATTGATTTGCCCTATCGATATCAAGGACATAGTGGCACCAGCGCCAATCAGAATATCAACGGGCCGCGGAATATGAAATTCAGGATCGGCAAGACGTATGTTGGCAGGAATTACTATTGAATCACGTGGAAATACCTCATCGGGCACCGAATCCGTAATTCGCGAGACAGTTAAACATGTTAATGTTTTCTGGAAGTCGCTGTGGAGTGCTCGGAACGTAACTTGAATCAAATCCTTCGACATCGTGGTGATCTCGTTGATTCCGTTAATAGCAATCGAGCATGGTTGGGTAGGAAGTTTTAGCCGTTGTGCGAGAGCCTCGGTCATAAAATGAGCCGTCGCGCAGGTATCTAGAAGTGCCCGAGCCTCAACGAATGTGCCGTTGTAATTTCGTATGCGAACTATTGCGCTCATCATCAACTGTGATCGCGGGACGCGACACGCGGCGGTCAATGCGAGCCTTGATTGTCATGCTGAACTCGGTTCAGCCGCGTTATTCGCTGATTTTAGCGTTGTTTGAACCTGTACGGTGGAAGATGGTCGCGTGCCGAAATTATGCAACAATGTATGATGAAGACGCCCACAATGTTTACAATGTGACGACTTACATTTTCCACTATGAGACCGCAAACAATTTTTGCACAAATTTTTTTTTTTTATAATGTCCCAACGTTGGGGTACGGATAACTTTAAGAATTCCGGGCAAATATATAAAAGGTGATGTTTGTTGCAGTAATAACAAGTGCGCACGGTAGCTGTAACGAAGGCACGCGCGCCGGTCTCACCTTTACGCGTTTTGACTCTACGAGATTCCCGTTCGGACCGACGTTTGACTCCCGTTTCGGTGTTATCGCGAACGGCACCTTTCTCTAGAGTGATCCGTCGGAATTTCGCTTCGTTGATGAAAGTGTAAAATTCTTCCAACGTAGGAAGAGTGTCCAAATTCAGGGTTTCTTCCCATTTTTCGCGTATCTCGCGAGGCAATGCTCTCTCTAAAAATCTAATAATTAAAGAACTATCCGGAGTGACGTTTAATGATTGCAACATATTTAAATGTTGGCGAACATCGTCAACCAATTTCGCGAGACCGCTAGCTGGGATTTTACTTGCCGTTCCCAGATCGATAATAGCATCTAAGTGCTCTGAGACAAGAATACGCCGCTTTTCGTATGAATCTACCAGAAGTTGCCACGCATTTCGGTAATTATCCGCGCTTATGTTGAAAACTAAAATCTTGTTTAGCGCGTCACCGATCAACGAGTTTTTTAAATATATAAACTTTTCTAAATCTGTTATATCGGTCCGCCCGTCGATCATAGTTAAAAAAGTGTTCTTGTAGGAGAGCCACTTTTCCAAACTTCCGTCGAATTTAGGTAGTTCAGCGACTGGCAATTTCAATGTACGCCTTCGTCCCTCTCCTAAAGTTGCATTCAGGGATGAATTACCGAGCGTCTCGTTAACCGGCGCGAATGAAGGCGCAGCGACTTCCATGGCTTTGATTTTAGTTGCGATGTCATAATACCGATCCTGAATGTCTTGTATTTCGTCTAAATGCTCATTCGAAGGATCGATGATTGCAAGTTCATCATTCAACTCCTCGAACGCATGAAACAATTCAGTGACTCGATTCAGCCGTAATTTTAAATTCGTTGCGTCATATTGACCCGAGGTGATGCAATTCTCGAGCTGCGTTATTTGTCGTTTAAGCGACGTACGCTTTTGACCGATTATGCGGATCCTATCCATTATGATTCTATTGCGTACTCGCACACACTGTATATATGATTAAATCTAGTCACTTATCTTTCGCTGATGGACAAATCTGCAGCAGGAGACGATATGGGCGAGAGGTCCACCGTATGATGTTGAAGATTGTCCGATATGAGTGAGAGGTCCACCGTACAACGCTGAAGATTCGCGCTCAGAGTTCATCAACGTTCGTTCGTCAGAGTTCGATGTGTTATCGCTGAGCACTGTTCTCAAATCTCCGAATCACACACACCGCGTATTAAATTCCGACAAATCGCGCACACACGATAGTACGTTAATACAGAATACCAATACAGTAGAAGTATCGTAATTCAGATCTATCTAGATAGCTGAGACTTGTTTCGGGAAGATGATGCTACGTTCGCAGTCAAAACCGAAGTCTCTGTTACCCGCGCGATTTCCTTCGAGGGACCGTTTTCCCCCTCCAAGGGGTACATCCCTTCTTAGTAAGGCCCTCCCCCGAACAAGGAAAATGTCTCTTTCCGCTTTCCGTGTCCAGTTTCAACGGCGATTACGCTCAATTGTTTAATGTTTGTCACATCTTCATCGTTTTAACGCTCACTCCTCACAGGAGGCACCATAAAATGTATCGTCGGAATCTCTCCAACATGGAGAAATCCCGTGTTTCAAAAATGATGTCAGGATGAAAGGAGGTAAAAGGAATAAATGATTAATAAACGAAAACAGAATTGAGCCGAAATAAATTGATTGATTTATTGGCTCATTGGGGAAAAGCCTTGCGGCATAAAAACCCCAGATATTTAGATTAAATATAGTTTACATACAAAAAAATAATAACGATGAAGATGTGAGCGTTTTGGTATGTATATGTAAGATACGACTCGGCAGGTGTAATTCTGCTGGATCCCATATGTATTGATTGTTGTGTGCTACGGCACGACTTGGTGGAGTACGACTCCATGGGATCCGTCGAGTGCATATAGGGTGTGCCACGGCACGACCAGGCGGAAATCGTGATTCCGCGGGATCCCTCAAGTATATAATGTGTGCTACGGCACGATTTGGTGGAGTACGACTCCGAGGGATCCCTTGTATGTATATATTCGTGGTGATCATGTTAAAAAACATGATATGCAATATTGGGCTAATTCGCTCGCACTGGCACTGCCACGGATCGAAACACACTAATTTATTAATTCTTGTCCGAAGGATTTCGAACTTGCCTTACCGGATGACCCCTTACGACTGTACGTGTTCGTTCGTTCCCTTTCGGATTAGCACTAAGTCTAAGGACCCACTGTTCCTTTTTTTTTACTCGGAGACCCTAGGAAAATTTGGCGCCGCGGAGTCGACCGATAGTTTATGTTATGGCGCGCACATGTTTTCCTGGGCCTTACCCGCACTAAACGTGAACAAAGAACGTCCTGTCTGGTTTATGTCACGAGACTTGGACCGTTCTCGGCCCTCACTTCGGACCCTTGACTCGAGTATAATAACACTGGAAAAACCCTCTTCGTCGCGACGAAAATTTATGGTCGCGATCGAACAATTCCTATCTAATAGTTTTCAAACTCGATGTTCTCAAGAAATATGCTTCGGATGAACAGGAATAGTCGGAAACTTTTAAAAGGTGCATAACTTTTTTAATATGAGATCATACGACTTGGACATTGTTTGAGAAGTTAGAGCAATTAGTTTGCTACAAGACGTGGAACGACTAGAAAATTTAAAACATACATTTCGTAAATCTGTGTCAATTACACATATTCTGAAAATTTTATCAAAATAGATCAACGTTGCAATAATCTACAAACGTTTAAAGATGATGGAAATTGCAGTTTTTCACAATTTTTGCATCATTCAATGCCTGCCAATTTTGATAAAATTTTCAGAATACGTATAATTGACACTTTCCTGTTGATTAAATTTACAATATTGACCTACATAAAAAAGTTGTAAACAATAACTTTTATAATTTACATTTTAATTCTGACCAATTGCAATTTTTTCATAATTTCCTTTTTAGGTCATATAATAAATTGATTGTTCTATGTTTTCAAAAAGATCTACGTGGTATGATGTTGTATGTGTAAAGTTGTTAAAAGTGTCCGAATATTACTGTGCTTCACTGTAAAATTTTTTTCTTATCGTTTTAATTAGGATCACCCCCTGCCAGTTGTGCCACGATTTCCGCTCCACCCTGTGTATTTAAAGACGTAACAGTTCGGTCGACACGGGTTCGAGAAGGTTGTCGGTGAACGTGCTAATTTGTAGTCGATCGCCGGCGATAATTCCGTTTCGAGAGTCCTTAAAATTCCGTGCGAAAGCCCGCAAGCGACACGTTTCGCTTGATCCGTCAAACGTTCTCGTCGAAGGACGGGCTCCGATCAATCGGTAAAAATCTATCGACGATTCGCGACACCCGGGAAAACGGAAGCATCAGCTGTCGCGATGAAAAAGCGGATGTGCGAATTGATCGCCGCGGTGCGAAACAATTCGCGCATGTGGAGCACGAGCGCCCGCGATTCAAAGAATAAAATGCCACGTGAAATTGATCGTGTTTCGACAGTTCTGCATTGACTGGACCGTGGCGGTCGTAATTGGGCGTTGTGATTTTCTGTTCAGATTCGAAAATTCATTTTCAGTCGCGCTGCACAAATTGAAGAAGGTATTCTGATTTTTCACCTCTGGAAACATTGCTGTTTCGTTTTCGATGCAGTTTTTTAAAAGTATTATTGATTGACAATAGTTGTAATTGTGTCTAAAAATCTACAATCTAACATTCACTATCGTAGAATTTTTATCCATTCAGCGTATGGTTTTATTCATTAAATTGACAAGGTTTTTCTGTTAGAAACATTCAGAATGTTTGATCCTTTTTATCATCCAATTATTGAAATATTGGAATATTCTTATGTTTGTGACGTAAATTATCTGAGGCAACATTTCCCATTTATCATTATTGCTCCGTTGATTCAGCGTTAATTCAGTTGGATCTGTGGCTGTATAGTCGATCGCAATTCGGTAGACAAGATTCGCAATGAAACTGTTCCCATTCAAATGTTCCCAGCGTATTCCTCGCGTTCTCCTTGCTCGTTGCACGCCCCTTTTATGTCTCCTGTTGAGCTTTAGAATGCGTCTAGCTAAAGTTGCACAACGAACCATTCGTCGAACTGAATTTCATCGATAATGCACCCGAACTGTACGCGTGCGAACGTGACTCGCCTTTTGGAGGTTTAAGTTGCAAAGTAGCTCGGTGAAATGGCCTTTCTCACGCGTTTACAGACTCGTAGATTTTGATCGAAAAAATTTGTCGTGTGTTCTGTAGATATAGCGGTAGATATCTGGGTCTCGTTTTATCGAAAAAGAAAACGAAGAAAGGGGGATTCGGGAAGAAGTATGTTCTGACTTTTGAGTGGTGCGATTTTTTCTCAGATTATGAAGTATCATGCTGGAGTTCTCGAAATTGTATAAAAAATTTACAAGGACAATTTTAAGCACGTAATTCAAGACTGAAACTCCCAAATGGTCAAAAGGCGTTAAACAAACTTCATATTTGCAGTTGTGGAGTACAGTAGCGAAAATTAGTGTATAGAAAGTTTGTTGAGGTCATGCGAGACCCCTGGGTATCATTGCAGGGTTGAATGGTTGAAGTAGATATAGCCCTGTTCTTCCGTGAAATTAGTGAACTATTTCATCAAAGAAAAAAAAATGAAGCATACAAAGTCTTGATAAGTATAGAACAATCTTTAAGAAGGAAATAGTTCTGAGAAGATAGAGGACTCTATGATCGACAAAAAAGAAAGGGTCGAGTCTAGGAAACGAAGATCGAGAGTGTACAATCAGGACAAGGATAGAAAAACATATCAGAAAAACACATTAGGCTCGCGTTCCTAGTACAGGAACGTGAAAATTGCGTGGTAAAGCCGGGCGTAAATAAAGTGGGGAAGAGAGGGAGGAAAATGGAGTGAGAGAGAGAGAGAGAGAGAGAGAGAGAGAGCAATAGTGAACGAAGACGAATCGGTCGCGCGCGGCTCCACGAACCGGATAGAACGGGGAAGAAGCCTTTAAAAATAGTTGGTACTCTAGGTCACGAAGCCGAGAGCATTCGGGATGATATCCCAGCCCTGAATCTGCAGAATTAACGTTTCTCCCCTGAAAGAGACACTTGTGACACATCGATGACTCGCTCGGCGTCTCTCTCTCTCTCTCTCTCTCATCTCGCGGGCCAAGTGGATGATGCCCTTGCGGCTCGCGAGGAACGCGCACTCGACCATCGCACACCCACGCCACATTCTACGCCGGCACCTTTTTCGACCAAGTTCCACATGTGTGTCACCGGCGAGCCACGTCGACTTTGTATATCGTTTTCCTCTTCCTCGAAGATACACTCGACTACGAAAATACTCGGAGATTCATTGAAAAGCGACGCCGTTTTCGAACTCTCTGAGAGAGCCGAGCTACTTTAACACGTTCGTTCGGTGGACGACACCGCGACCGTGATTCCAGAGTTTGTGCGCAGAAAAATCAATCTCGATTTTATAAATACCTCCACTTCACTTCTGTCCGCCATTCAGGAACCACCTCCAGTTCAGTATTTCACAGCCCGTTCGAATTCATTGAGAAATATTAGACTCTCCTATTAAAAACACGAAGGTGCCTTTCACTTCTCGATAAAAAAAATACCAGTGTAACAATAAAACGATTACAGGATATTTTATGTGTTTCCCGGAGCTATGCCACTTTCGCTCCGAGCATTTTTGTCTGTCGCGAAGAATTTACGATTCGAGTCGTCACGTTACGAGAATAGCCTGAGACAATGCCAATTTTGTTAATATAACTACCCTATTTTTAATTATCTTTTCACGAAACTTTCACTGGCAAATGCGTGACACTACCCCGGTTTGGAAGAGACCAAACACGATACTGTATCGATCGTATCCACTTGATTAATTAACGATAAAGTGGAACCTCTGTTACTCGAATTCATGTACGAAAATGAATCGTGTTCTACAACCAGTGCTGGGTAAATTTTATTTTAAATTATAAATAAACGTGAAATTTTAATTGCAAATAATAACTAAACTTTTATTGAAATAAAAGTAATTTAAATAATTCCAAAAGTGATGTATTTATTATTTGTTATTTGCAAATAAAAGATTATTTATTATTTGGGTTGAGGTGAAAATCAAATAAATAGTTTTTGTGGTCTTCTCTTATTTTTTGTATTTTGTATATACAGTAATTTAAATAACTCCAAAAGTGACGTATTTATTGTTTCCTATCTGCAAATAAAAGATTATTTATTATTTGGATTGAGGTGGAAATCAAATAAATGGTTTTTGGTCTTCTCTTATTTTTTGTATCTTATATATACAATGAATACGTGCGCGTTTTTTGTCTGCTATAGCAACCTTTTTATGTATACCATCGGTGTATCAATTTAATTTATTATTTGTGAATGCAAATAATAATTGAAATTGTATTTGTAAATAAGAATTAACTTTATCATTTTAAATAATTCATTTAGACTTGCCCAACTAATAGGTACTTTATTTTTTGCTTTTTATTTGAATATCCAAATAACAAATAACTTGTTATTTAAATTTTTATTCGAAAAATTATCTATTTAAATATTGTCCAACACTGTCGTCTACATCGCTACATATTGCGAATTCAGTGGTGTAGATAACAGCACGCGATCGGTTAGGTGATATCGCCGATGCTTTGAAAGCGAAAAAGGAAGAAGCGACTGATGGAAAGACAGATTGTGGAAAAAGAAAAGACCGCGGCAAAAGACGGAACTATAGCAGGCATACTAGTGTACCGATATCACGAGTGTACCTTGTTTCCCGATCGATCGCCATTCCCGAAAACAACATTTCCCGCGCGCCGCGTCGGAGACGCATTCTCTGAAAGAAAAAGAGAACGAAATCGCGGGGCTGTCTGGCTGGTGGTCTGCTTTTGATCACCGAAGAAAAGTCGGCCATTTATCCGCTCGAATAAATGGAACGGCGAATAATGGACGGCGAAAAAAAGGAGAAGAAAGAGAAACATCGTTGGAGCATCGAGATAGGCAACGGGGAAGGAGTCCGAACAGGGTAGGCCCCGAATCGATTTCCAGCCCGAATAAAGCCGGTAATATCCGCGGGCTTGAAACTTTCTTCAACTATCTCTTTCTCCATCCCTCTCTCTCTCTCTCTCTCTCTCCTTCTCTCTCGCTCCGTTCGAAATTCCGCGGATCCTTTAACTCTTTACTCGTTAACCGCCCGGAATTCCTCCTTTCCAAACCGGCTGCGACCACTGCGCTCTTCGTTCGACTCCGAGGAACAAACAAACTTCCCCGATTTAAGCTTTTAACCCTTCCCGGGATGAAACTTCCCCGAAAATATCAGTCGGTGATCTTCGAGCAACGTGAATCTTGAACCATATATACTTTTAGACCCGATAAAGTTGAGCATTAATCAATGAGAATTTGAACCAAGATTGATTGATGAATGTGTACGATTGGAAAAGATAGTTAAAAAATACGTGTCTTGAATCACTTGAATACATCGTACCGTCATCACGTTCTGTAGAGTCTATTTGCAAGCGTTAATATCGTCGGTTTTATGTTCTCCGAATGGAGTTACGTTCGTAGCGGCTAAATAATCATCGACCAACGATTCCAAGGATTCTATCGCGATGTTTCCCGCAAATCCGGAGAAAACGTTCCTTTGATTAACATCGATCGATATCGGAACTCGAGCCGATGTCGTCCCGCGGACTATCCGGGTAGAAAAGGAAACGACATTTCCTCGCCGCTAAAGTAATCCGTCGACGGAAGCGTGGCGGAACGGAAACCCAATGGAATTGCAATATCGAACATCGCATCGTCGCGCCGATTCTGCGTCTTCAAAGGATATTATCACGGATCCGACACGTGCGTTCTCGTCGAATCGTGCGAACAAATTCTGGACCTCTGTCTCTTTCATTGATCTCTGTTCCCTTTCTTTCTCTCATTTCCTCTTTTTTTTATTTCTCCACTGTTATCTCGCGGCAAAGGAAATTGCAATTGCTCGTTACCACGGGAACCGATAGCTTCTTTTTTTTTTAAAGTGACAAACGACACAGAGACTCGTGCGTTGAGTTGAAAACAACTCGATCCTTATTTATTTATTAAGTAGTTCCTTGTGAAAATTGTTGCATTTTTTGGTCAAAATTATTCTTCGCTTGTACGTAAGTTGTATTATTTGGTTATTGAATGAATATTTTAATAATCAAATCAGTGGTTCGTGAAATCATTTAGCTCGTAGTATTTATCAGGTTGTTATATAATTAATTCAAATAGTAGTTGTGTGTAGTCTGTGTCTGACGAATCTACTCATTAATTAATCTTAATTACAGAAGCAGACGCACAGTTCTAAAATGAAAGTTCAATATTAAAAGATTAAGAACAATCGTTTTATAATGACTAATTTCTCTGAAGAACGCTGCGTCGGCGTGTCCCCGTACTGATGAGTAATTGCAGCGCGTCGGACCACTGCACGACCCTTTCTACTTACGGTAAACTACACGCGGTGGCAGGGCATTATCATTTCCATCTGTTATTTTGCATCGCGTTATTAACGATGTTACGTGGTATATACATTTTCATGAGGAGAGACTGCTCTTTCCAATGCATCTTTGTTTAATGATCTACGACGATTGCTCAGCTTATTATAAATAATTAAATATATATGTCAAGGGACCATCTTTGCTTTAAAGTGAAATAATTCAGTGTGAGAAAATCGTACAACAATGAATTTTAACTGATTTTCTTAGCAAGTCTTGTTCGCTTCGTATAACGTTACAAAATTGACCAGAATTTGAAAAATTCCCAGGTACAAGTACAGGTTCTGCACTTCCATATGCTTTTTTAGCAAGACCAATACTTTTATTTTTGCAAGGAGTTACGACCATTTGAAGTCGACCCGTTTTCTTAAAGTATAACCATTTCTTAACAAGTTCCGTGCCCGACCAATTTTCGTTTACTTTACGTTCAAGCGAAGCTCGTGTACACCTCTCGTTATTAGAATTAATGATTGTGCTATATATCAGCAGGAGTAGAAGTAGCCCCGTATACACGGACACGTGACCCACTGATCTAATTCATCGTCGCTTATCGACAAAAAGAATTGATGACAATGAGCGAGCGCAACTTTCAGCAGCAGAAAAGTTAAGATAACGAATTAAATGTCCGTCATGCACCTATCTTCAGCAATTGAAACAAAACAATTTGCTTCCGCACAACAATCCACATCTGACATTATTACAACGTAACTGAAGAATATCAAATATATTGTCTTGAAGCTATTAAAATTTTAAAAAAAATCACTATAATATCATCTTCAACCTATACATTTATTAAAAAAAGAATGAAATGTCTATCTGCGTTTAATGTCTTCCAAATGATGCAGAAGAAATGTAGTACAAAGCACCAAAGTCGAGCCACACGAAACAGCCCACTGAACCTCGTGTATATATTTTCTGAGTGCGTGGTTATATTGGAGCAGCGAGTATCGCAGCGAAAACTAACTAATGTAACGAAATGAAACTGTATATATGCATATAGCGGAGCGGTTCATTACATTGTATTTTTTTTTTCGCCGTGGTGCGCACCGCGCCGCTACCATCGATGCTCGCCGGTCCACCATAACGGCACCCTAATAGAACGAAGGAAGCGGCGAGTAAATTTCAAAAATGAAGAACAACATCTTGTCTCGCGGCAGGGTAATAATATTTCCTGTCGATCGCGACGAGACAGGTCTCATTAATGGAACTACAGAAGGGAGGATGGCGGTGGTGAGAAGGGAGGGGGTGTTTCCGAGAGAAATCAGTGCCGATCTCTTTGTTCCATGGCTTGTAGCGCTCGCGTGACTTGTCCCAACGAAACCGAATATCATTAGCCTGAATATCGAGCGAACACGCCCGAACCCCGTGCTTTTGTTTTTCGTCGGCCGCGAGAGAGAGAGATATCACACGATGACGACGGTTCCCTCGAGCGTGTGCTGCAGCAGCAGCAGCAGCAGCATCGTCCTCCGTGTACTCATAAACCATCGAGCAGGACGCGTAGTCCTGGCGCCAGCCTCCTAATAATGGATCGAGAATCGGTGTCGTCGCGACCCACGGAACCGAAACGAGTATCACCAACTTTTCATGATCTCCAACGTCGACTTTCTCCTCCGCCCTCAAAATCTTTTCCGCGTCCTTTTCAATTCGGAGAAAAATATTAGCTTGCCCCAAAAGTTCTTCTATCGACGAGCTTGATGATGTTAGACGACTGTGGACAAACAGTCTCGTTATTAGACCGGAGATTTTATAAACTTGTGAGAAATATTGGTAGATGAAACGTAAAGTTGTGTGTACACTGAAGCTAGCTGCTTTTTGTCGCCTCTTGCTCCTCTTCTTGCAATACGAAATAATTGCTCGATATTGCTTCTGTGTCGACATAATTTATCAGTGCAGTAATAGATTTTGCTCTTTAGTACATTCTACTTGACAAAATTACGTAACAATAGGTGTAGTCGTTCTACTATTTAGTAGGGTAACTGCATCAGTGAATGAACATTTAAGAAATTGTTCAGGATGATATTTTATTTTAAAAAAAGTGAATTAAAGGAATCTCGTATATGCCAAATAGCTCCGTTTACTTCATTTGTCAAAAATAAATGAACACAAATAAAATGAAATTATTATTATTTTTCTTTAGTAAACGTTAAATAAACAATATAAAAAATACCAGTCAATGAACACTAGTAATTACTGATATTTATTAATAATAATTATTGGCCCAAGAGTCATTATCGCTAATATGCCGTGCGCCTTAAAATTTCTTGGAATATACAAAAGCGTTTGTTTACTGGTGTAGTTACCCTATTATACATTCTACTTGATAAAATAAAATAATAAATGGAGTACATTCCACAAGAGAAAATGAAATAATAAGTAGAGGATGCCTCGGGTGCCTTCTCGGTTTTCATGGGGTTTCCATGGTTAGGCGAGCAGTTGTCGGGAAGAGAGAAAGGAAGAGAGAGAGAAACGGAGGGATTCTGGGGCCCTCGGTCTTGATTTCAACGAAAGAAAAAGCGAGGTGCACGTGCCAGGAGGTAAACGGGTAAGCGGGTAAGCGGGTAAGCGGCCCAGCTCGGCCGACGCTTCCGTGGGAGCGAACGCGGTGAACTAAATTTAACTCGTTAGCACCGGTCGGTGACTATCTTACGAGCGAGACCGTGTCTCTTTATACCTATCCGTTCGACACCGGGGAAAAGTTTGCCGACGGTTTTGGATCGGCGATCGATGCCCGATAGAACGCGAACGAGTCACCTGGCAGCGCACCTCGGTTCAGGAACCCCGAAAACTTGCCAGAACTTGTCGTTTTTAATCCTCTCTGAGAAAAAATTGCGCAGCACATGTATATTGTAATATTGTAATCGGAACACGTACCGAGACCATTCTCATACATTGTCGATCGAAATGCGAAACTCTCTTTCCACGAAACACCACTTTATTTAGTCAAGTGCTTGGTAAATATTGTATATACTTAAAGTATTTATTTGTCGACACCGAGTTTGAAATTCTTATTTAAAAATTAACTAACCAAATTACTATTACTATACAATATTAAATTATTATGAAAATTTTTATATTATTATACAAAAAATTTATTATTGTTAAATACATTATACACATTGTACAATACACTCATTAGTTAAATCCGACCGCAAGCACTATCTACGGTTTCGTCCAGCATTTCCTCTTTTTACAATGTTTCTTTTAGCTTGCTCTATATTCACGACTATTCTTATAACTATTGAAATTCATCTCAGAGTTATACGCATGAAATTCAAATGGCCATATATCTAAGAAAACTTTCCGATAGTTGGCCCTCGCGTAAATCTCTAAAAGCAACAAATTTCTGAAATACTCACAAATCGACACATACCGTTCCAGCTCTACCACTGATTATGTTTCGGACCATTTGTTGCTTTATTTATCAATTTTTTCAAAATATTTTTCGAGTTTCTTCTTGTAGGCTCGTCTTCTCATAGCCGCTCGAAGAAAATCGTCTCAAGACAATGGCTTGAGTGAAAACGTTTAGCGGAAATCGCTTAAAGACAATCGTCCAGTGAAAATTGCTTAAATTGTCTAGGGCAAATCGTTTAAAGAAAATCGTCCAGCGAATTCGCTCGAAGAAAATCATTCCGAGAAAATTGTTTGAATCAATCAGGCGTCCGTTTGTTTGCACCGTTAATGACCGCACGGAGATCGTCGGCAATTCAATTACCCATAAACCGATTAGCCGGCAAATCCGCTTCGATATTATATCGGCAAGCCCACGCGAAATGCGTGACGCAGCCACGTAATTGATTCGACGAGGAAGCCACGGCTCTCGATTGAATCTCGTTGATCACCGATCGTTCGTTGGATCTGCCTCATTGTCGTGGCACGCACACACCGAGAGGTCTGCCTTTTATTTTCGTCCTCGTGGACGATCGATCCTGTCAGTGGTTCACAGATATTCTGGAATTCCTTGTGCGAAGTCCTTGCGAGAGTATCCTCGGTTTTCTCGGATTCCGTTCGCGAGCTTGGCTCTCCCTTTGGGCCGAGGACGACGGCCTCTCCTTTACAGACAGTTCCATTTCAGGAATTGCTTTCTACAAGAAACGCCACTTCCCTCATCGATTCGCCAGGATTTTGGCAAGATTTGCCCGGATAAATACAGAACAGCTCGGTCGCCCGGCCCTACCCAAATGCGAAGGGAAAACCTCACGGATTCACGGTTCTCCGCGAAATTCAGAAGTAAAGATGCTTTAGACATTTAAACTTGGGATGCGGTCATACTGAATACCTATTTGACAATTAGCTCTTTTAGATTATAGCTCTAGAACTTTTCAAATATCGAGTACATAATATCTTTTAAAATATGAAAAATTATTCAGGTTTTCTAGAATGTTTCTTTGCAGTGAGACATCTTAAGTATCCCATACTATAAACGAAGGAGTCGGAAGAATCATGTTTATTCAACATAAATATTCCTCAGTCTCTGACTTGCAATATTAAAGAAACAAAGGGTGCCACCTAATCATGAACACTCGTAAGCTGAGATTCTTTTAATATTCAATGAAATAGTTAATTTAAAGCCTGAGTAGGCAATATACACCACCGGTTTCCGGTTCCAGACGAATTCGCACGATGAAACGACCACGCGCTCGTCTCTGCTCGCAGGTAGAACTTTCTAGTATTTGGGTTCACTAAATATAGCGCGAGTTTGCTATAAATCCCAGACTCCCGGACTTGCCGAAACTCTGGCGGCTTGTCTCGCTACGGTTTTCCACCAACTCGCCGATTTTTTCGCAAATTGACCAAAACACGTTCGATCAAATAAAAGTTGCTAGTGTCAGGACAAGTGGAAATAGCCTACCACGCACAATCAGTAACAATCATATTAATTAGATTTATAATAAAAATTCCATAAAATTCTGGCTGACTCGGTTCCAACTTTAAATGGAGATTCTGAGGCATCACCAAAAATTGCTATATTATTATTCAAACTATTTTCTACATTGCCTAATGTGTTTGTATTTTATGAATAATTAAACATTTTAGTATTGCATGAATAAATTGGATTAATTTCATATATATTTCGAAATGTTTGGTTTTTAATTAATGGTAAACCTACCGACCATCAAATGACTGATATGTACATTATTAAAAATAACAAGATTAAATTTATTTATCTTTTTATTCATATAAGCTAAATAATCCAATGTCCCTCCATCTTTGTGCAAATCAATTTCTACGTACCTATTCGCAAAGTGTTAACGCATAGATAGCGAAGTAGCAGAGGAACAAATTGATTAGTATAAAGCAATTCGATTGCGTCTCCAGACACGTGGGTCCATTGGCGATTGAGTAATTAGGCATCCTTTGATCACGGGTTCAGGTCTTCCCAGAAATCTGATCAGCTTCGTTACGATTTCACCCGGAAATCCGATGCTCGAATCTTGGTCCACGTTTCGGTACATCTCGAAGCTGAATGGGTATTCCAGGATAGATGTAAATAACGAACGGCTTTTAAGTGTCGACCGGCTTTTCCGAAACTTTCGATTCGCGGGGGTGGGTGACGTAGTTCTTCGCAGCTCGAGTATAACCTTAAATGTTAACGAGGCAAGAAACGGGAACTACTTCTCGTCCCGCGGCTATAAATATTTATCGCTTTCAGCGCGAACTCTCGATCGTCGAAGGCGTCACCGGTGCCAGATTGCTGGCCTCGCGAACCTTTAGAATATTCACGGGAAGCGTCGAGCGACCGCTTTCTTTCGATGGCCCTCGATCGAACACCGCTGGACCAAGAGGGCCGAGGGTCGTGCCCTTTTGTCGCCGATCTTCCACGTTTCTGTGTTGTCGCGGTTCTCGCCCCGAAAAAATTCTCGCTGCAACAAACAGTCCACTTTAGCTAGTTTAGTTTATCACTCAATGGCCCTGAACAGGACTATTACATATTTACCAAGGTAAATGTACTGTGGTATTTTTAAAAAATAAATATTTTTCTCTGAATTTTGTACAATTTAATGAGATTTTATTCTCTCGTTGGCGAGGTAAACCAAATTATCAATCATTCTCATACTTTTATAATCTCAGGATTTGAAAAAACATTCTTCATAAACGTTAAAAATTAGATCATTTTCTTCTATCTGGATCACATAATTGTACGTTCTTTATATCGCTTTAAATTGCATATAGGGGAAAGTTTTATTATTATTTAGATGTCCACTTCGATATAATAAAGATATAAAACGGAACTTCTCTTGCTTGTTTAAGAAAAAAATTAAGCCCTCAGCATTACGTACATATTATCGGAGGATCAATATAACCTTGAGCATTTTCAGAGATATATTCATGGTCAACTCAAGGTCATCAAGACATAGGTCACTAAATTTGGTAACATCGGTAACCACGTGGTGTTAAACAAAGTTGTATTGACTTTGAAAAAGCTCAAGATCACCTTGAGATCTTGGGAAAAAATCGTGCAGCTTCCGAGAGACATCTCACTTTATTCTCAACGCAGTACGCAATTGGTTACTGTCGATTACGTCATGGGCTTCTCGGAAGAAATTCCTTTTAGACCCACCCACATCGTGATTGCTCTAACCTTTTAATAAGATGGGTTTACAATTATGAACGCATTTGTAAAGATGCGTTATTAATGATATCGATGTATCAAAGACTCGCTTGCAATCGTTTCATTCACAGTCGTATCGTATTAGAATCGATATTACGATATTGATAAAACTCGTTCAATTAAGAGGAACGTAAAAAGTTTTTCAGATGAATCAGTTCGTCATTTCCTATTGAAAGGGTAATCCTGCTACACATCTCTCGATAAGTCGTTTTCTTTTTAAAAATAAATTGCCAGTAATGCACATGTCCCCTAGTATTTGCTCATTTTCATTATATTTTAGCCTCAAACTGTACAGAGCGTTTCAGTGAATGTGATTATCTAAAGTTCCGATCCATTTACTGTTGAATAATATCAACGGGCAGGTATATCGCTGAAAAGGATTCTCTCAAGGTCACCTGTTTAGACAATTTCAAGGTCACCTCTCCTATATACTCCTTGCAGAGTATTCAAAATCGAATCCAAAAACTATAATGACCACACCGTTTGAAACTATTTGTGTCTGAAAGTTTCAAGTACCTTATCTTTCAGACACAGATACCTCGAGATGATATGATTAGACTGATATAGTTATTGTACTCATTAGATTCGTCTTCTTATGCTCTATAAGTACGTTTAAACAAAAATACAGGGTTCGAATCGAAATCAACTTTAATGTAATAAATGTCTTAATAAATCGACAAACAAAGAGAAAAACATTTACAAGATCTGGCTAATGTAATACATCTTGTATATCTTACAACATTGTAGCAAATCTTCTACAGATGGTCGGTGCACCGTTTCACAGCCTGAAATAGTGTGCTGAGACAGTGTAAAGAGAACAATCCCGACGCGTTTAACCCCCTTAAATCGATAACAATAAGAGTCGCAATGTTTTCCTCTGCGGCACATTTTCTCGGCGACTACGGAGGACAGTCGGAAAAGCGGTCTATCGTCAGGATAACGAGACTAATATCGACCGACGTCTCGTTGTGGCGGGTGTCCATATTGGTTTCGAAGCGAAGCGGAGCTTGGAGCGTAGAACGGAGGAGAGACAAAAGCCTCTCTCTCTCTTTCTCTCCGCGCGCGCGGAGTCTCGATGACAACGCGGATAATAACGATGTTGCGTGTAATGTTTAGGTCACGGAGGGAGGTTCGAAAGAGCCCAGTGCCGTAGCATGCCGGCGAGCTGCAGCGGGTGGTGGGGCGTCTCTGAGAGAGCGCGTCGAACGGCGTCGTCGTCGTCGTCGTCAGGCGTCTGCACGGGCGTCTGCGTGCAGGCCAGGCAGCAGGCTCCGGAGAAGCGTGGTTACGCGTGCAGAACCGGAAGAGGAGTCGCCGGCGGGGGCGGGACACCGATCAGACAAGGCGGTGAAGGAAGAGGAGGAGGAGGCGGAGGCTTTGCAGGAGGAGGAATAGAAGGTGGTGGGGGCGGAGGAGGCGGCGTTGGTGTCGGTGTAGGTAAGCGAAAGCGGAGGAGAAGAGGGAGGAGAAGAAGAAGAGGTGAGCTCGGAGCGATAAGCACGGGACCGATCGCGGCGAGGAGCAGCGACCGATGAGCGCGGGGGGGGGATGGGGGCTCATTGTTGGGCCCCCCTGGGCTGTCGGGGGGCCAGCCGACCGCCGCGACCCCCCCCATCCTCGGGCAGCACCGGAACTCCCAAACTGCCCAGGACGGACAGCCGGCGACTGCGCAGTCGCAGACGGGACAAAATACCGGGACCAGCCAAGGTGCCGCCAAGTCCGCCCCTAAGAGGCCGGCTCGAAGGGGCGGCAAGCCACCGCCGGACAGGCCTGTCAGGGCTCTGTTCTGTCTACCCCTCAAGAATCCTGTGCGCAAAATGTGCATCGACGTCGTCGAATGGAAGTATCCTTTTCGAAACTATTTTTTCCATACCCCTCTACATCTCCTCTAATTATTCTACACCCACTTCTACATATCTTCCAGTTCTTCTACGTCCCTTCTTCTTCCCCCACCACCGAAACTGCCAATTATTTAACCTTTTTTTTAGTTTAAAGATGTGCGAAAAAAATACATTTACGTACACCCAGACGGGATAGTGTGAGACTCTGGGGACACGGATGGTCGGTGTCCCCAATACCCAGTAAAAAAAACCACTCTATCTTGTTTACCACACAGCAGACGGGGTCCCACCATTTGAAGTTCTCCCGTCTGTATGTTTATTGTGGGCACACGCCAGTTATGTTCTTAGCTCAAAAACCAACGATTTAACCTTTAGGTCCCGCCCGTTTTTATACTGTGCCAGTTCCTTAAAGTAGTGGGAGTTTAGATTCCGGTGGCCCGCGGTTCATAAAATCTATTATCAGTTTTACTTTGTAAAAATATGATTCAAATCGTTTCGTATTTAGTCTCATATTAATCAGAAAAATACACAAACGCATTGCAAAAGGACAGTTGAACGTTAGAACAAAAACGCAAGGGTTCGTACAACAATTCGTAAGATAAATTTTTCTGTGGAAACTGCGTCAACAAATGACTCACTGTGCACGTGTATAGAAATCATTAGCTACCATCCACGGCACCGATCGGATCGTGTTTCTTTTTCGATCGATCGCGACGTTCCTTCTCTTCGAGCAATGTGAAATCGGGGCTTTCTTCTCTTTATTTATTTCTGCGAGGAAAGTTTTTATGGTTACCCGACGAGTTTGCATTTAAGAGGTCTTAAGTATCCTGGGAACCGAGCGCATCGGTTCTCAACGAAGAGATCGGAGGAAAAGTTGAAGAGAAGTTTGCTAGGCCGAGACAAGGCCAGTCTGAAACCATACCTGCTGTTATTTCCGTTTTCCTTAACCAGAGAAATTCTCATCGACGCAACTTTCCAGACCTTTCGAGTGGCTTATTCTCGTGACGATATTTGCGAATTGCGTCGCCTTGGCAGTCTACACTCCGTACCCGTTCGGCGATTCTAATCTGACCAACCAGTATTTGGTAAGTACCAAATCTTCTATTCTAATATTCCCGAAACACTGTCGAATAATTCTAAAATATGCGAGGTGAGTCACGAAAAAGGAAAGATTCAAAAGTGAAATCGAACCGTTCAAAGGGGGTAATATGATGATATCAATAGATCTTCTGATTAATTTCTTTAGTTATTCGTTGTGTACCGTGGTTCACTGGATCTAACTCTTTTTGATTTTTTTTGTAAGAACTCTAGGTAAACACTCAAAGATGATGTACATCGTGAACAACCAACAAGAATATGCAAAAAAGAATAATTAGATCTTGTAGATCAACTTCAACAGAAACAATTAAATAAATACAGTTTCAAATACGGCTATGAAAATCTAATTCAGTGAATTATTTAGTGATTTCTGATTTAAAGGAAGAATATAAAGATTTTATTTATTATTCGTACCTGTCTCTCTTTAATGAAGTTTCCGGTTGGAAGAAAAGTTTAAGGATCGCCGTTCTATTGTGTCAATCTCACGTAGCAGTTCTACGGACAGGACACAACGAGTGCAGAAAATATTCTACTCCTTTCTCTTCGGGAAAATTGAAGTTGCAAAGACTTCGGAGTCTATTCGGGTCATTGGGGAGTCTGAGACTGAAATTCGATTCCTAATGGTGTCGTTTTAACGCTGGGGGCACGTAGACTGGAAGCAGCCCGTGTACTCTTCTACGAATTGAATTTCAAAGATTTCATCGGCGAGCAAATAAGACGATGGACTATTCGAACTGCCACGGCTTTTGCAATTCTATTCTAACAATTGCCTCCCCTTAAAAATGAGTGTCTTAACCGAGAGTTGAAAACGCTGAATTTTAATTTTACCTGTTCACAAATATATAAAAGCAAATTTAGAAATAAAGTGGATTTGAGTGGATTTAGCTATACTATACCAGTACATGTGTATGCTCCGCCTGCCATAATCGTTTCTGAATTGATTTTTTTTACCACGATTTCATTACCTCGCTTTCTTGTCTGTCTGTTTGTTTGTCTAATTGAAATTAATTTTATCGGCGCATGGTTCGATCAATTTCTACACACTATAGCAATCACCTCAATGCACCATGATTCACATCCGAATCGATACGTCTGAGTATGCTTACAAAATTGCTATAGTGTGTAGAAATTGATCGAACCATGCGTCGATAAAATGAATTCCAATTATCTTAATATTGTGATCGAAACTAAAAATTACTTATATGTTTGTTTGTCTGTTGGGTAGAAATTTTGCAATTGACTTTCACTCTAATGCTCATTAAGCTGCTGCATTATCGAAGATCATTCTGAAATCCTCCCAAGGGAGAACAGTTTCGCGCAGGGGAGTATTGCACTCTCGCCGGAAAGAGAAAGTTGGAAATTCTGTTATTTGCTCAATTAAACATCGTTCTAAAACGTCGCGCGCGGAGGGTGTGAAATTCTCTGACAAGAACCGCCGCACAGGCCCACCGCCAATTAGTGGGTTCTGCCAGCAGTTAGTTGTCTATCCACGTCCTGCACGATTTAGCTGACGTTATCGCAGCTCGTACAACGGTTGATTGATAAACACAGACATAAAGATATCTCGGATCCGCGCAAAAACTCGAAGGGGCTGGCTTTATGCGTCGCGAGAGTACATTGCGAGCAATCCCCCGACCTCGAACGCAATCTAGGGGATTCCGGTAGCGCATAATTCCCCTACGAACGACGTAGAATCCCTCCACATGAGAATCCAGGAAGGGATCCGAGCTTGAGATCTTCCCGTCAACGAAAGTAGAACGCTAGACGGAAGTACGGGGGTGGAAGCTGTCTGCTCGTCACCTCCCCCCATCATTGTACACGAGCCTAAACTCCTGGGACAAGACCCGGTTAAATTCCATCTGGTCGAATGATAGTGGAAGCCTCGTGCTTCTCTGTTTTCGCTGTGTCTTGCCTCCCAAGGGTCGGCACACGCTGTGAACTTCGACCGAAAATTTTCGATCGAGCCAAGAATAGACGGGCGCACGTTGCGAAGGAAGATTCCGTTCATCGAACCGTCCCCGAGCTATCGATAAACAAAACCGTGTGTTCGACTGACGGAATCGACGGCATGAAATTTATTCGAGCTGAAACTTCGATAATTGTTCAATCTTCCTGACACCGTCTTGCACCGGGGCCTCGCCATTAGCGGCAATGATGGTTCCAGGAATGCCGCTGCTAGTACAATCTGCATTATAGCACTAGAGTTGCTCGGAAATGCAAGCTCATTTTGAAGAGTGCTTGTAGACATTATTTCGGCTCGGTTATACGTCTCTTTAGTATGTACATGGAGAATTAGATGGCCACTACTAGAAGAAGTGGGAACGATCCTGTAAAATCTTGTTCAATAAAAGTTGTACGTTTGATCGATAAATGTGCCATACGCAAACCGACTTCATATGAAACAGTGTTTTAGTTTAACTGTAATTAACGCAAGGTGTAGCAGAGGATCCACACTAACTACACCAATTAGTAAAATAGCGATACCGCAACTGGTGCTTCTGAAACGAAATTCAGGAACACGGGTTGGCCACTGCATATCATTTCAAAATCGTAACGATTTCAGACAACGTATTAGACATAAAAATGTGTCACAAACGACTTCGCAGAGATTGTTGCGATTAATATAGAATATAGAGGGTTACGCTAACTATGCCACTGGTACGTCTGAAAAAAATTCAAGAACCCAACCCATCCCCAGCTTTCGGTTTCATTTAAAGAGTCGTGATTCACACGTGAAACGGCTAGATTTAAGAACGCGTTACATCCACGCAACTTTACAATAATGGATATAATTAATATAGGACGTTGTGGAAGACTCACTCCGACTATACTAATCGCTAAACCGAAGATTCCACTACCGCAACGCGTACATTCATTACTGAACAAATACACCGCGTGCACCAGGACCCGTACCTTCTAATCAGACGTTGCAGGATTACCATGGAAATTGCACTGCCACGGTCACCGCAGCGTTTCCAGCATAAGCCACGTTCTAGCCAGAGCTGTTTGGTGATCCTGACATTCGGCTTCGATTCACCGAAAGTCGTAGGATCGGGGTACGCAACGACACGTCGCATGGTCGTTGACGGTGAAAGATTACGATCGTTCGGCTCGTAAAACGTCCCAGCTCGTCCGCAAATAGCCGGGTTGATTTCCACGCGGCGTGAATCTCGTTGGGGAACGATCGTAGCCGAGGTCGAAACGGTCGTTTGCTATATGTCGCTCTCTCTCTCTTCCTCTCTTCCTCTGTGGGAGGAACGGTCGAAGAAGACCTATCCCGAAGGAGGACAGGCGCCAGGAGGGGACACGAAGGAAAGTGTTTCGAGGGTGAAAGGAGTCGTGTGTTCGTGCTCGGATAGAATCGAAAGTAGCGAGCCCGTGTCCCGGAAAATGGGTAAAAGGCTTGCCGAGGTAGGATCCGTTCCTCGAGGCGGATCGCGCAGAGCCTTTTATTAGAGGACGGGTTTTTTTCTCTCCCGGCCGATAGAGCAAACGAGTCTATGCGTCGCGGCAGACCGGAAACTTCGGGAAAAGCAGTGTGTTCCGTACATGCACCGATATCTAATGCTCGTTCGGACACCAAGAACGAGAACCGATCCAGGTCACAAACACCGTAAAAATGTCCCCGTAAACACCCCGTCGTCGTCGACGTCCTCGCGTTCCGACGACGTCGCCCTCGTCTCTTTGACCTCATTTCTGTAATTCAACCGCTTTTGCGTTTTCATTAATTGTACGGCCGGCCGCGTCGAATCCTAGCAACTCGAAGAATCTCGTGATCGAATGATACCCATACTCCAGGTCTGCTATATGCACGACGTGAGAGCATTCTTTTCTATTGAACGAACTTGGCTTTGAGCGATAGTGATATTGTCGGACTCCTTTTCCGTTGGTTTTTTTATTTTCTACTATCGAATTCCGACAGCTTTTTGTCATCTGCTGATCTAAATAGTTGAAGGATTATTTATGCAGGATTAGTATACAGGATAGACAATTTTATGTGACCACTTCAATTATTTTATTATTAATGGACTGACGAAAATCAGATGGTCCACCTTGTAGAGTAACGTTTGTTCAAACAAGACTTCTTGTTCGAGAAATTCGGTTTTGAAAAATCAGGTTCTCTTGTGCATTAGTATGCGCGAGAAGGAGTATAGGCAGGTCGTGATCAGACACGCCCATCTATGATCCGAATTTTGTTCAAGCATAGATAAGACATGATTTATACAGAGTGATAACGGAACGCGATTGTGTACGGGCTGGACAACTTTACGTGACCACTTTAATTATTTCATTAACCTTTGCAAGGTTCGGTGGGGTCTCAGAGACTCCAACTTTAAATTTTTTAAAGAATTTTTAGATTAATAAAATTAAATCTGTTTCCTTGTTATCCCATGTTATTTTTTACCCCAAGTTTATTAAAAACGAAGTTATTTATGAAATTTATTTATCCGGGTCTGAGGGACTCCACCGCACTGTTTATGTGGTATTAGACCTTGCGAGGGTTAATGGGTTGGTAAAAATTAGATTGTCTACCTTGTAGAATAAAGTTTGTTCAAAGAAAACTTCTTGTTCGAGAAAATCTGCTTTGAAAAATTGTCAGGTCCTCTTATGCATTAATATATGCGAGAAGTAAAATATGCAAGTCGTGATCAGACACGTCTATCCACAATGTGAATTTTGTTCAAACGCCAACCATAAATTCCAAGTTAATTAAAAACTAGGTTATTTATGAAATTCATTTATCCAGAGTAACAGACTGGTAAAAATTAGATTGTCCACCTTATAGAGTAAAGTTTGTTCGAGAAAATCAGCTTTGAAAAATTGTCAGGTCCTCTCATACATTATTATGTGCCAGAAGTAGAATAGGCAAGTCGTGATCAGACACGTCCATCCATAATATGAATTTTGCTGAAACGCCAACCATAAATGCTACTACGGTAGTCTTGCAACTCTCGGATCAAATGGGACTAATGCGACCAAATGCGACTCGAGGAATGGAGAACGGTGAAGAACAGAAGGTGGTAGGAACAGTTGGAGGCCGAGGATGAGCAAGGACGTCGAGCAGGATACTCTCTGAGCGTCCATTACTTTTAATATCCGAAATCGATCGATCATTGGCCGTGGTGGCCGATTGGCTTCGGCTAGCATTATATTACCAGCCTATCGCTCCTGGAGATTTCTTTCCCCCTTCCGCCCACGGGGACCACTACCCCCGTATTATCTTGAAATACGTCCAAAAAAGCATCCTGGATAACGCGGGTATCTTTGTTTTCTTTTCGGCGTGTTTTTTTCCTCTCAGTTTGGCAACGCTGCGCGGAAAGTTTGCCACGTCTGGAAATATTTGCTCTTCCGAAACGTCGAAAATCGGTGGAGTGGGATATGATCAATGGCCGATCAAACTAGGTCCACACCCACTGGCCAGCATCACGGAGCGTTTATACTACTACCGCGGCTCTGCACGCCTCCGCGCGCGCGGCTTATCGATGGCTGATCGAAACCGTCTACGTTCACTCGCCGGCGATCGTAGACGATCTGTCTCGCACGCGATGTTGTTGTAAACTTCCTCGGGCAACCTCTTCAAGGATACCACCCGCGTCTGCGTTATCAGATCGTTGCATAATTTCCGTCCTATTTTTATCGACTTCCGTACCCGGACGCTGAAAATTTGAATACGACCTTACATTGTCGAGCAGAAGGGCGTGTGCTAACAATTTTCAAAAATGGGATTTTCAGTGTCAATGTACACCCGTACTATTGGACATAATGTTACTGACACGTCGAAAATTCAGGAATACGATTTAATCTCCCCGTCTGGTTCGGAAGGCATAGAAAATGTCCTGAATATAAAAATATGGGACAAGCAAACGACTCCACGGAATTCGATGAAATTAATACTGAAGGTAGCAGAAGGTTCACTTTAACGAGTCCAGTTGGTAAAAAGAAGATCCCGTCACTAGTTCGTTTTTCGGAAAATAATGAAAAACACATTTTTGTCGCGTCTTTTCGTTCACTTGAAAAAATCGTACCTTCCGTATGTAAAACAGCGTCGTAAACAAACTCGCGAAGTTCCCGTTAACCAGTCCAACTGGCAAAACGAACATCCTGCTCCTGATACGTCCACTTTTCAAGTTTTCCAGCGTTTTCTATTCTTGTCTATTGATATTCGATCCTTGTCCGGATCCATTCTCTGCGAAGACTCAACTCTTTCGTGTTCAGGAAAGTTTGAGCTTGTCCCGACACTGTTCCTTGCGGCGGCGGTTGGAGTGTGGTCGTATCGATCAATTCGATTAGAAAAACAGATGGAGGCTCTCAATATTCATCATGGCTGCTGCGATCGTCCGTCAGCTTTCCCACGAAGCTACCAACGAATTTTCGAAAGTGCAAATGACTCGCATGTGATTGCTCGACTTGTTAAATAATTAACGTTCCGTTAACACACTGGAATTTAGTTGGGAGCAAATGCGATTAAAGCAATATACCAAATCCTTTTCCTTCGAACAGGTATAATTGATTTCGTCTAATCGTGATTTTTCAATTGCTGTGTTTCAGGAAAAAATAGAGTATATATTTCTTGTGATTTTTACGGTCGAATGCGTAATGAAGATCATCGCCTACGGCTTCGTGGCTCATCCAGGGGCTTATCTCCGGAACGGATGGAACATTCTAGATTTCTCGATAGTAGTGATAGGGTGAGTACAATCTTATTCTACACACGTTTCGTTTATATTTCGCATTAATCATTCAAAAGCGTACAGCGAGTGTCTATTGCGGAACCAATAGAATCTGGACCAACAATTTTCATCGTATTCCTTATATACCTGGGGTCCAGCAAACTGCGGCCCGCCGCCTGTTTTAAATCCAATCCGCAAGGTTAATATTCTATTTTATATGAAAAAATTAAATATAAATCAAATTACGTGAAATAAAAAAAAATTTTTGTAAAAATATCACTTTATATTTTTACGTAAAAATATCGTAAAAATTTTACGATCTGATTCTATCCAAAAAAAGTTTGCCGTCCCCTGTTATATACAATTACATGGCCGATTTTAATTGTACAAACACGTGCTCACAAGATCCATTCATAACATTGCTCTGATCAATTTATGTAATGACAAAATTTACTGCACGAGAACGACTATTGCAGCGCTCAGAGGGTCGACATAATTGTGCACTGTTCAATAAATAGTTTGTTCCGATATTATCAACAGTGTTCTCACAAAAAATTCATAAAAATAGCGTTCATATACGGTCGTACAAGAACTTTATATACGAGAAACTCTCTTCAGTTTATTATCTGACCGCATCTCTGTGCCAGGTATTTTAAAATTTTCAATTGTAAATTATAATATAGTGGTTCCATGATGATAAAGGAGATCCCCGTGCTGTAACTCGGTGTTTCCAATATTACAAGGAGAAGCACGTGACCGGTCAGAATATGCGGCTCGCAGCTCGCGCTAATTTATCGGCCCGTGGGGGGAACGCGTGGCCGTCGTAAATCGACGATTATGGGAATCGTAGGGCTGATGGCACGGATTTTCGCGATCGTGATCCTCTTTCTCTCCTCGAATTTCATCGCGTGCCGTTTTATCGGCGCCTGTACCTCGGGAAACGTTCCCGTTGGTCCAATATCGCGGTCGACAACGCGCTCGCGATGACACTGGATCGGCACGCGACGTTTCTCTCTCTTCGCTTCCTTTCCCACTCGCTCCACTTTTATTCAATAAATTCTGCTCAGTTCGCGTAACAAAAGAGATTTCGTCGTTTCCTCGAGGCCTTCCTACGTTTGCCAACTTCCAACGAGAAATACCGGCGACGGGAACGGCCAACGTCGTTTCTCCGCAAATCTTTCTTCGAAATAAAGTGCCTTCTTGCGGAGTTCTCTGCAATGTTTAAACAATCGGAGTAAACATAGCAGTCTCTAGATATATGTGGAAGATACCTGCACGATATTTGTGCGAATTTCATGTCTGGGAACGTTGGGTTTATTCTTCGAGGGGCCGAGAAGTTCGTTTATCGAGAATAGGGACATACTTTCTTCAACTTCTGTGTCTTCAATTATTTTTGGGTGACACTTTCCCCGGTTAAAATGAGACCAAGCGCGATACCATTTGTATTGTTCTTGCCAGTGTGATCCACGATTTAGTGGAGCCTCTACTATCCGAAGTGATTTTTTTTTCATTTTTCATTGGTTCAATTTAAAGGAATTCAAAATGATTCATTGTATATGTCAGTAAAGTTTTAATCTACCACTGTAGGTAAATAACTGTTTCGTTATGCAATAATTCACGTTCCTGAAACTAGAAGTATTGTGCTGCAGACGTGAATCCTATTAGATCGCTGTGAATTGTTCGTTTGTTAAGAAAGTAGTACAACTATGATGAAAAGCATTTATAGTTAGAGAAGAAAACAGACATAGCTAGATTACGTGACTTCCTCATGATTCATTGTCGATATGTTTTGTCATACAATTTGAGTATTTATTCTGTAATACAAACAACAGTACAGGTCTCACTGCCTTCAATAATTCACGTTCCTGTGATTAGTTTCCATAATCGAGGTTCTATTGTACCGTGGATTAAACGAGTACATATTACACGAACTGCATCGTGTCTGTATTATTTCCACCAGAGAAGTATCACGGATATGTATGTTACACAAAAATATTTGAAAAGAAAATAGATTTTATGATTGAATTGGTATCGTTTCGATGATACGTTGTTGTTGACACATCAGTTATTCTGAATATTTCTGTATCAGAGATAACATTGTCGATACTCGTCTTTTTACCATGCTTCAATTTTAGACCACTTTCCGATGAGCTAGAGACATGAAAATTTAAACTTAGCTCAGAATTGGATCTCAACAGAATATCTCAGCGGGAATCGAACTCGGGTAGAAAGTAAAAAAATATATAATTTTTTTTTTAAGAACCACGCTTATATTGAGATGCACTAAAAAGGAGAAAATAATTTCTTTATAATAAGCGTGGTTTTTAAAAAGATTTTTTTATATATTTCTTTATTAGACAGCAATGATACAGTAGGGGGAACGACCGCGAAGAATTCGCTAATGGGAAGAACATCAGCGTATCAATCTCATTAGCCCTTTGTGTCTGTTGTTTGCAGAATGGTGAGCACGGTGTTGGCGACGCTCATGAAGGAAGGCTTCGACGTGAAAGCGTTAAGAGCTTTTCGAGTGTTACGACCTCTCAGGCTGGTCTCCGGCGTACCAAGTAAGCGGATTTCCGTATCAAAGCGTAAAGACAAAGCCGAATCAAACGCGGATATCGCGATACCATCGGCCATTTTCGCACGAGTCCTTTGGCCTTGCGCAAAAGTGTAAACCGATCCTTCGTATCCTCAAATATCCACGTTGTTTTATCTGTTCTCAGGTCTTCAAGTGGTCTTAAACTCTATTCTGAGAGCGATGATACCTCTGCTACATATCGCTCTGCTGGTCCTGTTCGTCATCATTATTTACGCTATCATCGGCCTCGAGCTGTTCTCCGGGAAAATGCACAAAACCTGCAGGCACAACATCACCGGTAAGTTTCTTGGCGGTTTGTTCGAGTTCTTGGTAACTAACCCACGGATTCTGTGTCCATTCCATTCCATGACATCATCAATTGTCATTAAACACCGGATTTGTCTGCAAATTTGTGTGTGACATTTGCAGCAGACCGGAGTTCAAATAGGACTGCGTTCTTTTCTTTTAATTGTCTTTGAAAGTCAAAAATAACTGTATCGGTAAATTCTTCGGAATTGTTAGAAAGATGTTTGGGACGAATGAGTTGTGTGCGATCGAAAATCGGAGTTCAGCGTAACTGTTCAGCACCCTTTACGCAAGATCCTCTCAGGCGGGGACATCGATCGGCACACGCGGGTTCGCGAAGAATTTCCTTGGGAAATGAAATATCGAAGAAACGGTGCCAGCGGCCGAGGGAGTTCCCAGTTTAACCCCGAAACACACTTTGCACCGGCGCTATTTTAGATATGATTCAGCCACGGCGACAACTAACGTCTAATTATTCTTAGCGCGGGGAACGCGAGCTCCACTGTTCCACGTTGAACAGCTGATTCACGGAAACTTCTTCTTTCTGCTCCTCTTTCCCCTAGAAACCTTGCCGCCGTGTAGAATCCTTCGAATTCGAAGATCCTGAAGATCCTGTACGAGATCATACAGCGAATCGACACATTCACTTCTCGGAAATATTTATGGTTGCTTGAACATCAATTCTTGCGTTATTGAATTTGACAGAGAGTTTAAAATTTAATCCTTTACGATTCGGAAAATGCAAAAGTCAATGAACTACCGCCAGATACACCGGATACTTCGGGAAAAATCCGAACGGTCGAGTTCCACACAGTATTTCGGAAAACACTGTCCAACAGTAAACATGTTTTCATATAACTATTGGGTGAATTTTTTTCTGCAAAGAACAATTCAATATCTTTTATAATAACATCGCAATAATTGTTTAAAGTTGAAAAATAGGTGTTTTTTTTTCAAAGTCATGTTTTTCAAAAACTGTGCGTGTAGGAAAAAAATTAAGGCCAGATTCGGAAAACATAAAAACATAAAAAATCTTTGAATTTGTTGGACAGTGTAGTCGAGGTTCTAGTAAATCATGGATTCAACAAGTAAATACGATCCAAACTGTATCGTGCTTGGTCTCGTTTTAATTGGGAAAGTGCCACGAATATGGTGGTAAACGATTAAAAAAAGAGTAATTAACAACACATAAACAGTTAAAGATTGAAACTTGCTGGTAAAAAATTGTTTATAGCTGGAGAAAAGACAGTGAAGAGGAACGGGAAGAAAGAAACGAGATGTTTGAAGTTGAAGGATTTGTTTCGTCGAATTGCAGGCGCAATCATGGAAGACCCTGTTCCATGCGGGCCAGGCGGTTTCGACTGCGACACCGTTGGGGCCGAGTATTACTGTAGCAAACAGTTCTGGGAGGGCCCTAATTGGGGCATTACGAACTTCGACAACTTCGGCCTGGCCATGTTGACAGTCTTCCAGTGTGTAACACTCGAGGGCTGGACGGACGTGCTCTACAATGTAAGTGTCGTTCCAAAGTTATTTCGAAGAAGAATCCAGAAAAATCCATCCAAGAAATCCACTGCGTACTATGCTTCGAAACTTTGCGGACTTCTTAACATGTTCCGTGTCACGTGTACCACCGATAATACACGTTAAACTATCCATTTAGGCGAAAAACACCAAAAGATCGAGGCATCGTAAGAGATGTAGCACAGAACGAAGCACATAAGTTTGTTAATATTGTCGAGCAATTCGCCTCGGCACGGAACGTGTTAACTAACATTTAAAGAACAACACAATTCATTTCTGAAGTATGTATTAGTTTGGCAAGAAAGTAATTTCGGTATTTTAAGGTGAAATGAAACCGAATTCATTTATTCGAGCGATGAACTTTAATCAATAAAATATTTTCTTATTTATTCCTTTCGGCAGGAGGTCATCGAACAAAAGGGACAAAGTCTTATTCGTTAAACTTAATTGCTTGAATAAAAAAATTGGTCTCTATTTCGCCTTAAAATACCGAAATTACTTTCTCGCCAAGCCAATAATATAAAGAGTCCTAATTAAACGATACAAATATTTCCATCGAACGGCAATCGCTCCTATTTCTGCTCACGCGTAACGCTCCGCGAAACCGCAAGGGAAATGATCAACGATCTTTACAAGCCGTCTAACTAGAAAGACCTGTTAAGCTCGGAAAGCGTTTAGCAACCACGAGAACCTTTATCACCGGACTTTACGCGTTTTCCATGAACCGGTGGGGACGATCTCCGCGCTTCTACGACTAGGATACGCAAACCATCCGTTTTATGTCTCATCGAAGTCGTTTAACAGATGGCATAAATGTTTCTGCACCGTCCGCTTTTAGTAAGATGAATTCTGAAAACGCGCATTTGCATCAGCATCTCATGGTTATTATCCTGGCCTCGATCGAGCACGGGAATTCCGCGCGAGTCTGCAAACGTGTAGAAGCTTTTATTCTTCTTCGGGAAACGCGGCATGCTCGATACTATTCGAGTCGAAATACTTGACTATAATTTGCTGCGAAAGTTGGACAATTTACTGCGCAAAATTCGACAGAATCAAAATAACTTGGTGAAAGGAAATGGAGCTGGAAAATTAACCCTTAGCAGTCGAGAAGTGACTCGGAGAATCACCATTAAAAATTGATGATTTTCAAATGAAAACCATTATTCGCAATACTGTTTATATCATAATATAATAAATGAGAGTGATTTTATCGGCGCAAAGGTTCGATCATATTCTACGCACAATAGCAAAGTACGATTACCCAAACGTTCAGATTTGTTTATATCAATGTGTATTATATATATAATAATAATCTTTCAATGCATGAATTTTTTAATTGGGATGAAAAAATTGGATGAAGGTCAGTTTTTGTGTTTTATTTAAGGGAAGGATATTAAAAAAAATTGAAACAACATTTTCAAAAAAATAAATATAGTAAGAAAACAGATTCTTACTTTACCATATACCAGATTTGTTGTATCAGATATGATACACGATGCAGCAAAGGGTTAATTTCATATCCATAAAACGAACAAGAATCATAGGCAATGGAATTATTCTAGGTCGGAAGAAATGTTTAATTTTAAAGTTAAAATAGCTCTGAGACTGCAAAGGGTTGAACGTAGCACGCATCACGATGAAAATGAATGTAAAAATGCTTTCAGATTGAAGATGCGATGGGAAGCTCATGGCAGTGGATTTATTTCATTTCTATGGTGATACTCGGAGCTTTCTTCGTGATGAACCTGATTCTCGGTGTGTTATCCGGGTGAGTGGCATCCATTAATTTACAAAATACAAGGAAGCGTTCATACTAACCTAAATTAATAGTATTCTGAGTTTATTCTGATCTGGAAGAACTGTTTCTGTGAAACGAAACTTCTGTTTGAAACAGTGTTGATCGAGAAGACTGTAAACACTTGATCATTTTCATAGAATATTTTAATCAGTAGACTGCGGATCTTTGTGCATGTATGACTAATGAAAATTTTCAAAAAATGCTAGAATATAAAATTCGACAGACCTTAGTAAGATTTTTTTATTTGTTTTGGATCTACAGAGTCTGTCCCCATTAAAAATAGTACTCTATCCCATGCCACATCCACAAACATCCACAGTCTATTAATCAGTGAGTAAATTGACGTTTAGCATATTGATTTTGCTAAAGTGCAGCCGGCTACGTACTTATGATAAGGATGCATGCACGATGGCGTTGAAATACTTTGGTCAGCTGGCATGATCGTCCGCGTTTCAATTCTCTATCTGGCGATGAGATAATCGATGGGGGAGTTGAACGCGCTCGAGCAACGCATAATCGATGAACGCGAATAAAGGGAAAATAGGGCAGAAAGTTTCGAACAATGTTGCCGTCTCCATGCAGGAATCGGGATTTATTTATTTATCGATACAACAGAATTTGCGTGGAAAAGTGTGACTCCTCGAGCAGAGCAGCGTGCTGGAACACACTCTATGCGTAACACATGTAACATTCTGAGCGAGTCTTGATACAAGAACGAAATACTAGAACAAGAATTAATAATATAAACGCTACAACAAATTGATCAGGACCTTTCTCGTGACGTGTGCTTGCTTTCAAAAAGTTTATTCAATTATTGTCCACAGAAGCATTTCGTAACAATTATTACATGGGAAACCAGTTTGATAACAATTTGATTAACCAGTGGTAGGTTTAACAATGATTGTACTAACAAATGATCAAATGTGGATTAATTGGAATGCAGAGAGTTCTCTAAAGAGAGAGAGAAAGCGAAAGCAAGGGGTGACTTCCACAAACTCAGGGAGAAGCAACAGATAGAAGAAGATCTTAGAGGCTACCTGGACTGGATCACACAGGCTGAAGACATTGAGCCCGAAACTGACGAGCCGAAGCAGGACGGCAAATGTAAGATGGCGTTTTCAAACAGAACCATAACTACGAGGTACAGAGCAAGGTAATGTTGGACTGATTGATTTTCTCAGCGAAACAGCAGAACGAGATGGAGAGCACCGATCAGCTGGAGGGCGATGATAAAGAGGTTCAGCAGGATTCGGTTTGGCAGAGAAAAAAACGGGACTTCGACAGGTAAGTTGCACATATCAATGGCATAATCCCGGTAGGAAATTCAAAATTGTTGAATTCTTCTCATAAGTGAATTTTTCTCATGAAAATCTGAAACAATACTGTCATTCACGAAGCCCGGGATGCGAGGGATACGAAGCTCGAGCGGTGTAAACTACTACCAATCCAATTACAAAACTTCTTTATTTTTAATTATTCTACTATGAGACTTTCGTCAACTTATTTGCGGCATTTTTCTGATTTAAATCACACTAAACGCGATAAGTTTTTACCCATATTTAGTGATTTAATCGAAGAAGGAAGTTTCGAGCGCGAGGAAGAACAGCGCGATCCGTGTTTGCATGCTATCCTTTTCTACGTTCGGCATCCTTTGTACTTTCAGCCAGTGATGGTATTCGGGGCGCTTTTCGCGCGCATGCGCGAGTTTTGTCAGGGACGTGTCTACGTCCGAAATGTGTGGGGAGCTATTGAGGCGAAAGTAGTGGGAGTCTACCCGGCTATACGAAATTAGCGGGGCGATCAAGATACCCGATTTTCGTACGTCAGTGAGGCCTTCTGACGTCAAAATTGTCGCGCATGCGCGCGAAAAGCGCCCCGAATACCATCACTGCTTTCAGCGCGGTCGACGCAGTCATAAAAACATAGTGTCCCTACACATCTGTCTCCGTGCTCGGAACCGGCGATGGGAAACAAATCACGACTTTACTGTACTGGCATAGATTTTATTAGAGCAAATCCATCGTTAATGTGGCTAGAAATAATGAAGATCTGGATTGGGTGGAACATTGTAGGGTGAACAGGAGAATGAGGAGGGCCTGCAGGAAAGCCGTCAAGTCGCAAGTTTTCTATTGGCTGATTATAGTGCTGGTCTTTTTGAACACCGGGGTTCTAGCAACCGAGCATTACAATCAACCTCATTGGCTGGACGACTTTCAAGGTACGCGAGAATCCCAATAACAATCCCCTGACGAAACGCAGGCTTCTGTTACTCGAACCATCGTCTCAAATCATACATTTTTCTATCTTCCTCGCGCAGAGATCACGAACATGTTCTTTATCGCGCTGTTCTCCATGGAGATGATGCTGAAGATGTACAGTTTAGGATTTCAGGTAAGTTGATCTCAAATTGGCCTGCGTTTAAAGTTGATGCATTTCTCTGACGAATACAATCGAATCAATTCTTATCATTATATACATATATATATATTTTTACAAATAATAAAATTAATTATTAATTAAGTTATTAAGCAGTCACACTGCACCAGCGCGTGTGTCATAAATGCATAAAATCCAAAGTCTAATTGTCACAATTCGTCGGCCATTTTCGTTCGTGAAATTCGAAAGAAACGTATCCTTTACAATGAACAGTCTCATTACTGAATCCGGCGACTAATTTTCTTTCCTAGGGTTACTTTGTCTCGTTGTTCAATCGCTTCGACTGTTTCGTCGTGGTCGGCTCGATTACCGAGATGATCTTGACGAACACACAGATAATGCCACCGCTCGGCGTGTCCGTTCTACGTTGCGTCCGGTTGCTCAGGGTATTCAAAGTGACCAAGTAAGTCGATCATCATCGGTCTAATCTCGACCATATATCCTCGATCGAGGCTCTGTTAACAATCGGCTTCCAGATATTGGAGATCGTTATCGAATCTAGTGGCGTCTCTGTTGAATTCGATCCAATCGATCGCCTCTCTGTTGCTTCTTCTCTTCCTCTTCATCGTGATCTTCGCCCTACTCGGCATGCAGGTACGATATCACGACGTTTCACCTCTTTGCTATCGACCCACCTGTGGATCCCGGAGTTGGCAAGCTCTGTTTGTTCGTAGGTGTTCGGTGGAAAGTTCAACTTCAGCGAACTGCAGGACAAACCTCGCCACAATTTCGACAGCTTCTGGCAAAGCCTGTTGACCGTCTTTCAGGTGAGTGTTATTGCCAGACAAGCCGTTCATTGTCTACATCAGCGATTCTTAACCACTTTGAAGTCAGACAGGGCCCACTCTAGCGGTTACGACGCCCCGGACGAAAAGATACATTTCCGCCCCTTAAGAATATATGTATATATAGCAATAAAAATCAAATTATTTTATTTAAATTTTAATAAAAGCATATAATTGGCTTCGTAAACCCAGCGTTAAGAAATTAAAGGGCACACACATCCATCTTTGTGATCGATTTTGGACAAACAATGTTTATGTTTTTTCGCAGATACTGACTGGTGAGGATTGGAACGCCGTAATGTATGACGGGATAAGAGCGTACGGGGGTGTCGCAAGTTTCGGCATGCTCGCCTGTTTTTATTTCATCATTCTCTTCATATGCGGCAACTGTATCCTTTTCACTGAAAAAACAAGCTACTACTCGCAGCTAAAAAACATGGCAGTAAAAAAGTTATGAAAATGTTATGGAATGAAATAGGAAGTCACTTTCTTTTTTAATATTTTTAGTAAGCTATAATGAAAATAATGCAACACTTTTAAATTGTTCTTGTGAATTTGCTATTTTAAATTACAGCATGGCAGTAAAAAAAGTCATGAAAATGTTGTGCAATGAAATAGGAAGTTATTTTATTTTTGAATATTTTTAGTCAGTTGAAAATAATGCAACACTTGTAAATTGTTCTTGTGAGTTTACTATTTTAAATTACAGCTATGTACTAATTTTTTTAAATGATATTGACTGTCAATAAAGATAGTCTTAAAGATAGTCCGGACTGCCATCTTTTCGGTCCAAACCGCAAGGATTTAGAACGGCGAAAGGAAAACCTTGGAGATTCACAGAGTGAAACGAATTCAAATAGATTCAGTTGACGCGGTATTAAAGATCCTCGTGATCCGCGGGTGCTCCCGGTAAATGATCCTTAACGTAAGAAGTAACGCAGATATTCTACTGAACGTCTTCTTGGCTATCGCCGTCGACAATCTCGCGGACGCCGAGTCGTTAACTGCCATTGAGAAGGAAGCCGAGGAGGAGGTGAGTTTCTTTTATTCGACCTTTAAAAGTTATTCCACCTTTTTTTCAAGTGGTGCCCCACTCGTAGAACGACTTTGCATTAGGACGCGTTTATGTTCCACCTGCGACCCTCTAGCTAGAGGAGCTACTACCACTAAAAGCTTAAAGATGACTTTCTTTCGTGCCTTTCCAATGCAGCTGCCATGACAGTCTGATAACATTTACTCGGTCTGCTTTAACAACTGACATAGTGAATGTAACCATTGTGTCCATTCTTTTTATTTCTCAAAATGGAAATATGCATTCTATGTATAAACTGAGCGTACACACTGTGTCCATTCAATTAATTCTAAAAGTGAACATATTCATCATGTCCATTCTATTAATTCGAATAATAAACAAGCACATTGCGTTCATGCAATTCATTCTAAAAATGAATAAAAGTGGACAGCTATTTGTATAAAAATTAATAAGAAAATCAATATCCGTCGCAAACAAGTTGGTTTAAAAATACGTGAAAATATGGATGGATGAAGGTTTCAATGCACCTAACCATGAATGCTATGAAATTGTCAAAAGCTACGTATAATTAAAAAAAAATAAGTAAAAAAATAGTAAGTTTTCGAACAAATAAATCACCACAGAGTTTGGAGAAACAATATCAATTTTCGAGGGCGTTAAACAGTTTCCTGTGCGAGCGATGCCGCGGGGAAAAGGTAGTAGTACATAAAAGAACCCTCTTGATATTGTCTTAGTTCTGGCTATTTCGTTCCATAATGCCAATCGTCTAATCTGTCCTGTTAAATAAAATATATCTCTTAATTAGACAATGTGGGGAGGCTCTCACGCGAAAAGATGTTGTCCTATCGAAGAATCGAAGAAGTGGTTCATCGGCGGAGGATAAAAACGAAACGTGACGCGCTTGGCTTCAATAAACATTTGGTCGTTGCGTTTACTTAGGGCTGTGAAGCTGGGAAAATTAGAATGCAGGTCGGTTTATCGTTCCCTCAAAGAGCGTCGAATAGGGGGCTCGTTTGCTATTGGCCGTAATTACCGTCGCCGACGGCGACGCCGACGCTGATGCCGATGCTGACGCCGACACCGACGCCGACTCCGTTCGACCGGCTTTTTATCGCTCGTTACGCCGCCGCTAGTTTGATTCTTACGAATATTCGACGCGTCCTCGTAATTACCAAGAATCTGGGACATCACGCTCTCGATCCTGTCATCTGGACTTTACTTTCTTGCTAAAACCAAGATTCAATCTTCGCGTTTTTGGCTTTAACTACTTTTCATTAATTTCATTCTATCGTGCTCCGTTAATCACCTTACTATTCTGGAAAGTCGTCCAATTGAAAAATGTTCTGTGTCAATCGCAACAAACAGGAGTTAGCTGAAACGATTATTGTCTTTTTAACACTTTCAGTACCACATCTATCAGAAATAGGAGACAGAATTATTTGTCGGACAATGATCGAGTTGGGTCGGGATTTCGAAAGTGCCCGAAATTGCAAACATTCGGAACTCGATCCGACCACAACGGGATGACTTTTTCGCGTTCGGTGAATTTTCTACTGACTCTATTTGTCACGAATAAAAATTGCAGACAACCTTTACAAGCTCGTTGACCTTAAAATCTCGTGAAAATACTGACCTTAAAAAAAACCCTTTCTCGCAGCACGCGTGCCCTTTGGACGAGCGTAACTTTGTCGTAACAAATTGCGTTGTCACATGACCGTAAATAGCTGAGGTATTTCGAGGTTACGGGGATAGCCGCGGACAGGTAACGTTGTTGCATCGTTTCAATGACTGTCGCTACAGTGTTCTCGTCCCTACGGATCGTTTCTCTTCCTTCTGTAAACATTTCGACATGTTACACATCTTTACTGCAATTTTTTAGATACCGGTCAACGTTGTAAAATCTCAGTCTATCAGCAAGTAATTTGCTTCGATTCAACGTTTACCACAAAAAATTCGAATCACTTGCAAGATAATTCGAAGCTTAGAACTGTTGAAACTATTGGACGTCTTGAAAGTTTCCTTTGTCTTGAAAATCTTGAGAGCCTTAAAACTTTAGAAGGTTTGCACGTCAGCATTGGGACGAATAATAGTACGAACTTAACAATATTATAAAAAGTATTCGCCTATATTCGTCGATATAAATCGATATAAATCGATATAAAAAAATATCCAATATTATAAAAGTAAACATTTATTCAGATTATCAAGACTGAAAATTTTCAAGAATTCAAGCTTTCGACTATTTCTGATTTCGAATAAACATCGAATTGATTCGAAACTCCGTGATGATTGATTTGTTCGAAAACTTAGCAAGACAGAGTATTGAATACCCATCACTTCTCTCAGCTCGCGGACGAGAAAATGCTGCGTTTAAAAGTTTTTGCATTGTTCGAATGACTAGTACTTTCCGCCGGGTGTTCCGAGCGTGTTCTGCATTTTTAGCACGAAGTTTCTGAAAAAATTCAGGTACGCTTCCCGTCGGAAAATCGGAGTTTCTCGGTGCGCAGACGAGAAAGCGGTCGTTTCCGATAGCGTAACGGAAGCGAAGGAACATCGCGGTTACTTAAAGGGCGACATAGTGGAGCGCGAGGTCGTTTAGTAAACGGGTCTCTAATAAACAAGGCACGCGAGACCGCCTCGCATCTCCGTTTTAATAAAGCAGCCGTACAGCATTCTGGAATGGTCTCTCCTCCCAGTCTTCCCAAGGGCAAGCCACGAGATTCTGGGCAAATATTGAATATTTTCGAAATTAGGTACGCACTTGAAATAGTTGTCCACTGCCCCACATCTCCACGGGCTCCTACAGCAACCTCTAAACTTCTCTGAAGGTCAAGTTCCATTTTTAATGAAGACTAGCTGACCCGACAGACGTTGTCCTGTCCGGGTTCCATGGAAATCATCGACACAAATTTCCCCGACAACGGTTTTCACCGGCAGTGTTTAGTTCGCAATGAAAATTGATGTCGCTATTCAAGGTTTCATTAAAAAGAGTTTATGCAATAATCAGCAATTGGTTAGGTGTTAAAATCATTCAATTACTCAATCTATGATGATAAGTAGTTAACACTAACACTAATTTTAGAGTAAACACTTTGCACTCAATTTTATTACCCACAACCCCTACTATTTGAAATTTGCGTCACAGAACGGTTCCTCGACTGCAACATATTTGAAACTATTTTGTTTACTAATTATCTATAATAATTATCTATAATAAAAACGAAGTCCTGACTCAGTCATCAACGCCCAGGCTAAACCCTTGGCCCTATAAAAATGAAATTTTGCACAGAGGTTTCCTTTATGATTTATAAAAGGGAATGTCAATTAATTAATGCTCATTGATAGAATCTGAATGGAGTGAATGAGGGCTTAAAAGGTTTTATGGATAAACAATATCAATTTTCGAGTGCATTAAACAGTTTCCTGTGCGAGCAAAGCCGCGGGGAAAAGCTAGTATTAAATATAGCTCTCAGGCTTTCTCGTCATTTAAACTTGTGAACCTTATATTTGTTTTAACTAAAAATAGGACAATAAAATAAATAAAAGAAGAACCAGTTTTATTTACATTTTTCTTTTTCTGATGTCGAGTTACATTCGAGAAAGGAGTGCAAAGGGTTAACCGTCCCTCGGATATTTTTCACGAACACTGTAATAGCAACAATCAACGGCCCAGAAAGCTGCCGCCACTGTACTTCAACTTCTCGAAGCAGAAATGTGCATTCCTGCAGAAGCCAGAGTGAATTGTAAGAGCGCGATGAAGTTCCCGGGAAAAAGTAATTGCGAGGATTGGTGTCGGTATTAGAATCGGGACGAAAATACTAAGAGAGAAATGTCCGAAAGCGTAAACGGCGAAGACGCGAATCGCGTGTCGCGACAGTGGCATAGTTGGCAGCGGGACTCGTTTCAGAATTATCTCGCGGTTCAATTCCATCGGCGGAATATCGGTTAAAAACTGTGTCATCTGGTTTAATTGACATCCGCGGCCGGACACTCGAAAAACTGTAGAAACGACCAAAGCTTGCGCGCACGCAAAATCGGGGCCATCGAGAATCGAATACCGATATACCAGAATTAAAACTGTTATCTGCTGGATATTTGCCGGAGAGGGAAGAGGCCGTCATTGTTACCTCGTCGCCTAGGCCGTTTTCGTATTTCGTTTTTCTCGCACACACACACACGTATGCGACCACTGTCCGTACAGAATACAAGTCGTTGAACATTGAACGCGATTTTAGTGTAGTCCGAGACCCCCCTCGTGAACAACATTTTTTTGCGGACCCCATTCTAACCCTAGGCATGTTATTTATCTTGTTTATTTGAACAAAAGCGAAAAGTTGGAGTACTACAGTTTCAGAACCTTTGGTCTAAGACATATATTTCTTGTTTCGAGATATTTAAAAGAGAAAGATATTAACCCTTAACACACGAATAGTGACCCTGAGAGAGGCGCCACTAAAAATTGCTATATCATTATTAAAAATATTGTTTCGATTATTAAATTTGTCGATATCTAATCAATTACTAAACATTTACGTATTGTATGAAGTGCTATATCAGTTTTTCATGTCCATAATATAAAAAAAATGTTATAAAATTATTCAAGGTCGGAAGAAATATACATAATCTTCGACATAACATTACATTGTTGAAATCAACAAGCACTATGTAACGGTTTATTTTCCACAATATCGTAAAAATGACATTGGATTAATCTAGTCTAAAATAATGCGATGTAAAACAACGGATAAACTCACATTTCTAAATTTCGACTCAGACCACTTCCATAATTATGGACAAATATACATTTTCTCTGTTCTTTTTTTTCGTAATGTTTCGTAACGTAACAGGACTATAAATACGCGTGGGAGAGCTCGAGCGTGAACGCTCGCAACAAGGGTGGAGAAAAGAGGTCTCCGTTGTTGAACAATAGACGCCGCTGACCCAACGACGGCCGCGTTGCCGCGTAGCTTAACGCTAAAAGTTTAATCGTTCGTGATTCGTCGATAAGCTAATGGAAAATCGTTAGCTCTCGAGCGTTAACCCGGTCCGAGAGAGTGAGGAAGAAAGAGAGACGACCGTGTCGCCGAGGAATTCGACGGGATACTCGCTGGCTTTAAATAGGAAACGGAGTCAACAGCCTCCTCGAACTGCATTTCGTTAGATTGTGTCCAGGAGCGCCGATTTTCTATAATACTATCGTCCCTGTCCAAATCGGTGCGTTTTCCCCGAACGTGCAACGATTTCGTTTTACTTTGATGTCTGACTTCCGTAAAACACTTTCGAACCACCCTAAACCAGTGGCTGAAGCGTGCTTGTCGCTTGGTTGCACTGCGCTGTGTAATTACGGATGAAATTATATGTTTGCAGGCCGAGAAGAACAAATCCCACAGCGCATCTCCAGCTCGAGACGAAGCGAGTGAGGATCAAGTCGACGATGGCGAAGGAACGGGTCCCGA
This sequence comes from Lasioglossum vierecki, assembly GCA_028455595.1. NCBI lineage: Eukaryota > Metazoa > Arthropoda > Insecta > Hymenoptera > Halictidae > Lasioglossum > Lasioglossum vierecki. The sequence goes on from CM052335.1 coordinate 34,628,791, forward strand.
AGATGAGGGTGGAGGGACTGACCTTGAACAGGATCCGAATGAAACAATGGAGGACTACGAGGCAGCTCTGGATACGGAAACGTAAGTAGATAGACAAAAAATGAGATACTATTGCATGATGAGAAGTGTGATTCTTGCGCAAAGAACTTTGCACAAAAATCCACAATCTAGTAATAATTTTTTCGATTCGACACGAAACAACGCAGTTACGCGAAGAGAAGCTTGATCTATAGTTCTGTATGAAAAAGATGATTTGCATTTTTATTGTGTATCCACATTTAGTCTACTGGCTATAAATATTGATAACAAGAAAATATAATTGTGTATTGAATTTAAAAAGAATGAATAACGTGAATATTTAGTAGGAATTATAGGGCGGGCAACAAATATTCAGTGAAGTGGGGAAAAGAGCATTAATCCAGTCTAATACCAAATATGTAGATTTGGAATAGTTACGCGGATAGCAGTGACGCAGTCATTTCTCCGGATATAGGAGTTTATTTCGATAAGCTGACCCAGAGTACTCCCAGGCGGAATTCGGAATTTGTTCATCGAAAGTTTATTTCTGAACTGCAGGTCGGAGAAGAGCGATGATATGAACACACACGCGAAAGTGCGGCTGAACATCGAATCCGACGAGGAGGTCGAGGAAGAGGAGGAGATCGAGCAGAACGGGATGCAGGGTATTATATTCTTCTTGTCTTCTAAGTCGAGGGAATTTTTCCATAAAATATGAACAAATGAATAAACGGAAATTTTGTTGTTGTTTTGCAGACGATGGCACAGGCCAAGGAGTGTCCGCCAGGCCGCGCAGGATGTCCGAGTTCAACATGGCCACCAAGATGCAGCCGATACCTGCTGGCTCGGCTTTCTTCATCTTCTCGCAAAACAACAGGTGCTACGCATTTCTCTGTCCATCTCCTCGCAGAACGAAATTGCGGAGTAACTTTTATACAGTAGCGGACGAAACGCTAAGACGACTATCTTTTCAGTAGATTATCGCATTTTATTAGAGATGCTAAACGTCTAATAGTTCCCAACTGCTCTTAAGACGGTAGACTCGTTTCCAGGATTGCAAAAGTGCGGGATTTGAGTTCTCATTTCTTGATAATACAAAAATGGGGATTTTCAGTAGTAAAAAATATTAGATGAAAGATCGATCTAGGACGCTGTCGCCCTCAAAAGTCCTATTTTTTCGTTCACCAGTAATTTGCATTACTAAAAAAATTTATTCATTTCTACTCAACATTTATGTTTAAACCAAAGAATAAAAATATTGTGATTTCGGCTTCGTCGAGAACCATTCCTTAAATTTTCTCCCACCTGTAGTCGAACACCCTGTATATGGAATATCCTGCAAAATAATCTACAATTAAAAAGAAACATATGCATATAACGTAACCCGATTTCACATCTTTGTACAATTTTCTGTATAATTTTATATGCCTATAATGTATTGTAGTGAGGATAATACTATATTTATTGCGATGTTTCCAGGTTCCGAGTGTTCTGCCACTGGCTATGCAATCACGGTTACTTCGGCAACGTGATTCTCGTGTGTATCATGATCTCTTCGGCTATGCTGGCGGCCGAGGATCCTCTAAGTGCTTCGTCGCCTAGAAATCAGGTAATTATGCTCCTTTGATATTGACATTATGATCGTAATGATCATCAATGATATCCAACCATCTTCCAAATATTCCTATCAATTAATTCGCGATTTCTTTTCCATTTGTTGCAGGTGTTGCTGAATTTTGACTATTTTTTCACCACAGTGTTTACGATTGAGATCTGGCTGAAGATGATTTCCTACGGATTCATTATACACGACGGCGCGTTCTGTCGTTCAGCGTTTAATCTGCTCGATCTGTTGGTCGTATGCTCTTCTCTGATTTCGATGTCTTTCAGGTAGGCTTGCAAACGATTTTCACGATTTCCCAAGCATTTATTTAATTCTGCTGTTTACTTCCTTCAAAAACCAATATTGCATTGTGCAATTTATTTATCGAAGCGAACCTTTGGGACAACAGTACACACTTTGAGAAAACACTGAATAGAAATATTTTGTGACTGAATCTCATAAAAAGAACACCATCAAGAGTGGTGCATCGACAAATAAAAAGAAAAATTGGTAGATATGTATATATTATTTTCGATCAGTAGTAGGTAGGTATTTTAGTAGATTCGCCCCCTCTCCCCAAAATTAAACAAGGCTACCAAGGGCTAAGTGTGAACACGATAACGGATATGACAGAAGGTGATATTGTGATTATGCTTTGGTTTTTCAGTTCTGGCGCGTTTTCGGTGGTGAAGGTCCTCAGAGTGTTGCGCGTGCTGAGGCCGCTGCGCGCCATCAACCGTGCCAAGGGATTAAAGGTATTTTTCTTGGCAGTATTACCCTTTCGAACGATCGGTAAACTTTGCTATCAGATCGGTCCCAATGGTATACAGCAGAACTTACCCGGTAGTTGACGCGCGAGTAACGCTTCGGACCGAAGTATTATAAATTCTAGTAGATTCCGTCGCAGTATACATAGCAGGCTGCACAGCAACATATCAATGAAAACTTGAGAAACAATTCCTTGGCACAATATTCGAAATAAAAGTCAAGAACAAAAAAATAGATCGACTTGAACTGCGAACTTTTTTGACCACGAGAAGATCGAAATTTTTCTTTCTCGATTTGTTCTCTCGTATTGTCGCGGAGGATTTTTTCCTTGGAATTTTCTGCGATTTGTTGATAAGTATCTTGAACACCGAGTCTATCGCGAGACCTTACTCGTTTGTATTCTCCGCGGTAGACTGCTCGCGATCGCTTCTGAGAATCGGGGGCGGTAATCGTTCCCCGTGCTCCGAAATGGAATAAGATATTGTTGCTAGTATCTCGAGCCTCGCGTCGAACAGGAAATATCTCGCGGAGAGATCCTTGGTAGATCATTCTCGTGATTGTGTTAGAATATTGTTGCTGTCGTCCTAGAAAATGTTTAACACCGACGAGTCTTTCGTCTCCGGGAGATTTGCTGCGCGTCGCGGAATTTGTAGTTGCCTTTCGGAACAATGCAGTAACCGATGTCAAATTTCGGGTCATTCCACGTTCACTGATTACACTTTATAAGCATGTAATCATTGATTGCTAGAAAACCGCACTGGATCCGATTGAAAAGCGATTTTTTCTTTATCGATACCGTTCAAACATTTCGAGTTAGAAGAATCAGGATCAGTCATTAAAAATATACTAACTGTATACCATACGTCACTATTATGTATTATATATTAAAAATATATACCGTATACTATTAAAAACGTAGTTAAAAATTTGATGAACAACTGGCACCCTGTATTTTTTGTAAAAAGAAGTTAACATTTATCTATCGATCTATATAACTCGATTGAGCTTAAACGACATCGAGGAATTAAAAATCGCTCTCCAATCAGAGGCTATGCAGTTTCATAAAAATCCATGATCACACGTTTACAAAGTGTGATTGCTTACAAGGGAAGGATTTCCGACTTCGATTTTAACCAATTTTTGTATGACGACAGTACACGGATCTACATATAACGATATGAATCAAATGTTTTCTGTGGTTACTTCACAGTATGAGCAAAAAATATAAGCAAGTGAAATTACGTACCTCTTTGTGAAGTAAAAAGATCTCTTTATTAACCCCTTGCCCTACAATATCGTTCCAGACTCGTGATGAAGATTCCGAACAGGAATCTAATAAAAATGTATGTTATTAATTTCTATTCCACCGAGACGAAATTCTATTGTGTTTATGTTAATGTACAGTTATCAGAGAACACATAGGCATATATGTGTATTATATATTTATATATTATGTATTATTATTTATATATATGTATATTATATATATATAAATATATATATATATATATATATATATATATATATATATATATAAATTATTTCCTGTTTTAGAAAATTACAAACTACAAAAAGTGTTCTGATCACTGAAACCGTAAAATAAATCGCGTTGCGCAAGGGGTTGAACGATCTCTTTTAAAACGTGAAATTTCTACTACAAGATTCTTACGCTCATTCCATTTACACACAAAGAGGAATTTAACATTAACTACCTATATCTTTGGAACTGTTGAGTAGCAACGGCTAATATATTCGTACTCGTCATGGAGGACCTGTATGCTAGAATAATACAGCAGCTTGTTGGAATCAAAGTTGAGGAATTAGGATCTCTTCCTTGTGAAAAGTGGAACGGTCCGAGACCGATCCCGAAAAAAGAACAGCGTTCGTATAAAAGCAAACGATAGGCAAGAGAAAAGACAAGAGGCAGCCGAGAGTAAATTAAGAAATCGGCAACCCGTAACCCCGTTTCGAATGGAACGGATCTACATTATGATTAATGTTGAACCCAGCACGTAGTACAGTGCGTCATCGTAGCGGTTAAGACTATCGGAAACATAGTCCTCGTCACCAGCCTCCTGCAGTTCGTGTTCGCCGTCATTGGCGTACAACTGTTCAAGGTAGGAACGCCAGGCCCTGCACACTAAAAAAAAATGAAAACCGATAAAAAAATAAATATATATAAACGGTCCTGGGAAACATTCCTTCCGAACCTCTCGTAGTACACTAGAGTGGCATATAATAATTATACAACCAACCCTGAAACCGAAAAACCCGCAAATAAACCCTCCAAAAACCAACCCCCCCCCCCCTCAGTCTGCGGACCTTCAGAACCCTATCAGCCCTTTCTTACGATCCGATATGCATCGTCATATCTTCGTTCATCCATCAATTTCTCACATTACTCTCGACGCAACGCCAAAATAATCAATTCACTATTCCCAAACGATTCTTTCACCACTATCAAGTTCGTCTGCCGCCTCGGTGCGCCTTTACCGAAACGATCCCGGACACCTTTCGCCACGGCTGTCCGCAAACTTGTCCGAAAAATTTGTTTTGCTTCGTCACGTCGCACAGTAAATTCTCTCTTCTCAATTTTTTTCTTACTTGCTTCGACTCGTTTCAGAACACTTGGTAGAACTGAAACAAGTCTACAGTTATGTTTAAATGAATTTGTTTATGTAGGCGGAAGGGTTCAAATAAAAGGGACACATTGTATAAATTGTTTATTACAAGTCTCCGAATTTTAGGCATTTATGGGTAGATCTAATTTCTGACAGTAAAGGAATTTTGATGTGCTATTATATTATTTTCAGTCTATTTATCACTACGGATTGAAAGAATTTAAATAATTCAGAAACACTGTTCTGTTATTTCCAACTTGTTGAAATTCTTGAAAAAAGATCTATACGAGCATGTATATTATAAATATCAATAATTTATTCAGTTTACATGTTTATTTAAAATTTTCCTTCAAATTATAATAAATTTGATTAATTTATATTAAATTACCCTTGAAATATTACATAAATCGTAGTAGTCATACGAAATTATTTTTTTAAATACCACATTTACTTTTTCTCTTGATGCCATATTGGAAGCTTGCAAAATATTTTTTGTAAATTTCTTTTTGTTGTCCGTGAAGTCTGTCTCATGTTACACGCTGTGCGTCATGACGATCTTTTATGAATCTCTCTCTCCCTCTCTCTTTCTCACTGTCTCAATCGCGGTGTTCGAGGATTTTTGTAAAGGCAAACCGGAAGTGCGCGAAGTATAATCGTGGAGAGGTGCGGGCACGAGGCAGACGTTGTTTTGTCCGATCAATGCACCTCTGGGTATCTCTTCCCCTGTGAAACGAGCTGTCTAAGTGTGTCACTTTGATCGTTGGGTTTCTTGTCTCGACACTCTCTCCCCGAAAACCTCTCACCGAGACACACCACCTTGTTTTTTTCTGTTTTCTCTGTGTCCCCCTCTTACCCCCTTATCAACAAATGAATGTACATTTTCTCTTTCTCTCTCTCTCTATCTCTCTCACTCTCTCTCTCTCTCTTCGTTTTGTCTTGACTCCACCGACACAACGTGTATACCCATGAACGAATTCGCAAATCTAAACGATTGCCGTCCGCGATGTACATACATACATTGTTTTCGCGGAATGACTCGCATTTCCGGCTTCTTCGAACGAGCTTGGAGGATTCGACACCGATCAGTTTTTCTTAGGATCACCGTCTAACCGCTGGTTCACTTAACCGTCCAATCCAGGGATCGAAATAAACATTTTTTAAAAAATTGGGTAAAAACCGTTTGTTCCGAACGTTGGAATTTGTATATTTCTATTAAGCATACTTCTGTTCCCGTGGAATTTTTGGCAGAAAGAAAAGTTATCAGTTGAAACTTCTTTAACCCTTTATTTGATTTTGGGTATTCGCAAACAGTGTTGAAAATTATTTGATTGCCCGAGGCAATTGGTTTCTAGGCAAAGTCAATTTGAAATTCAATTTCCATTCATCTGTTTGATTTATTTATTTATTTAGTAAAGGTTTTACCGGAGAAACTCGATTAAGCTTTCAACTATGAATTATCTACGTAATTGCCTGCATAGAAACCTGTTGAAGATAAATTATAATGGTTTCGATCCCTGGTTCTAATTAAACGAGAGCTCTGGCTTCTCCGATTGATCATTCCTCGTCCGAGTAGCTTCGAGTTTGGCTTCGCCATTAACCCGGTCCAGTTTCGGTTTAACTTTACATCGTTCGAACAGCGAGCGAAACGTTGTTATGTTGTACATTGTACATATTTGCGGAGAACTTTGTAGAAATTAATGTTTGTTTGTTTGTTTAGGGATGTTGAAATATTGATCCCCGTAATTTTCCATGCACCTCCGATAGTTGTACGCGAAATATTTCAATGTGAGAACAATCACTTTTCAATGAACTGTGCGAAGTACAACGTGAAGAATTTAAAACAGAATTTGACTTTCACTTTTTTAAATGGCACTATATATGTTTTTCACTGTATAGCACTATGGACGACCTTAACCCTCGCAAGGTAAGGTCTAATAACACAGAAATACTATTTATTGAATAGTCCCTAATAGCACAAAATATTTTATACACATTCGTATAATATTAAAAAGCGATTCAAACTTTTTTTAATATTCAAATCTACATACAATACTGATTTTATATTAAGTAACAATTTTTTTTAAGTAGCCAGAAAATATCTATCTCATGTTAGGAGAAAAATATTTTTTTCTAATTTTTTCTTCTTTTTAATTGAATATTATTTAAATATGGAATTTATATTTTTCAAATATTGATTTCACGTTCTTTGTAATATTTACTATATATTTTTTAAATATCTAGTTTATATTCTCTGAATAAGTAGCTTATATTTTCTAAACATTCAATTCACATTTGTTAAACATGCATGCAATAGTTAGGTTCAATATTTATCTCTTATAAAACAGTGAGGCTTAAAAAATATTTTTCCAATATGTGAAAAAGATGTTTATCCAATATTTTTGTGCTACTAGGGGCGCTTCGCGCTGCGGGGTCTCTTAGACCCCGTCAAATGAATTTCATAAATAGCCTTGTTTTTAATAAATTTGGTTTAAAGCAAAACACAGGATAAAAAGTAAACGATTTACTTTCATTCATTTAAAAATTCTTTTCAAAAATCTAAAGCTAGGATCTCTGAGACCCCACATTACCTTGCGAAGATTAAGTGGGTAGACTCGTTTGTGAAGGAGCGGGATGCGCCTTCTCATTTCTCGATAAAGCAAAGATGGGGTTTTGCGGCAGTAAAAAGCGCTAGATAAAAGATCAATCTAGGCCGCGATCGCCCTCAACAGACTTATTTTTACGTTTACGAGGCGTAATTTACATCATTCGGAAGCATAAAGCATGTAACCATTTCCATAAAGCTGTGACAGCTAGATGCTGTCGAATAACGTAAATTACGCCTCGTAAAGTTAAAAATAGGACTTTTGAGGACGATCGCAGCCTACATTGATCTTTTATCTAGCGCTTTTCACAACTGGAAAACCTTATCTTTATATCATCGAGAAATAAGAAGACGCATCCGGCACCCTTACAATCCTATAAACCAGACTACGCCCTTAAATTAAACTCGATCACCTTATTATATGACCTAAGCATACTATGACCTTGAGGTAACCTTAAACAGAAAAATCTTCAAGGGAAAAATAAATAAACGCCACAAAATAAACAGTGTAATAATACATAAAACAATACTGGATTAAACAGCAAATTATTAAAAAAAAACACCATCAGTATCAATCAAATTGAATTGACGTGTTCGACATCTTGTTATTGACAAAATATCGTGGAGAAAAATAAATAAGATACTATTTCTAAATATTTAGGAACATGCAGCAACAAGAGCAATTTTTTAACGGGAATAATGTTGCATAACAACGTCCCGATCGTTGTCGAACGATATAAGACGCTTTTCTCTCGGTGACCTTTCTCTCGTTCAATGCAGGGATCGAAATGAACATCTCTTACGACGATAATTCTTCAATGAAACATCTGCTCTTATTACATTAAAATTATTTTCATATTTTACAATTTCCGTTCAATTTTCAACTTTTATTTTCATCTAGGAATTACATTTTACATACATCACATTTCAGACAAAACCTAAGTGACCCATTTAAAGAGAACCTAAATAATTACTGTAACTCCATCGATCCCTGGTTTACATCTTCGTGATCGCGGATGGAAATCGTTTGCCTTCGCAATGAAAACACCGCGAGACAGTTATGTTAGTTTATAGGCCAGAGGATTGCAAATGAAACCTTTTTCGCTGTCCATCATTTCGTTTCGAAAGATCTACGATCGCTTAGAGATCGAGAGGATCTACGGTAGACGAGTGTGACCGGGGGGAGATGAGACTAGCTCGAACTAGATCGAACTAGATCGAATTAGAGACAAAGTCGAAATCGTTGTCCCTTCCGAACGGTTTCACGAGAGATTCAACGATATAAAGCATCCACAACGATCGACTTCCTACGCAAAGTCCACGCCCTTGGTCTTTCGACTTTGGCATTCGGATATCTTCGGTTTATTTCTGGACGTCTACGAGTTTCTTTGTCTCTCTTTTACACTTTTTCCCTCTTTCTTGTCTCTTCTTTCTCTTTCACTTTTTCTATCTTTCTCTATTTCATTCATTGATTACTACTCTTCCAATCTCTTCTCTCATTAATCTTTAACTCTTTCTTTCTCTCTCTCTCTTTCTCTCTCTCTATCAATCTCTCTCTCTCTCTTCCTTTTTCTTTTTGCCTTCACTTCGCTGCTCGAGACTCTGTATAGCTGGAAGACGAAGTTTTATCAAACAAACAACAACTCGAAGAGACACTTGGATATAGTTAAACGCGAGCGATTACTATACACGGGAGAGACGGGATATCGTTAGAGATTATGGTTTCATGTATACAGATGCACAATGGAACGAGTCGATTATTTTCTTGGTCAATGAAACAATATTTCAAGAGACGAGTACGGATGATTTTGAAATCATTTCGTGAATTGTATCAGAGTCGTTCGGCCGCGCACGCTCTTTTTTTCAGAGGATACCAGCAGAGAGTTCCAACTTGTTCCCCACTGGGAACCGCTAGATCCCCACCATTAGTCAAATCTCTTCCCACTACTACCCAATAAGCAATCTGCTTTGGTATAATTTTCACACCAAAGGCGACAAAATTCCATGTCGAATGGAGGCCAAATCAAAGGCAGGGCCTGTCATCGTTATAGATGGTAGGTCGATCGAACATAGAGCGAACCTTACCTTACTTTCAGTGCTAAATATCGGATAAAATCGTTGTCATTGTCTTAAGCATTGTAAATATATAACACTAGACTAACCGACTATTAAAAGTGACAAATGTGTACAGTATTATAAAAATAACAAGATCAAATTTATTTGTATTTTGTGCGAGTTTTACCGTAATATATACTGGATGCAAAAAATATATTCAATAAATTCCCATGAAAACATCTTTGACTTTGAACTTCAGTGTTTAATTATTGAAAATACATGATACTTCAAATTACAATAATTTAGTAATTTAGATGGAATCCGATATTTTCTCTTAGCGTAACTATATGTTCGCTCTCGGAGCAACTGACCTGCCCTCTATGATGAGATCCAGGCAGGCCAAGGTTTGGTCTCAATTTTGCTTCTAATTTGGCTCCAAAATTTGTAGCCAAATACCGAACAATCTTTTTCCTTATTAGACTCGGTGTTTGGCAACAGGTTTAGCCTGCAAATTCAGAGCAGATAAGCATCAAATACTGTTCCATTCATGTCTTGGCATCAAAGCGACCGCCTTTTGCTCGCAACCAATGATTGCAAACATTTGGTCTTAATCTACTCGACCAACGATGAAGGCAACGATGAAGTCTAAGAGTGGAGGAGGTATCTAAGCGTGGAAGGAACCGCGTGTGGCTCGCGAGCCACATGTGGGAACTCCCTGGGATACCAGTCGAATGACGGGGGACGCTGATAAACACTGAGAATAGGGAAAAGAAACAGCGTGCGACCCATGGACCGCCAGTTCACCGGCTCCGCCTAATAATATCTGAGAATATTCTCTGTGCGAGAGTTCTCCATTCGAAATCCTAAAAACAACAGGGACCAGTTTATTTCCCTTACTCGTTCCATTGTGAAAGGTCGTGACGCTGACGAGACATCCACAGGACATCCGACGTGACGTTTACATAAACTCGGGTAGAATATTGTCGAGGTATACAGAAAAAGAGAGAAACACACGCAGGTTTCGTGGTTTAAAGAACTGATGGTAGAGGATTGTTTGACAATTGCATGCTTGTGCCGGCTGAGCGTTGCAGTGGTGTGTTCGCTATATTAACACGAGAGAAAGGAAAGGAAAAGAAAGAAAGAAAGAAAGAAAGAAAGAAAGGGCAGCCCCGTGAATTCTCGTGAATCTCGAGCACCGACGGGATTCAAAAAGAGCGTGAAAGAGAGGGAAGGAAATCGAATACCTCGGAAAGAGAGGAGTCTTCGTTCGCCGAGGGTAACGCGTCCCCATAATTGCTGCAAATTGTGCTTGGTTAGATGGGCATATCCGGTTCGATCGGAATCAATAATCTATCGAAATCGCGTTGTTCAGTTGTGCGAAAAGAAAGTCGGCTTTGCTCTTCGTAACAGTTGCCATTATTCTCTGTATGATTTTTTGCCATTTTTTATTGGCTATTTTATGGAGACCATGGTAGTAGAAACTTTGTTCTGTTCGAAATGGTTTGTTTACATTGCTGGGTAAATAAATAAATATATCGCTTAATTTTATTAAATCTTGTGGATACTGTTTCACCTAGGGGTGAAACCCCTATTAAGGGGGTGGACTCCCGTCTCCAGTATTGCAAGGGTGCGGAATGCATTTTCTCGTTTCTCGAGAATGCAAAGTTGGAATTTTTTCAGTGGTAAAAAGCGCTAGATAAAAGACCTATTTTTACATTTACGAGGTGTAATTTGCATTATTCGAAACCATACAGCTGCGCATGTATCTAGTTTCATAAAGCTGGGACAGCCACATGCTGCCGAATAATGCAAATTACGCCTATGCAGTTTTAACTACTAAAAAAACTGTCTTAGCATTACCGAGAAATGAGAAGGCGCATCCAACACGCGCATGCAAATCTAGAAACTAGCCACCCCCTGACATCGATCAATGCCATAACTTATGCAGCAGCGTTTCATCAAGTTGGCGCTCTCGTCAAGACCAATTTGTGCAAATACTAGAATATTTGCAGCATACACGTCACTGTCAAAATATTATCACGAAATACTCAGTGGTAATTGTACCTTTAAAATGTTCAAGCACCAAGACCGACTTTCTTTTTGCGCCCATGCGAAAATCTCGTTGAAACTGCCCGTCCTCGGTGTTTCGTCGAGCGAATGTTTTGGACCGTTGCTTTTCCACAGGATTTTCTCTCTCTTGCACCATTTGTCTTTCCCCGTTCCCATTCCAAGAATATGAATACAAAAAATAATTATAAAGAGATGCGCGCGCGCACGCCTGTGTGCGCGCGTGTGCGCGAAAGCGAACGAGCGAACAGAGAGACAAAGCACAGCGAGAGAAGCAAAGAGTTCGACGCCCGGGAAGAAGTTACTTGTCCGTAGTTATTACTGTCTACATAGCGTAGTTTAGGTACCATAGGCAGAGCAGTGTCGTCGTTGCACTCAATTAGACGTAGACGGTACAGTTAATCAGTCTGAACGCAACGTAGTCGACCGTGTCGTAGCTCGCCGCGTGTATCGATCGCTTGTTGGCCACTATACACGCTCCTTGACAGCGATCCACTGATCCACGCATACATAAATCCACATTGACGCGTGCAGGAACGGTTGCAATCGTTATTGCCAATGGTATCCGGTCGGTCAGGCTCTAACAGACTCCGAAACTGTAATCTGTTTCTCGAAAGAAAGTATGGTAATTATTCGGAAAGTATGTACCACCATCGTACGATTTTGATAAAATTTAAATATGTTAAGCAGCAACACATTTTGAACAACTTTTTCCTGTTTCAATATAGGGGGGCCGCTTTTAGTTTTCGAGATATTTGCAAAAAAACTATTGCTAATACTGTATTCAATTTTTCGTATTCTTGTACGCTCCGTGGCGACGTAACGCTGATCCGCGCGGCGTCTGTTTACTTTTTCTTTGTAAGCACGCTGCGATGACGACAGAGAAAACAGGGTCTCACTCTATATAGGGTGATACATATGTAGGGTAAGCTTTCAATTTTGAAAGACTACTCTTGGATTTTCCACCACGATCTAACCACAACTCATTCTATTTGTATGATTTTTACATTGCTAATTCAAATTCCAGATGGCAGCTACAATGGAAAGATTATGTAAATAGAATGAGTTGTGGTTAGATCGTGGTGGAAAATCCAGGAATAGTCTTTAAAAATTGAATGTAAACAGTAACTCCGTCGCCACGGAGCGAGAAAGAATACAGAAAGTTCAAAACAGTATTAGCAATAGTTTTTTTGCGAATATTTCAAAAACTAAAAGCGCCCCCCCTATATTGCAACAAGAAAAAATTGTTCGAAACGTCGAAATCTATAACATATTTAAATTTCATCAAAATCGGAGGATAGGGGTACTTTCCGAATAATTAGCGAAAGTATTTCGTTAGCCAAAACGCCCGTTCGAGCGGTTTTTCTAGACACGCAAGATTTTCCCTTTAGCGATTTTTCCTCTAACATTGACAAAGAACAATTCATTTCTACAGCTGAAAAATATATTATTTGGAGGTAGAGTTTCGTACTTAGAGCTAGCTCTGATAGAGCAGCAATTAGAGATTCTTATTTAGAGTTGGTTATGATAGAGCAGCAACTAGAGATTTTTATTTAGAACTGGCTCTAATAGAGCAGCATTTAAGGATCTTCTTAAGAGTCAACTCTAACAGATCTAGAGCTAAAGATCGTATTTAGAACTAGCTCTAATAGAAGTAGAGTTCTCCTATTTACAGATCTAGACATTCATTGTGATTTCCATATGTCAAGGGTAGATATGCTTAAGGGAAAAATTCCTTGAGAGAGCTCTAAAAACACCGTGTGAACTTTTTGGCCAACAATGTAGTAGCTGGCCACTTCACTCCTCTTGCTTGAACTTCGCAACGTAAGGACTGGAGTGGACAAGTATTTCCTTCGGCGAAATGGACCGCAGTTGCCAACAATGTCTCAAAGAGTCCAAGATTTCGAATCGATCTTGCTGGGTTTTCGCAGAGAAGCGAGCGCGGTTCTGCGGAAGCGATTCCCTCGATGTTCAAGCGAACTTCGTCGATGTCCGAGAGAAACTATCTAGTAACCTTTGAAAGGTACACCCGCGTGTTCGTGCCTAGGTATAACGCTAGCCTTCAGAAAGCTTTCACGTTACCGTCCATTTCACGACGGTGTCCGGTTTCGAAATATTTAAAAACGATTTGACAAATAATGCAGAATAGTTTGGTCAACTATAATAGACGAAGACCCAGACACCGTCGTCCCGAACGATGGTCCTTGTGTCCGAACGAGGCCCATGGGTGCATTGCCGGGAGAAAACATCGAGCACTGGTGGGTTGGATGGATGGCGAGGGCTTAGTTCACGATTCCTTGGTGCGAACCGAAGTCGAGGATACAGTATCGAAATCGAGATCGGACTTAGAAAAGGAAGAAGGAATATACGACACAAACACACGAGTGAATCGATGGAGAACGTTGGGGGAAAAAGCGGTTGATTCTCGCAAATAGATGAAAGAGTATCGACGAGCGATCGATTTAGGCTCGACGCGACGATCATGCAGGGACCTATCAGTGTTCCCATTGAAGCCAAGGTTTCTCGCGCATGCGCGGCCAAGACAGTAGCGTACCTACAATGACGCACCAGAGCGCGCAGAGCCCTGACGCCCTGACGCCCTGAGGCAGTTATATTAGCAGTGAGTGTACCGGTATTATTGGTGGGACGAGTGTTTCGTCTTGAAACTTAATTGCTAACGTTTTAAGGGTAGCTTAACCCCTTGCCTTTTCATGTATGTATATACTAATAATTTTTTAAAAGTCAAGCTACCCGATTTCATCGAAAAGGTTACGTTAATGAAGCTGAAATTGTCGCGCACGCGCGAAACAGTGTGGCTTCAATCGGAACAGTGGGACCGATGCGAAATCGTTTCCTGCGGGACAATAGCGAGCGTGCACTATACGTACATAAAAGTCAGAGATGAAAAACACAAGCCGAGCGAAACTGATATCGTCGAAGGTGAACGAACGAGTCATAGGAAACCACGAGCAGACCGTTGAAAGGTTACGTGTTCGCTGCGATAGCTTCTCGACTTTGCTCCCCCATAGCCACCGCCCTAGTGACCCTCATAGCCACCCTCTAATTAGGCCTCTTAGAACCCCCGTAGCCCGCTCTAAGCCCAATTTGCCCAGCCCTTGGAAGTGGAAGAAAAATAAACGATTAAAAAAGTGATAAACACCGCCCATTAAAATACACTCTCGACTCCAGAAGCGAATACTAGCAGACCACCTCACGATTAATGCTACTTTGTATATTTTTTTGTTTTCTCTTTCCGTCTGTCTGTCTCACGTTCCCGTGTTCCCCGCTGTGCTCGCTCGCCCTGCTCACCTGCCCTCAACCAACTACGTAAAAAGTACGTAGTGAAGTGTGTGATTGTCGCCATTAAAACGATCGGCAACATTATGTTGGTCACCTATCTCCTACAGTTCATGTTCGCTGTTATCGGGGTACAGCTGTTTAAGGTAAAGCCAAACCACCAAACCACTTAGAACGTTTAAACTAAGCCGAATCTTCGAGAGAACTTCTACTTCTCTACTTCTCTACTTCTCTACTCTCTCTCCCTCTCTCTCTCTCTCTCTCTCTCTATCTCTCTCTTGCTCTCTCTCAATCTCTCTTTCCTGCTCTATCTTCTTCTTCTTCTTCTACCTTGTATCTTTTCTTCTACTTGTTTCGACACTTTTGTTTTTACGTCTGTTCTATGTTCATTGGTTTTTCTCTCCGTCTTCTCCGTTGTTTTTCTCTCCTTCTCTTCTTACTTTCCAAGTTTTTCTGTTCTTTCGTCGTCGTTGCTCTTCGTTGTCAACGTCAGGCCGACGGAACCGCGTCACAACCGGAGAGAAGCTTCAAATCGCGTGTCGAAACGCGAGAAACCGAGATTTCCCTTGCTGGACACGGGCTGTCAGGATGATAAACAGATCATTCTTGATCTTCGAGTCTTCGTTCAACACTTTATCTACCGTAGGCCGATTGATCGGTTAACCCCTTGCGCTACAACATCGAGTAATTTAAAATTAATAATACACATATTGTTAATTTCCTTTAAGCTGGAACAAAATTCTTCTTCTAGCAAAATTATGAATGATGCAAACTTTCTATTCGCTGATTCATAAGAGCATCTGTAGTGCAAGGGGTTAACGAAGCAATACTGAATCCGCACAGAAATTAGTCAATCGGTAGAGAACGGCGATTTCTATTATGATCGGTTGACAAAGTGTTGATAGCGACGGGTAACAGTATAAAAAATAACAGTGGTCGAATCCGCCATCCCATGTCCAGCGAAACGCTGCACGCTGACACCGATCGCAACCTCCACCAACCCTGCCAACCTTTAACCTTCCGATGATCCAGCTAGACTATCTTTTCTCGATCCTTTGACTCCTGGAGGAGAATATCGACAACTTTAATATCGTGCGAAAACACTTTCGACGATGAGCTAACATTCGAATTAATACTTGATCGGTAATGATGTTTAATAAATGATGAGAAATGAGATGCAATACATAATACGCAGGATGAAAGGGAACTAACACTTTTATCTAAACGTCTCTTCTAGATGTGTACCTCTGTTCTCAAAATTCTTTATTGTCCTCAATGCTAAAAATGGACGAGAGATGTTTGCTTCATCTATTATAATAGAATTATAATAGTACATAGTCAACAGTAGGAAAAATTTCACAGTCTACTTATCATTAGACTGCGGATCTTTATGCATTTATTTATGCAAAGGAATTAAGATGAAATATAAAACCGTGAAAGATAGAAAAAATCTAAAAATATTGTTACATCGTTTTCAACGTGAGAAGTCTTAAGGGACAAAATGAATTTTTATTTAAATCTATTTTTCTCGAGTGGCTTTTTGTTCTAGATGCAACATGAATCTGTTTTAAAAGCAATTTAAACAATCACTAAAATCTCCAAAGTGGAAATAAAGCAAATAAACAGTATAATTACCAGAAGAAGTTTTCTCTATCTGAAGCAAATATTCTTTCCTTCGCCATCTTTCTCTCATCATTAACCCTCATACGTTCCTCAAAAATAGTTGCATAAAAAGAGACTAGGATAACAATTCACCCATTTTTATTTTTTTACACGTTAAATCAACACGTTACGTTTCATTTACAGCGTCACATTTTAAAGAGACACATCTCACGACGTAGACATAAAGGGACGAATAATTTTACAGTATGTGAAAACACTGAATGGGTGAACTTCCATCCTGAGGAACGTACGAGGTTTAAAATTCGTATCGTTAACGAAACGGCGATATTGTCCTCCGGAAAAGCCTCTGCGCCGTCGATAACAGCCCCGAGCACGGTCACGCGCTGTACAAAGATCGAGAACTGTATCTTTTCTTCACCAAGAGAATCAGCCGGCGCTGCAATAACTGATAAACGACTTGTCCGAGAGTGAAACACACGTTACACGCACATATAGACACACGGACCACCACAGGCTTGCCAGATGAGAAACGCGAGTGCTTTTCGTAGACGTCGAACTCTCCGGATATATGTATACATATATAGAGAGAGGACATGCTTGAACACAGAGAGGCTTGCGAGTTGTCGTCGACTGTGTATGCAACTGAGAACAAAGCTTTGATCGTAGTGCATGCGAGTTGCAACACCGGAACCACGAGACATGCCAATATCAACTGATCACATTCTATCACCTATCTGTCTGCTTCACAGTCTGTCCAACTTCCTATCTGCTCCTCTATGGAAAAATTGTAAAAACTCCTTTGAAACTGCAGCACGATCAATACGATGATCTATCGCAGCTTTTCTAACTGATTCGACACGTTTTAAAAGCTATAAATCACTTAACGCTAAACCTACTATCATCGGTCATATTGAACAGTTTCAGATTTTTTATTTTACAATTGTTGAAATTATAAAAGTGATTTCATACGAAATGGTTCACTGAAGTAAGATCTTTTGAAATGAATTCAGAAGTTCAATTAAAATTACATATACAATCCGCTTTTCACTATTTTTCAGTATTTTCTTCATTTGACAAATAAAGTCCAGCCACTTACAAGCGAGAGCATGATCAGAGCATAATCATATTAATTCTTCACAGTCTTCCGACTCATTAAAACAGCACAGATGATCTTGATAACACAATTTTCCTCTCCACCATGTCCGAAAAGCTACAGAGTGTCACCTGCTAAAATCATAATCAAAGAATTGAAGTTTAAAACCAGAATAAAACGCAGAACAAATGCATCACGCCTAGTCGTAGGTAGTTACAGTAGTTTTTACATAGTTAGCACGATATCGTAGCTAGAGTCGCCAGATGAGGGGAGTTCACTCGAACCGAGGAGAAAAACTTACCCTATCTCTTCCAATACCGGATAGTCACGTGATATTGCTACGCATGCGCGACAGAGACGAACGCTTCACGTGACCGGGCCGTGGCGAAAGCGTGGGGGAATATCGCCGTAAAAGGGGAACAGAGATTTATTTTTAATGTAATTAATAATCATGTGGAATGTTCCTCTCTACTTGAACAAATCGATTTTTATGTACCGGAATGAGAACTGAGAAAAAGAACTAGTTTTCAAACACTCAAAGCGAAATCTAATTATGGATTAATTAATCCATTAAATCGCATTATTGCAAATTCTTGCACTATTTATAATCGTGTTGATTTTGTTCACCAATTCTTTATTAAATTTTCAAATACAACCTAGCAGGATTGTATGATGGTACCGTGTCGATTGTGCATGTCTTATATTTTTTTCTTCTTTGTTATTGTTAACAGTTTTGTGAAAGGATCACATTCCGTTTATAATAAATAAATAATAATAACAGTAGAGTGGGGACTCAAGTCTTAATCTGGCGACTCTGATCGTAGCAATACTGAAACGCAATGACGATCGATTTAGAAATGGAAAAATCTGAAAATCTCGTGGTTCCTACAGCGTGAACAACCAATTGCATGCCGCTCGCTTCCTTTCGTTCCATTCGCAAACCGTACTAACTGTGAACGTTGATCCAGCCATCAAACAACCGAGGAATCTCCTTCGCGTGTCTCCATTGTTGCAATCCTAAATTTCATCGGAAACGGTTGGGCGAAACCGATCCGCGTTCTATCCAAGAACCTTCGAAAGAAGCGCTCGATCAGGGATCAATTCGCCGAGGAATATCGGTCTTGCGTTCTCCTCGATCTTGCAAGCAATTATGGACGGAACGAAAGTCGGCGTACGTCGCGAGACATTCGCGCGAATAGTGGTTTCGAAGACAGTGAAACACGTTCTCCGTGGTTTCTCGAAAACGCGAGCAAGTCGAATGGAAATTCGACATTCCCGATGCTTGTTCACGGTGAAACGAGTCTAGCGATCTTCAGGAACCCAGGAACTCCACGATCTAAATTAGTCATGATCCGCGCTGTTTTTCCAACGTCCTTGTAACAATTTATTGGTTCAGAGGCATTTAATTAAATAGCTCTCACAGCTGGACATTAATCGATTAAAATGTTTGAACAATTTTTGTATCAGTGGAGCTTTATTCGGAATAAAAATAGCCACTTAAAATCATTTTCCTTTTACAGTGACTGTAGCAGGGCGAACGTGAAATATTTTGATGCCAGTCAGCTCTTTTAATACAAAATACTAATTTCACTTTGCTACAGAGTATTATACAATTTCTTTCAGACGCACCGAGAACGTATAGAAACAATTAAATCAATAATGAAGATTATTATCGAATCAAAGGGTAAACGAAATTTCCAAATGATCTAGAGATCGCTGTACTCGTTACATCGATGATACGTTCAGATAACTCGGTCGTCGAGCGAACCATAGGTCGGAAGGTAGATCGTAGAACGTATCTCCGGACTCTCGATCCCACTCGTGCACGATCCACGTCGCTTCGATCGGCGCAGGCGAAACGAGACAGCCTGTACATACAACTATGTACATAAATATTGTATATTGTATAATATATACATAATGTTCTGTATTATATTGTGCACGTCAAAAGGAATGCTTCTGTCTCTGTCACTTCTCCACACATATATACATATATATATATACATTTTTTTTCTTTCATCTTTCCTTTACTTTTGCTCGACTTTGCTCCAAGCTAGTGAATGGCCAATTAACAATCGAACGATCGAGCGAAGCCGATCGTAACTTCTCGTTACCATTATTTTAACGTAGTTCGATGTAGAATGAAATCTTGAAGGGAACGAAGAAGATCGGTGCACGCTCGATCGATCACGCTTTTTGGAAATCGTCTCGAGAAGACTCGGTTCGCTTCGCATTAATAGGATTCTTGTGTTGCGTAGGGGAAATTTTTCCATTGTACCGATGCATCGAAAATGACGGAGGACGACTGCCAGTGAGTTATCCTTACCACTTACTGCTGGCAGAAAGTGGTGTTGAACGCAGAAGAGTTCTCGATTAACTTGTAAATTAACTTGTGAACGAGTTGTAGCGCGAGAGGTTAACCCTTTGCAGTCAGAGTTATTTCAACTCGAAAATTCAATTCTCAATATAAAATAAATATAGTATGTACATTTGAATATCAAAGAAAGATTGATACGCTTTTTAATATTATATGCATATACATATGATAGTATAGCAATTTTTTTGGTGACTCTGGGTCACCACTCGACTGCTAAGGGTTAATTTTTAACATTTTCATAGATTCGCGATTTTACGTTGTCGAATGAACAGCTCGGAAATAGGAGTGATAATTGAAGATTGACGAGTACCACTTTCTCGCCACGAATTTTCTATACAGAAAGATGATCTTTGACGAGTTGACTATGATTGGAAACGTTTCCAGGGGTACGTACCTAGAGTTCGAGAACGGGAACATCAACAAGCCAGTGATGCAGGAAAGAAACTGGAAACTGAACCGTTTCCATTTCGACGATGTTGCAAAGGCGATGCTGACCCTGTTCACCGTTTCAACGTTCGAGGGCTGGCCGCCGTAAGTAGGCTCGGGATCTCGTCTCGTCGCAACAAGCAATTCTCGCTTTCTCTATTGTCGCGTATTAAAAAAAAAAAGAAAGAAAGAAGATTGCGTATTTTTTTAAAGAAAAAGAAACCGCCTGGAAGAGTGTCCGGTGCGCATCGCTTAGCGTTTTCTCTCCCAACAGATTGCTAGACGTGTCGATCGACTCTAACAAGGAGGATCATGGACCAATTCATAATTTTCGGCCGATAGTGGCCGCGTACTACATCATTTACATCATTATCATAGCATTCTTCATGGTGAACATCTTCGTTGGTTTCGTAATTGTCACTTTCCAGAACGAGGGTGAGCAAGAGTACAAAAACTGCGAGCTCGACAAGAATCAGGTGAGCCACTCATGTTCCAATATGCTAATTAATTCAGGACATCAGCGTTCAGGATATAGTGTCACCAATTATAACATCCCAACCGAGAAATCGACGAAAAAAATTCTCTTTTCTTGTGGACACAAAGGAGAGTAGCAATTTTAGACCAGTGTCTTGGTTGACCATCATTAGATTACACACGTTACACATACAGGGTGTCTCAAACATTTCTCCAATATCCGAAAACTGGAGATTCTAACTATTTTAACTGTTTGAACAATTTTAACCCTCATCCACGCTACGTGGTACCCGGGTACCTATTTCAAATTCATTCACATAATATTCAATATTTTTCAATTGATATGTCCTTCATCTTTTGTGACATCTCAAATTTACTTTACGTGAATTAATATCCTTGGAATTATATCCTATACAATTGTGATTTATAGTACAACTATTTCTTAGTACAAATTTTATTGTTTCAAAATAGAATCGAACTACAAGTAATATATTTCTCCACTTTCTGTGTATGCTGCACACATATTGGTCTTTTACAGACCGCGAGTCTCGCGAAAAAACAGTGGGGCTTTGGGTTTTGACGAATGTTTACGGAGTTATTAGCGGAGTTAATCTTATTAAGAGATATTAGGATTGTGTGCAGTCAGCTACGGAGTTCGATTTAGTTGCCGGTCCGAATTTTGCTATTTTCCCCTAATCGGATATCCACGGATCTGTTTACGGATACATTCTCTTGGTTGACTGTGCAGCGAAATTGCATCGAGTTCGCGTTAAAGGCGAAACCAGTGCGACGATACATACCAAAGCATCGAATACAGTACAAAGTCTGGTGGTTCGTCACCTCCCAGCCGTTCGAGTACACCATTTTCACGCTGATCATGATCAACACGGTCACGCTCGCGATGAAGTTCTACCGACAGCCGGAGATCTACACGGAGGCGTTGGACGTTCTCAACATGATCTTCACCGCGGTGTTCGCGCTCGAGTTCGTCTTCAAGCTGGCCGCCTTTCGATTTAAGGTACCAACAGAATCTCCTTTCACCATTATCTATTAGAATAGCCGAACAACAGGATATTCTTAATGTGGAAAATCACGTTCGTAGAATTACTTCGGCGACGCGTGGAACGTGTTCGACTTCATCATCGTCCTCGGTAGTTTCATCGACATCGTTTACTCCGAAGTCAATGTGAGTATCATCTTTACCCCTTCGGATGAATAAATTGAAAGTAGCTCAGTTTGTTTGTGTTTTATTTTCGGGGAAAACATTTGAAAAAATTCAAACAACATTTTCAGGAAAATAAACGTAATTTGGAATAGTAAGAAAACACATTCTTAGTTTACTATACAGAAACAGAACACCTAAATACCTCCATTATTTTTCGTTGTGCATAAAAACATGTAACGGTGTAAGGGAAAAAATTTTCAAGGTCATATTTTAATAACATTTCAAGGTCATCAATGTTTTTTTAAATGGAAATGATGTATTTTCGTTAACATTAATGTTTTAGTTGATAAAATAACGAATTCATCCATGTAACACAATATGACCTACAAATGACCTCCAACCCACAAAAATCGAATAAATAAAATGCAACGTGTACGATACATTTACTTAATTTTTGTTACGCAAAAGGTTTAAAAATATTCCTCTGAGCTGCTATACATATATCAGATTTGTCAACTGTATCAGATACGATACACTATGCAGCGAAGGGTTAAAAGACAATCGTCTTAAAAACAAAATTTAATAACGCAAACTTGATATGTTCAGCCCGGCTCCACCATCATCTCTATCAACTTCTTTCGACTGTTCCGAGTGATGCGGCTGGTAAAGCTGCTGAGCAGAGGGGAAGGCATCAGAACGCTTCTCTGGACTTTCATAAAGTCTTTCCAAGCTCTGCCCTACGTAGCTCTACTCATTATAATGCTATTCTTTATTTACGCCGTAATAGGTATGCAGGTAAGGCATTGTCATACGTCCAACATAAATTTAAAAGTTAGCCTTAGATCTAAGGAACAAGGTGAAGGATGTGTATATTCTCTGTTTCAGATGTTTGGAAAGATTACGATCTACAACGGGACGTCGATAAATCGTAACAACAACTTCCAGTCGTTCCCGCAAGCAGTGTTGGTCCTGTTTAGATCAGCTACGGGTAGGTAGCGAACAAGAGTTCAATTTACTTTGTACGTGCAACCCAAAAACAATTTGGGTATACCTTGTCAATTGTTGGCTTTTGCCGTTGGGAATTGTACTGTCAGACTGCAATCTGAACTTCGCCCTTCAATAAAATTTTCAAAAATTATGAAATAGTCGCTAGTAGGTCGGAGGGGAGCAGGTTGGAACTCCAATTGGAATCCAACATACATACAAGAATGTGTACATTGTTGATCAGAATTAATAATTAGCTCAATTATTCGAATTTGCAGGCGAAGCTTGGCAAGAGATCATGATGGACTGCACCGCGCAGCCAGGCTCGGACAACTGCGACCCTTTCAGCGATGAAGCCAACAACTTAAATGGCTGTGGATCCGACATCGCGATTCCCTACTTTATATCTTTCTACGTTTTATGCTCGTTCCTGGTGAGTAGATGATCCAGCTGCATCAGTTTTTTCAATGTACGGCTGATTAAACTGGTGATGGGTCTCCTTTCAGATCATCAACCTCTTCGTCGCTGTAATTATGGACAATTTCGATTACCTGACGAGGGATTGGTCGATCCTGGGTCCCCACCATTTGGACGAGTTCATTCGCCTTTGGTCCGAGTACGATCCCGATGCTAAGGGTCGCATTAAGCATCTGGATGTTGTGACGCTTCTCAGAAAAATATCGCCGCCGTTGGGATTCGGCAAACTATGTCCACATCGTGTCGCGTGCAAAGTTAGTATTATCAAACTACTCCCTACATCGAAGAATTTTTCTCTATATCGATCGTACATATTAAGATATTAGATAGGATTTGATTTTACCGGCGCTACGGTTCGATCATATTCGACACACTAAAGCAATTTTGTGAGGATACCCAAACGTTTCGATTCGGACTTGGATCATTTCGGTTCGAGACCAACGTTTGCTATTAGAAATTTCTAATAGTAAAGGAGAGGAAGGTGGTGTTACATCCTTTGGGTATCCTCGCAAAATTGCTTTAGTGTGCAGAATGCAGGGTGTCCCAACATTCCTTCAATATCCGGAAATTGGAGGTTCTTAAGATTATTTGAGCAACATTTTCCTTTGCAAAAATAGCGTCCGCGGCTTTGTTAAGGAGTTATCAACGAAAAACACGGATCGATCTGAGTGCGACGTAGACGCGTGTTGGCACAGTTGGCCCGTTATGCCACCTGTCAATTGGCTGACCGTAGCGCCGATAAAATCAAATCCTATTCTACTCCTACATTGATCATCAAAAAGGTATTTCCTGCGACTAATTTGGTTTGCGTGCACGCTGCAGAGGTTGGTGTCGATGAACATGCCACTGAATAGCGACGGTACTGTCTTGTTCAACGCGACCTTGTTCGCCGTGGTAAGGACCTCGTTGAGAATCAAGACCGAAGGGAACATCGACGATGCTAATACCGAGCTTAGGGCAGTGATCAAGAAGATCTGGAAGAGGACCAGTCCGAAGCTTCTTGACCAAGTGGTGCCACCGCCCGGAGGTACATGATTTCGTATAAATCTTTGTCCAAACATTGCCAGACGTTTTTATCATAAATATGTATATAAAATCCACAGTCTCGTTATTATCCTTCGCATCATTACGTTCAACGATACGAATTTTCCAGTGGACGACGAGGTGACAGTCGGCAAGTTCTACGCAACCTTCTTGATCCAGGATTACTTCCGAAGGTTCAAGAAACGCAAGGAACAGGAGATGAAGGACGGCGACAAAGACTGCCACAATACCGTCACCCTCCAAGCAGGTCTGAGGACCCTGCACGAGGCGGGACCCGAGTTGAAGAGGGCCATCTCTGGAAACCTGGAGGAGCTTCTCGACGACAATCCGCAGCCAATGCACAGGGTACTGGAAGAGAGAAAGAACTACCGTAGCGAGATTGTCTATCTATTCTTCGAATCTTCTTGATGCTGACCGAGTTTTTCTTTTACAGAGAAATCACAGGCTGTTCGGTAGCGTCTGGTTAAGCATGAAGAAAGGTCACCACGGCTTCAACAGAGCGAGGTCGCTTAAAGTGAACCCCACGAACAAGGTAATCCAGCAAACTTAATGTTATGTCCATGTTTAAACAAACAAAGGAACAGTTTGTCACTCCTTGTATGAACGTTTCCAAAATAAACACTAACTTGTAGATTGTGTCCACTCTAAGCATACGTAAGACGATACTAATGTCATTGTTGCTCGATTTGCAGGCTTCCCCGACGAATTCGATCGAGTTTCTGCCATACTGGTCGCTGCGCAGAGGAGGTGGACACGACGCACCGAATCAGATCACCGCGAGGTCTCATCAGGTTGTGCCAAACGTAGCAGGGTTAGTTTCTGCAGAGTTTTTGAAGAAAGATGATACATACACAACGCATTGCGTAGCACAGATCCACCTGAGATAGCAATCTTATAACACCTAACTGGCATGTTATGCGAGAGCCATCTACAGTAATGTCTCTATTACAGCGACAATGCTGCGCACGATTGATGCGACCAAGTTATCCCGAGGCTGTCGCTTTAATAGAGACATTACCGTATAAAATGTTTCTTGTGCAGTGGATTGAGCGACAGCGCGATGAACCAGATGGGCATAGACTCGAAGCCAACTGGAATGGAGGAGAGTATTCCTCTGCGACCATTGGCCACGTTCGGCAATCCCGTCCAGCAGTTGGCGTACCATCATCCTCCGTACAAAGTGATCGAGTAAGTAAAAGACCATAGTAAAATATCGCGAACGCTTCGCAAGTACAGCGAGAAAATCAGCCGTTTTTGTCTCGGTTGTCTCGGTGCTCCGGCGACGAAACAAGATCGATGGCAATCGCGTCGCAATGATCTCGCTACGTCCGGGATATCATTCCGCTAGAACGCAGATTCTTTGGGCGATCGGGAATCGTTACGATCAGATTCTATCTCTCTCTCTCTCTCTATCTATCTATCTATATCTCATTCTAACTATCATTCTGTCTCTCTAACTCTGTCTATTCATTCTGTCTATCTCTCTCTCTCTAATGTTGATGTCTGATATCTGCACGGTCTTCTGTTTACTGTCGTACGTTTCAGTGGTCCAGGTAGCGGTAACTACCTACATCCGAATAGCGAATATGGTAAGACAATAAGCTGGGGCTATGGGACATGATATAATAGTTTGCTTTTACGTACGAGTCGATCTTTTTGATTAGCATTAATATTATAACCGCTTGCGCGCTTGCATGCGTAACCCAGACTAACAAATATACATATAACCGTGCTCCGGGTTCTCGAGCGAGACTAGATCCACGGGATCATAGAACGCGCGATAGCTGACAACAAACAAACCGGTTGAGAACCGACGAGAACTGGTCCAGACTGGTTCGGCACGGTTGCATGTCCTCTCGTTTGACGCGGTTCGTCCTGCCGATCGACGGTCGACGCCGATTCTCGCGGTTCTCAGCTGTCCGCGAGATCGTCGAGCGCCTCGAGGACTCTGAACCATGATCACAGCGACGCTGGATGTGTAACAAGAAGACGTATCTGCTGAATCCGGTCGATCCTCGAGGTTCTCGAGGACGCGGATCGGCCGCAGAGCCGGATCGAGGACGAGAAAAATGGAAGACTCTCTTTTGCTACCTTGAAGCACTATCTCAACAAAAATTTATCTTTTTCACCACAAGTTATCTCGATAGGATTTTCATGACGCACGAATTGTCACGTTTCTTCATATACAATCTTTACTGTACGACTTTTCGCGTTTACTGTCCAACAATCGGTGTTCTGCACGGACAGTAATCGTATACCGACATTATTTTTTTTATAACTGCGTCTACCGCGCCGACAGTTCACAAAAAAGCCGAACGTAGAGAAGGACAGCATGACAGTGGAGTAGGTAGGCACTGAACAGTGGTCGCGGACAGTAAACGCGACTTTACCGTACCTACTATTTTAATGGAAATTGATCTTGG
Organism: Lasioglossum vierecki; assembly: GCA_028455595.1. NCBI lineage: Eukaryota > Metazoa > Arthropoda > Insecta > Hymenoptera > Halictidae > Lasioglossum > Lasioglossum vierecki. Next base: position 34,655,908 of record CM052335.1, read on the forward strand.
ACAATTGTTGCGTGATGTGGATTCTCCATACCATTCGAGTTTAATAACAATACAATATTGATGATGGAAGCCAAGAAATAACATACGTGTTACTGTAACGATGTCAGAAACAAAAAATTAATAATGACAATTTCGGAATTCTGGTTCGTCGATGATTCTGGAGATTAAATAAAACTTTTCGTTGGAGAAGGGGGTGGCAAATGATGTTGTGCACAAGAGGAGGTCCTTAGAGATCCGGCTCTGGTCAGGTGTTGCACGCGCTGGTCTAGTAAGCCCCTAACAAAACTAAGAGAGTGGTTTTCTGCCCGTTTTTCCGTGTGCTCGTGTGCTCGCGCGGGTGTCGGCCTATCCGACGCTCGTGATCGCCGCCCTGTTGCTGTGTTGCGGTGTTGGGGTTGCTCTCCTCGAAAGCAGTCTTCAGGACGGAATCGAGCGGCAGCTGACCCCACCGACGCCACCACCCCGAAGGAACCCACCCCAGTCCATTGCCCCGAGCACTGGCATACTCCCGCACCCCGAGCTACACTCCAGCAAGTCCAGCAAGTCCAGCAAGTCCGCCAGCGCCACGACGTCGATCGTCACGTGCACGAGCACGAGCACGTCGAGTACAAACACGTCGACCGCCACGAGCAGCTCGAGCCTCGGCTCATCCTCCAACGGGACGCGCTGTTACTATTCCTTCGCGACAAGGGGATGCTGCGACGAATATGCCGTCTGGAGCAATCACGGTACGATCTACTCTCTCTCTCACACACACACACATACACTTTCTCTAACTCTCTATCTATGCAGCTATCTAGCTCTCTAGATCTCTATTAAGATTGAAAATCTTGTAGGTTTCGTTCGGCTATAAGCGTGACGATAGTGTTGTCACACAAATGTGTAACGGAAGTTGTATCTTGGGGTAGTCGGGTCGGGGTAGTTCTTAGGTGCTCGTTCGGCGAGTGTCACAGAGCGGTGTAACTGATGAATATTGCTAAATAGCGTTTAATATCATTCCTGATTCTTTTAAATAATAAATAAATGTGTGATTTTAATTGCAAACTAATAACTGAACTTTTTATTTAAATAAAATTTTCTTTCTTATTTGCAAATAAAAGATTATTTATTATTTGCATTGAGGTGGAAATCAAATAAATAGTTTTTGGTCTTCTCTTATTTCTTGTATTTTGTATACGCAATTAAGACGGACGCGTTTTTCGTATGGTATAGCAACCTCTTCAGGTATACGCCAGTGGTCGGACCCGTCCGAAGGGCCCAGCTGTCTATAAAAAAAATACAATTTAATTTATTGTTTGTCGATAGAAATAACTTTATTATTTTAAATAATAATTCATTTAGTTTTGCTGAAATAATAAATGATTATTTGCGTTCCGTAATTCGACGATGCCCGAACGTATCATCAATGATTTTCAATCTTCTCATCTCTTGCGTCCTCGCGAAGAGTGTGAATTTTTTTATAGCTCTCTTTCTCTGTAGTTCTCTATCTCTCTAGCTCTCTATGTAGCTCTCTATTCTCTCTATTTCTAGCGTTCTCTATCTCTCTCTATCTTCTCTATCTCTTTCTTCACGCTCCCTCTATCTGTCTCTTTCGATACCTTGTGTTACGGGCTAACGAGTTGTCTCGCCTCTCGATGATCCACGCGTTTGTTAAATACTAAACGTCGTCAGTCATCTACTCTATGAACCTGAAAAAGAGTATTCGACCAAACAGATTCCTGTCTGTGGCTAAAAACAACAGGCACCGTATTTATAAGCACGAACAGTGTCTTCCCGTGAAATTCTTGACGTAGAGAAAAGTTTGATCATCCCTCCGACCACGGAATCCGGGTCGACTATGACCCAGCGTGTAAAACTAAAGTTGCATTCTCACGAACTCGAGGCGAGATAGTCTCTGAAGGTGGCCGCAAAGGATCCGCGAATGGTTCCTACGGATTCCGGTTAGACGACAGTTGTTAAACTGTTTGGGGTTGGATAAAACGGGCAGCCGTAGATCGGGACGACGGTGATTCGTCGGCGGGAAGCGAGTTCAGCGCGTCAGGTGGGACCGAAAGTTCCGGGGACTCGAACGGTTGGACCAGCTCGAAGAAGTTGAAACGTCGCCGCCGGGGAGGATCTCTGAGACAGGACTCGTCCGTGGTGTCTCGTTCCCGTGCTCGTGATCGACGCGCTGTCCCTCTGGTCGGGAAATCGGCGCCGCCGAGTTTCCGCAGGCGGACGGCCGCGGGCAGCGGTTGCGGCAGTGGTTGCGGCGTCGGTTGCAGCGGCGGTGGTCAGTCGAGCAGCTCGACCACGTCGGCATTGATCGCCGACGGGAAACGGACCGTCGCCAACGGCCTCAAACTCGCCCAGACGCAGACGATCGCCGTCGCCGGTTTGCTCGCGGACGTCGAGCCGCGACAGTGCCGCGACTGCTCTTCCTGCCTGCCGCATCGAGCCTCCTACCACGGCAGAGGTGACTAACTGATCCTGTCCAATGCTTCACCGCTCCATTTAGTTCCTTTTAGCTCCCGTCAGATATCCTCTTTATCCTGAAAATCGTCAAAACGCAGAATCAATTTAGACCGAGCTATCTCGGCCAAATCAAAATTTTAAAGATTCGAATTCCAATGTTATTACTAGACTGTGAATTTTATGCGTTCGCGACAGAAACAAGTAGGTGCAATTCAAAACAGTGGAATGGTTAAAATGATTGAAAAATGCGAATCTACTGTCTTCAACTCGTTAAAATAATGAAAGTAAGAATGAAATGACAATCTGGCCTAGTCTCCTGCAACTGAACCAGACGATATGAATGCGAAGTAAACATTGTCTGGAATAGAAGGACGCGTATTGTCTCGAACGAATCGAAGAGTATCTAACCGACGTTAAAAGGACATGTATCTATCAAATCCTGCATCCTGATCCCGAAATTTTGCGTCATCGGCAGACATCGAGCGACTAGTTCGTGTTCCCGAGACCAGTGATGCCAGACGGAGGAACCTGGAGGAACTTGCCCCTGCGGCTGGATCCCCCACTCTTACTTGTACTACGCACGTGCTACACACGCACGTACCTTTACCCTACCCGTGAGACTCACACGCGCAGAGTAGAGATACGTTCGTGTGTAGCGCGTGCGCAGTAAAAGTAAGAGTGGGGGAACTGAGCCGGCAGCAGCAGAGGAGGAGAAAACCCAAAGACCCAAGAATCTGGCATCACTGCCCGAGACGCAACAGAAGATACCGCCTCCGTTTCCTCGACTCACAAGTTTCGTTCTTTTGCGCACGCACGCACTAACCGCACACTGCATCGCACGCCGCTTTTTCTTTGCTGCACGATCGCATCGGCTGCGATTCGCAACGTTCCGCGCACAGACACGAAGAGAGACGCTGATGGGACGAGACGCGCGTACCGCATGATGACGACGCTCTCGCTCGAAGCATGCGTTCTGCCGAGTTCTGGCTCGCTTAACTCTGTTTGACTTGGCTGTGACCGATACGATGGCTACCGCCGCGCTAATCGCACGGAATGCTACGCAACACGACTTTCTTTCGCTCCGGGGTCGTGTGTGTTCTTGTCGAGATCGTTAGTGGCAGAACGTAACGCGACGAGCGAAATTCCTTGACGGCTCTCCTCCTCGTTCGTCAGTTTCCTGGCCCGGAGAGAGTAACGGAAGCATCGGCGCAGAGCGCCTATCCCACAGCCTTCCCGGAAGCCCCGCGGACCGGAAGCCGAACTTCGAGGTGATCGGAAGCGCGGAGAGTCTCGTCGGTCGTGTAAGTTTCGGAAAAACACCTAATTTCAATGTCAGGAGGATATCCAGTCTTTCGATCGCTATAAGCACTTCTTCAGCACTAATCCTGTCGAGCATAAAACGTAACTGGCAAAAAAATCGTTTCTAGACTGGATATCTTCCTCGGAAACCCTGGGAATCACCGCCACAAAAATTTCCCCGTCACGGTTTTCAACAACATTTTACCAATTCGAGACTTGACGGAAAATAACTTCGGCCGACAACGAATTTGTCGATCAAAGTCGTTTTCGATTAAAGGCGTTGTTGGCCAAAGTTATTGTTGGTGAAAACCGTGTCGAGGAAATGTTTGTGCCGGTGATTTTCATGGTAGCCATTTTCCTCGAAAGAAACACAGCTGCGTAATATACAACCTGCCACTCCAGGTGCTTGTGGAGCAGGGTCTGGGCAAGTACTGCGACCCGGACTTCGTCAGGTACACGTCGAGGGAGATGCAAGAGGCATTGGACATGACGCCGGAGGAGATGGACCGTGCAGCTCACCAGCTGCTTCTCCAGGAACGTCGAGGTCAACCATTAACCTACCAGCTGCAGCAGGCGACGGGTGATCCTCAATGGACACCGCCGTACCAGCCTGTAGGTGGGCAACAAGCAAGTGGTATCGGGTACCAGCCTTTGCAGGAGCAACAACCGGGTGGTCCTCGTTACCATTACTATCCTGGCCAAGCACATGGCCAGCAGCCACCACCACCTCAACAACAGCAGCCACCACCATCTTAGCGACACGACGATCCTCCTACCGATTCAATTTCTAGCACCGACGTGTAATCGATTCGGAGGAGGAATCATGGGAAACGATGGTCGGAAGTGGCCCAGTGATCCTTGACATATTGGTCCATGGTTTCCATATGGTCATGTCCAACGGTTTCCCGCTTCCATTCTCGGAACAAAAAGAAAGAATTTGATTTCCGAAGAGGACTCTAATACGCGAGGAAGAGAACGGGTTGACGCAAGCAATAAAGCAACGAGAGCAACGACCGCGTGCCCGCGTCCGCGACTCGTCTTTCTGTGCCCGGTGACGGGTCGGGTCGTTTTTGTATGTACTTACGTAGCGCGAGCAGACCCGGCGAGCAAGCGGAAACGCCGGTCGAGGCTTCGAGGGACCCGATATCTCGGCGGGTAATCGATATGTCCACGGATAAATCCACGGACGATCAAGGTTCGAAGAGGATCAAGATAGAGATCCAAGGGCAAAGATCCGTGGCTCGCTCTAATCGGGTAAAGAAGCGAGGCGCGTTACAAGTTCCAAACGGATCCGAGTTTCGAGGCGATTCGATTCGACTCGAAACAACGGGTCGCTCTCTCTATCTATCTCTTTCTTTCTCTACTCATTCTCTTTCTCTATTTCTCTTGAGACGACAAAAGGGGTTTTCAATAAATCCCTCTAACCGCGCTCTCATTCTTATCGTAACACACGGAAACACTCAAGATACACACACACAAGGGGATACACACTGAGAGACAGACACACGGAACATACAGACACTTTTAATTCCTCCGATTTACCGTTGTTAGGTATAAGAAAAAGAAAATCCGAGAAACTCGTTAAATTGCTCTTCGTACGATGGATTCTAGATGAGATAACAAGTGCCTAAGTATCTGTAACTTTTTTCGGACCAGAGAAGAGACTTTTATCAACTTAGAACGAAGTACCGTTTACCGCGAATTACAAAAGCGAGTTGCGTGTTGAGTGTGTACGCTACCGAATACTTGTAAACGATATTATAGATAATTATTATATATTCGTATTGTAATTGTACGCATAAGCCGCGCCCGCGCGAGGATGAATGGCCGATAAAAACGGACGCGTACGCCCGTGCCGCCGCCGCGAGAGTTGTTCTCGTTTTTTGTATAGCCTAGGTTGTGTCTGCGCGAGATCCAACGGAGGCTAGACGAACAAATTCCGAACTTATTGTCAAAAGTACAGCCAGAAAAACTCGCTACTCGATCGCTCGTCTCCGAGCTTTTCTCACTTTTCCCACGATCGATTCGACACGCAAGCATCTACCGTTGGGGGCTGGGAAGTTGGAGTGTAAATCTTAAGACGGGGGAAAGAGTCTTTGACGTTCTTAAGGCGGTTAGACAACGCACACGTACTTAAACCTTTGTCATGTCATAAGGAAGTTGTTTTTACTAAACTAAGGGCAATTATAGTGTACCGAAGCAACGTTCCAGCTCCTAATAGTATACTGTAGAACCACCGGATTCAGATCGATCGCTATTTTCACAGATAATTAACGATCTTTTCTACCGAACGCTCCGATATAAAAAACGATTTTACTCTTCCCTTCCCTATCCCCGTTTTAGACTCGATTTTTACAAATTACAATCCCAACGAAATTTTGACCAGTGTACACAGGCTGACCTAAAACAGTCGTCCACCGATGGGAAACAGTGATTTTATGGAAGTCTGCATAATTGTAATGAACTTTATAGAACCACTATTTTATTGAATTTGTTGAAAAAATTATGATACCTAATATTTGTGGTCATCTGTGATCAGATGCAATACGATGAAAGATTAGATGATCTTCTCGTGCAATTAATTAAAACATTCGATCTTGAAGGATTGACAGGGATGGACGAATGATTTCGTACAGCCTGTGTGCACACGTATATATATTCTTGTAGCCGCAAAAGAAACGCGACAAACATGAATGTGTGGAACCAACAGAAAGAAAGAGTTTGCGAGCGTGTTTCTGCGAGATCGAACGAAATAGAATGCAAGAAAATACGCGACCGCCATTATCCAAAGCTTCCCCAAAGTACATTTATCAAGATTAAGGGTGACCGAGTCGATCGGGAGTGGCGGGCGTTCCTTTTTGCACGCGGAAAGAAAACGAAACTAAGTAAACTGAATCGAAACGATCCAACGGGCGTGGTTCTGTCAATGTTCCACCGACGATGATTCGCAAGTAGTTACTCATGCTCGTAGCCGAGAACTAGCGTTGAATGGCGTCGCATTCCTCGATCTACAATCAGCCAGAAATGTCTCGACACACCCCTAAAAAATTTGACGAAGTTACTAGTTGCCATACACGCATGCTCTCAAAGTCTCGTCGATAGAAATTACACAATAGCGAGAAGTAAAATCCTCAGGTTACTATAAAATCGACTACGATTTCCTCAACAAACTTTTTTATAAATATAAAATTAATCCTTCCGAATTTCTCAACAAGTTCGCATTAAAGAAGTCACTCAAATTTTAAAGGATGTACGGAGAGACTTTTCTGAATGATTGCAGATTTTAGCAGCAGATCGGTTCTCCCTCGAGGAAAACGAGCCCTCAGCCTCGACCCTCGGGGTCCTTCGACTCTTCCTTCTTCTCGTGTACCTTGAAACGGCGTTGACAATAATTCTCATCGATGACATTCTCAGAACCATGCGCTATCTGGAACGCCCTTAACACCGACACTTTTTTCCGAATTTAGAGCGTTCCACCTTCGACTCGTCGCAGACATCATCATCATCGTGTCCCGTTTGCTATTTCCCGCGACGCCTTACGGCCCCCCACCCCCATTCCCTCCCCTTACCCCTCGCAATGAACTCGAGCCAAGTTTCCTAGGGTGTAAGAAACGCGAGCCCTTCGCCGATTACAAGGGAACCAAATCTAAAAAAAAACTGACAACTGTTCTGACGATGCGCGGACAGATTCGAACGTTTCCGACGCGGTACGGTGTTCACCTAGCTTTTGCTACCTTCTGTTCAACGAAACAAATCGGTAATTCATTCGTTCAGATGGCCGATTATTGAGGATGATTGTTGGAGTCACCATTGGACTGAACTGTCAACCCTTCGATTGACTGACTCTTCAATTTCGAACACTTTACGAAGGCGCAACGCGAGAGAAATAAAATTAGAACAATGCAGATGATGCTACAATCTGGCAGAAAGTATTCGATCAAAATTGTAAATGAAATTAAGTGAATCATTATTCAAGTCTAATCATTAAGTGAACGATTTTGTTGCTCACTCGTTTCAGGGTTGCGATTCGATTTGTATGATCAAAGCTGTTCCGTGTATCAGAACCGACTGGTTTCGTTGAACAGAGTACAGAGACGAACGTGTTGTGTGTGAGAGAAACGATCGAAGCGAGAGTCGATAAATGAAAATGAAACTTGAAGAACGACAACAACCTCGAGACGAGCTGAATACACAATCGTCCCGAGGTCACGCTGCTCGTATACACATTGTACTGGACATCTTTCGTATTCGTTTTTATTCAAGCGTCTTTCTAATAACACGGTTACGTGCGTTTGTCTACAGCGGTCTTTTTATACTGTTATAAAGTGGCGTTTACACCGAGAACCATAGGATTATTACGCGTAGACGAGAACTTCTATACCTTTAAATCGTGATAATTAACGAATTGCACATCCCATGATCTCGTCGCGCTGGCATCCCAAGAAGAGAAGAAACTCCCAAAGACAAAAAGCGAGAGCTATCGTCGAACAATTATTGTGAGAGCTTTGTGGAAAGCTTCGAATCTCTGGTTAAGAAGTGACAAAAAACAGTGGGAATGGATCAAGGGTCTGTTCAGACGGAGAACGCGACGAAATTGTGCGGAGACCAGTAGTAAAGGGAATTTCTGCGATCTTAAGGGAAACAATTTGGAAAAGGGATCCTGTTAGGATTCGCGATAATATCGACAACTCGCTCAAACTCTCACACACAAGCTGCTCTCTCTCCCTCTCTCTCACTTATTTTTTATGTAAATGTTCCTTATAGCCGCGGTTGAATGATGCTCGCGCGAATGCGACCGGCTTTATCTTCTCTTTGTTGAAAAAGACATAATCTGTATATGTTCCGAGAGCAGCTACAAAGTGCTTTTCACAATGCAAACTAGCTGTTCTCGTTCTCCCTACGTTTGCTTCCGTTTCTTCGCTCATTCGTTTACGGCCGAGAAGCAGAACTGCCGAAAATTTTAGACGAAACTGTCGAAAAGCTACTTCTCTTTTTAACTAAAGATTTTTTAACTTATCGTGTCGTGCACGTAACACGAAATTATAATTAACAAAGGCGATGATCGATGATCTTGTAATAAAATAAAATGCAGCGCTACTTATCGAGAACTTTATACAGAGAGGACTTTATAATCACGAATTATGAGAACAGGTTTATGAGAAAGTAGCTTTTCCATAGGTTCGACTAAATAATAGTAGTGGCTATAAATATTGCAACATCCTGAAAAAATTATGTCTGGATAATTTTAATGTAAGTACCACGCATCCGCGAAGTGTTTAGATTGATACTAAATTTGTATTGTTAAGCAGCGATGCGATTTTAATGGCCACTACGGGGATCCGTGACAGGACGAACCACATCGCGATCGATCGAACCGATGACGATCTTGCGGATACCATCGAGCGAATCAGTGAAATGATTCAAACTCGAATTCAAATATCAGATACAGCGTCATCTACAACGACGTCATCGATTAACCCTTTACGAGGCAGTTTTTTTTTGTGATGAACAAAATATTTTTAAAGGATTTCTCGTCATTTTACATTCTGCGCGATGTTTCTTAGCCGTTGATGAGGCCATTATTCTACCAAATTTAACAATTTACATACTGAAGTAGGATTTGTAATGAGCATACGCTACTGGTCAATTGCAAAAGTCTACATTTGTACGGTTCTTAATTTTAAAAATTAAAAATGAGACTAATAAGATTGTCGTGTCCAGGAAAGTCAATTAATTTTTTAGTTAAAATTACTGTAGAGAGAGGATGCATTAACACTTGCAAAATTGACTGCGGATTTCGTAAATAATTATGACAGAAATTAATTCATTTAATTTAAAACAGAAGAAGATCTCTGATTTATAAAAATTGTTAAAGAAAGAATGCATACTCGTCTGCTGTTTCTTATTATAATTAATACAGATAAGTTTTATTTGGCACAAAAATCCGCAGCGTAATATAGATCACGTAAACTATCATTACTATGGCAATGGATGTGGTATATTTTAATATAATAGTAACTGTTCATAGCATTTCATATGTTCCTATACTTTCTACTTATATTTTAATAAATGTAACAACATCGTCATTTATTCAGAGTTTGCTCAATCTGATTAATAAACCAATTAATATCAATAAAAGTATAAAATCCGACTTCTTTCTCTCGAATACTAAAAATTCGATATGTAAACTTTTGCAACTGACATAAAAAAAATCTTCACGTACACGTGTAACGCTGGTAGCGAACGTATTAAAAACTTTCCAACTGTCTTTAAGAATCGCCTGAAAGAACAAAAAATTCGCCTGAAGGGTTAACACTCGATTGCCGTGGTTCGCAACCATCGTTAATCGTTTGAGAAATGAAACCGAATATTGTTTGACCATCTCGAAGGCTCGTTTGTAAATATTTTGAATGTTCGAGGATTAAAAAACATGGTTGCTCGATATCGGAGCAACCAGTGCTCGCTTACTTCTGACCGAAAAAACAGAAGACGGCGAGCACACCTATTGTCGCACATTCATGATTCTAGTCCGTTAAGGAATTTTACAGAGATAAGGATCCCGATGCACAAAACCAAGGGACACGCACACGACATATATACTGCCGGTTTTCTGTTCGATCGTCCCACTTCCTGTTGCTTCTCAAGCCGTTGAACGCTTCGTGGATCATGGTCCGTCTTATTTCAGTTTGATCTACGTTTTTTTCACATCATTTGTGCACTGTGGTGGACAATAAATCTGCGCAAAAATAGTACACGCATTTTCCACAGTTAAATTCATTAGGTAATAACGTAGCTGTATAATGAATTCTTTTCGAGCATTAAAAAGTAACGAATTTGCATAAAGATTTAAAAGTAACAAATAAACGAGCAAGAGTTCCAAAAAATCAAGTCTTTCTGATAGATTCACAGTTAGTTCCAGTATTCATAGTTCGACATTAATTCATATATATAGATTCCTAGTGCGAGATTTAAACAATAAAAACTAGTCATTGATACAGGGCATCTTCTACGACCACCACAGTAGCATAATTGTCATTTAAATGACATTATATAATTTATAACGATAATTTAGACAGGGGCTGTAACTTTTCTGAAGTCTTATACCATGTCACGATTTTTGATAAATAAAAACATTAACTGTCGGTTACCGGTCACCGGACACTGAACTTTCCGTTTGGACTTTTTGTCTTTGATTCTCGTCGTCTTCGAATTTTCAGAAATCGAACCTTCGAAGGAAAGTTACAGCCCTAGTTAATTTAGGCGGACCACAAAGCGTGTCGATACACGTGACTTTCGACGATGCATGGCGAAAGCTTTGCAACCCTTGAACAACCGGGTCAATTTAGACCCACACTAAACTTTTCTACATGTTATCCAATCCAAGGAAAACATTATCCAATGATGCTTACAATAACCATGAAAAAGAAATTTGTTGAAAACATGCATCTTTTGTGCGACCAAGGGTCAAGAATGACCCGGTTGAATAAGGGTTGAAGAAATGAGAGAAGGTGCCCGGTACGCGAGAAACGATTTCTTCGAATTCCGAGATTGAGTATTGTACGATTCTCGGAGCGCGATTTGAACGGATTCTAACTCGGAGATTATGCTTGTTGAATGAACGAGATATCGAATAGAGTACAGTCGCTGAGTGCCCGTGCTCTATGAACGGAATTGAGGAACAAGACCGCGATAGTCGGAATTCCGAATCGACTCGCAGTAGGCTTAAGCTACAAGATCGTCAAACGTTTGAATCGTTTATTTCTCGTCTGGATAGCAAATTAAGCCTGATCGATATTTCTTTTCTTTGTCCCTATTTTCCGCGCGACGAACTGATTTTGGGATCCGTTTTTAAATTCGAGAATCCGCGAAAAAAAAACACTTGAATCTTGGCGACAGCGAAATCGTTTAGCGCGGGGAGAAACATTCGAATGTTGCGCAAAAAAACATTTGTACGTTCCATGTAATTTTTTGAGAAAGAAACTACATGGACACCACACGGTATTCGCTGAATAGAGATGAAGAGAAAAATCACGGAAAAACTAACAGAAAAAATTGTTGTTGTTAATGTTGTCAGAAAATGTGTCAAATTAAAATATAAGGATTTCAAACATCCAACGGTGTTCTTTCGCATGTCAGTTAGCTGCCCCATTCTTCGTATGTCACATCACTCAAGTCTCTTTATTTAATAACAGTACTTGATGCGCGCGTGTGTCGTTCGCGAATACCAGTATCTTACATTACTTACAAAATAGGTGTGTCTGTATCTCGAGAGGAAAAAAAGAGGAACAACAGGCGAACGAGAACGGAAAAAATAGAAACGGAGTTTTATTCTCGTGAAATCGCCTTCCATGCTTGACGAACTCTGGATCCTCAAAGACCCTAACGGTCGATCCACATGATCTTCTCTTCCTTTTTTCTATGCGGTTAACGATTTCCATAAACAATTGTACAGTGACTAAGTGCAGCGAGATTGTTTCGACGCGTGTTAAGTAGCGGATAAATTGTTTCCTAAAAACGGTCAACGAACTGTGCACGCACGGACTAAAAAGCAAGGCACAGGTATATACAACGGCTGGGCGTTTTTTCATACGTTTTTTTCCTTTTCTTTTCTTTTTTGTATCTGTTTCGGTGAAAGCTAGAATTCATCCGTTTTCCAAACACAATGAACAAGTACCTACCCGAAAAATGATTCGCGAGAGTCGTCTGAATCCGAGTTTCGAATAAGTTAAAAAAGAATTTTCACTTTAAAGATAGACTACTATTATTTCATCACTTGCGCCGCCTTCTTCGCTTTGACCAACTCCACCAGCTCCTGCAAACGTCATTAATTATATTACTTTCGAATAAACGTTGGAATTATTCTGGAAATTGTCTTCGACAACACATGATAAAGATCATGATGATTAAAAGCAGGTCCTCTAGACAACAATTTCAAAATGTTTTTAAATGTTTCATCAGGACCTTTTTCAACGTGTACACTTACCTTATATCTCCTAACGCATTCCTTTTTCGTCCTAGTCGGTATGCACGAAGCGATTTGATCCCACCTATCGGGCACGGTGGTGGGATAGGTTTTCAGGGCTTGCTCAAGCAGCTTCTGCTCAGCTGGAGTCCACGGTTGAGGTTCCTTCTTGGTCTCCTTCTGCTCCGTGGAGATCCCGTTGGCCATAGGATGATCCAATCGCTCCGTGACCGCCGGCATTCGTTCCTCGACCGATTCCTTGGTCTTCTTCTCCGCGATGAAGTTGTCGAAGGCCTTCTTATTAGCCTGCTCCTTCAGGCTGGACTTGCTAAAGTCCGTGGATTGCAAGTCTTTGGCTTTCGCGAGGACTTCCTTTGCGTCGCGAGTGACTCCGGCTGTCGAGCTACTGTGCTGATTAATGAAGTTAGCGACAACCTCCCAGCGTTGATTCGTCCCAGCCGGGAACAGATTTACAGCCTTGATGAGCAATTGGAGGTCGTTCTCATTCCACGGAACGGCATGAGATTTCACTTGCTTTTCCGGCGTATGCCGCGTGTCGTTCGTAGTGAAACCTACTCTACGCTCCGCTTCTATCCTCTTCTCAGTGTCCTCCACGATGTCGATAAACGCCGACCGACCCTCGGCCTGCAGCTTCTTCATCGCCTCCTCTAGTTGAACCAGCTTGAACAGCTCGCAGATCTTCTCCACGCTCTCCATATGCCTGATGCTCTCGGTCGCGTTATTCGCGAAGTAATTGTTTGCCTTGCAGAAATCCCTCAGTGCCTTCCTCTCCTTTCGTAGAGCCTTCTTTTGCACCTCTCTCTCCTGCTTCAAGGCGTCCATCTTCGCCTTCTCCTCGCTCTCGCGCTTCTCCTTCTCCAACCGCTCTTTTTCCGCCGCGTCCCTCGCTATCCTCTCCTCTTCCTGTTGCCTTGCTTTAGCCGCCTCTTGCTTCGCCTTCTTCGCTGCAGTCTTCTTGTCCTTGTCGTCCTGCTGAAACTTCTTTATCCTCGGATCCAGGTTGTAAGCCATATGCACCAGGCTACGGATACGCGCCATTTCCTCCTTCTTCCGCTTCGCGCGCGTCGCTTTGTTCTTCTTCTCGATCCACTTGCGCATATCTCGGCTGAAAGAGCAACGTAAATTGAAACGGACCACAGTGGGCCGCTTGTATAAAATAGATGGAATTAATTTCAGAATGTTCATGTCATGAAATAGAGTAAAACTAGGTCATAGTTAAAAATATAGGTTAAATCTAGATGAATTCAAAATTTATCTATACCAACTTGCAGCTGTAACCGTGAGACAATTTTTTTGTTCCAGAGTAGTTTAACGAGTTAAGTGTGAAAGAAATAGTTGAGAGAATAATAACAATAATTTAAACGCTAACTTTTGTTCAAATTAACAGAGACATGAATTTTGTTTAGCTTTTTACAATTTTGGCTAAGCGCGGGTTAAGGAAAGGCAGAAAATATTCTAAACTGAAACTTACTCTTGCCCGCTTTCTTTATCTTCCTCGTCCAGGTAGGAGTATTCACGCCACGATTCAAAGTCATACCAAAATGAGTAAAACTGTTCAACTTTGGCCCTGGGTGTGTCCGGCACTCCTAATCGTGGCACCGGCTGTTTCACCGACCACCTGGCATTGTCCCTAAATGCTTTGCCCATTGTCACGTAGAAGTTGCTTTTACAGTCTTTCTCATCTGGCAAATCGTCATTAAAGTACGGGTCTACGCTGTCGTAGCTCCTCCTCTTGGCAGTGCTGCCAAGGGTCTCCCACGCTCTGGTGATGCAGGTGAAATAATCATCGTCCCGCCGGATCTCCTCTCCCAGCGCCTTCCGCTTGTCCGGATGATGCTTCAGGATCTTCTGTTTGTCTGCAATTTATTAACGAAATACTTCTCAGCAGCATTAATCATAGCGCTGAGCAAGGCAGCGAACGACATAACACCTACATTCCTTTACAGAGTATACTTTGAACTTTCTTTACGTACAAGCCCTTTTAATAATCTCTTCGGTTGCTTTGTGCCTGAGCTTTTTCAAGCCTAACACGGCGTAATGATCTTGGTCTTTCCACTCCTTTGGGTCCAACGACCTCAGGTACTCGAGGTCATCCTCGAACTGATAATTGGAAAGATCTTCCTCATCCGACGACTCCGATATCATGTAAGGCTGCGCAATGCTCCGATAAAACTGAGCTTGCCATGCTTGCGCCGTCGAGTAGAGAACGAGCGGGCCAGCCGTGCTTGTCTCTGTTTTCGACGAGTCTGAAACTTATTTTAAATTAGCTTTGCTGCCGCGTTCGATCACGATTCGCGCGTTTATTTATTCTATGCATATGTACGTGTATCTTCGTACGTCTCTAACTACCAGAAACGAACTATAGCTCGTAACCGCGTGGTTTATATATGAACGCAACGAAATATCCGCTATTCTAAGGTCACCTCTACAGATTCCGAATAAAATTTCCCGCTTAAAATACTCTCAATTACCCATATTTCCACAAACGAAAGCCTTCCCGATGTCCAGCTATCGAACAAGTGGATTTTAAACAGTTTCACGCAAATCCTTTTGTGTGAGAAAAACCGTTGCGCTTCGAGGCAACCTAACCTCGAAGGACCGGTGTCAAAACGGAAAAGCAAACGAGAGCAAGAAACTTTACCAGATATCGTGTTGAAGGCAGTGGTGTCATCGTTCCCCGTGCCGTCTGTCATCGTTCACTATCAACGATGTACAATTCCCACAGAAAAAGTGCTAGAAAAATCGCAGCGAAAACATAAGCGAACGAATCAGATCGAATGCCACCGTGCTGCGAACTGTTCAGCAAGAACGAGCGGGTACCAGCGGGTACTGCCAAGAGCTGCACAGATGTATTAGGATAAATACTAACTACGCGACCTGAAAACATTGACTGTGAATATTCAGATTTCATTTATGCGCTCAACCCGCGTCTATAGTGTCTATATACGGTTGATTCCTGAGGTCATTTGAAATAACTTTTTGCTTTACGAAAATGTTCTCTACGACTTTGTTAAGAAATTATTAACGAAAAACATGGTCCAATTAGAACGCCGCTACAACGGACATTGGCACTATATAGCTGAACCGAAGACCATCCGTTGTAGTTGTATTTTGATTGGTCCATGTTTTTCGTTAATAACTTCAGAAGATTTTTGCAATGGAAAAAATTCCAAATGATGTCAGGAATCACCTGTTTCAACACCGGTTCACCGAATAAAAAATCCAAGCGGTATCACATCTAATCCGAAAATCAGATCGATAAAAACCTCTGTATTTAATAATAGCAATCATTTTATTTGCATACATACACGCGTGTGTGTAGGTGTGAATAACGCGTAATCGAATACGTAATTGGACCTCCTCAATTATTCTTTGTCTTCTTACATAAATATGTATTGTCGAAAATATGATATACAACGACGCGCGGGAACCGATCCTCGCGCGCGCGCGCGTAATTCGAATTCTACAAAGATTCTTTTTTTCTTTTCTCATGATGATACTTTGGACGGACACATCAGGTTTGTTTGGGATGAACGATACATATATGTATAACGCTTTCTCTCTCGGGAAGACTAGGGGAGTATTCGCATCTTTTTTCCCACATTTCAAAGCGGTTGGCACAAGTGTCGCACCGTTTCCATTTGCCCCCTTTTTTTTCGAACGCATATAAACTTATGAATATAATACTTTCGTTCGAACCATAACAAATTATTGAATGTTTTGGCGGTAGTCTCTGAAGTCAAGAAAAAGCAACGAACAAAACGCTATGTGCAGTTTTACTTAAGAGTTACGGGACTAATTGTTAGTCGAGAATAAATTAAAGCGCGTGGTTTATAAAATAAAAATCGGTTGCACGGCAGCAGCAGTCGAACATACATCAAATGTAACGATCAAGAACGGATCGAACGGGCACTATGCAATTATCACTAATCACGCCGGGAAACGTAATCAACCTCGACATAAGGAAACGTCACCAGATGGAAGAGCATTTAATTGTCTACTGATGCCCGGGCGATGACAAACGTCTCTGCGATTGATAGGGATTCTGCAGCAAGCGCGGCGAGCATTCAATTACTCGTAATAACAGTGCATCTATGTAATCTTCCAGGTCGTTCAAACGTTTCTTCTTTTCCATCACTTCCGACTGCAGCTGCACCGTTAGCTCTATCAGATCCTACAAGAAAACACATCAATTAACCTACTACAGAGACAGCAAGTTTTAGTCAACAATTTTTTTTATCAGATCTGTAACTTTGAAAGACAGTCTACGCAAGGTAACAAATCTAAACATGCGTTGAACACAGAACGGTCAGTAATCACCTCTCTTGATTTCCCATCAAACTGAGAAAGAACTTCGTGCGGCAAGTGACTTTTGCCAGTAATGGTGTTACGAATCGCGTCCTCGCCGCCGATGATAATTCTTTCCGAAGACAGATGATTGTTATCGTCGTTTAGCTCCTTCAGCTTATTCTCTTTCTCCTTCTTCTTGTCTTTTCTCGATTGTTTGTCCTCCTTAGGACTCCTGCAACTGTATCTGTCCTCCTTCTTCTCCTTCAGCTTTTCCTCTTTCGTGCTTTTATCTTTGTTCGAGACGGGTTTTTCTTCTTTGTTCTTGTTCTGCAAGACTTCACGGGGCGCTGGCACCGGTGGCTCAGGTGTTTCTTGGAATCTCAGGGTCGTCGTCGACGGCGAACCAACCGGTGACGCTTCGCGATGATCCTCTTTCGGCTCGTCGATTACTATCTTTGGACTTGATTTGTTCTCCCACCTGGAAGAATACTGCTTCATTAAAATTACATCCATCCAGTACCTCTGTCGATTCGTCATGAATTATTCTGAATCATTTTTGTGGCAGGATAATCTATCTTATCTAGCTCGTCATCTTTTTTGCCAATAGGTGCAATCTTTTTAAGTAATAGATAAAATGTTAAAAATAAGCCATTCGCTTGAGGATTGCTTCATACCGTTTGACGTTGTTGTGAACTTGCTTCCCATAAAGTTTGAGACCCCATTCGTCATCCTTGGTGTTATCGACCTTCGATAAATTGGTGGTGGACAGGCTCATAGAGTATCTAGGTGGTTTGCTTGGCGCAGCGTTAGCTGGCGCTGGTGGTGGGTGATTGGCCTCATTGGAATGATTACCGGAAGAGACGCTGGAGGAAACGGAAACCACGCTGTTGCTATTTCCACCGACCACAGGTGCATTCAAAGACGACGCTGAACTCTTATGAGACAAGTCATCAAACTAAAAAAGAAACACACTCTTTAAAACAATTCCATTACTTTCAATCTTTAAAAATTACCGTGAATTCGTCCTCATCCTCGCTAATCACACCAGGATCGGCTTCGCCCGGTTGTTGCCTAGTAGGGCTTTTAAACTTCCTCTCGTCCCTCTCATCCAAATCATCCTCTTTATCAAGATTGTGCTTGCTTTTCCCTTTCACGCGGTTACCGATGGATTTCGCCAATTTTTTCAGGCCTTTCCGCTTCTCCAAACTACCTATGCTTAGCAAACTTCCTCCGATAGAATGAGCGGCGCTAGATAGTTGCCCTAGGGAACTCTTGTGCCGCTCTTTGTGGCTCAAATCGGTCAAACTGCCTGCTTTGACGATGAAGCCGATTTTCACCTCGAGTTCACCTCGCTCCTTTGTATTCTCCTTGCCTGGTTTACTTCCTAGGACGTACCTGCATATTAGATAGTAATTAGGATGGTGAAATAGCGTTTTTAGAGGAAATTACTATTCCCCGAAGCAAGTACACTTTGCAAAGAAAGAGCATGGCTAAGTAAGACGGTCTGGGTTAGGTTCCAGTCCCAGAAATATCCATCATTCTAATTTTCAAGATGCTAATTTAATAAACTACGTCCTACTCCTTTTATTAACTACCCTCCTGATCACGGTAGAGAGATGAAACTCTACGCAAAAAACGCAACGGCACATTTTACTCTCATGTTACATCCTCGCAACTTTCTCAAAGATATGCTGATCTTGTTATTTTCTTAGGAACAAGTGGCCGCGAGACGGAAATTTCCTGAACGATTATTGCAACTTTCCAAAATGGCATAAGCGGGGTACCGCTATACATTCACTCGCGGTACTTTCCTAGCAGTGTACATGTGTGTGTGTGGACGTGCACAGGAAGGTACATGATGCGCGCTATAATTCCGATAACAACTCTGCTTTCAACGAGAACGAGTAGGAGGAGGAGTAGCTTGAAAAAGAGATCGTTGTTTTTCCATCATTAAGAAGGTATTCTTGTTTTTCAATTGGAAAACATCGTTTCTGTGTGTTTTCCATTTTCTATAAATATAAGTGCAGATTATATGTGTATAAAAGAATTCACCTCGCAATTCTTAAAATTGAAACTCATATAATTTTGATTATTTCCATTTGAAAAAAATCACACGTGTACTTCAAACACTAATAAATATGTGTGCAAAACTCCAATTCAAAAGGTTCAATAGATACTCCGAAAAAAATTCTTAAAAATTCGTGCTGAAGTAGCATTGAAAATAAGAGTAGCCCTTAAGGGAAAAAAATTGACGATAGTAGATTATACACACCATCTGTTTCTGGGTCTCTCGTAGACGTCAAAGCTGGACAGAGGTATGCTGATGGTGCCAAGGAACTCGTCGACACCCAGGAAATTACGATGGAGGGCGGTCAGCACGATTTCCGCAGTATTCCCTTGCTCCGGGATAATTAATTCGCATTCCTCGTGCCATTCGACGTCCCTAGCTGCCTTCTCCTTCACAGACGTCTGGTACTTTTCCTTGCCGAGGGCGATCGTCACGAAACAATCGTTCGTCTCTGCGTTATTAAGCTCAAGTGAGATTGCGTGGGCGGACGGAGACGCTCGTCAACAAGGTCAGAATTAGCCCTAACCACGTGACGGATATTAAATCTCGCGGGAGACGGTACCGATCCATTGTGTACTTGTTGCTTCATAGTTATGAGTATAGAAATTACCTTCTAGGCACACTATACCCACCACCATTTCCTATAGCTCAACCCATTCTAACTAAGTTGGCGTCATTACACTGTTTGGCAACAGTTGGAAGAAAACTTGGGGGTTGGTTCTACAATTAGTCAGCTGTGAGTGTCAATAATTTATACAGCTTCTGCGTAATTTAAATTGATTACACCGATCTCGGTTTTGGCCTGGTTTAAATACGTCAGCGTCTTGTCATGCCAGATAAGAATGACTCAACAGAAGAAAGTATCGTTATCTGTTCAGAAGTAATTCCAAAGTGCAAACCGTCGAATAAACTCAATGATTCATGTACACATTGACATTAACCATGCCACAAACCAGTCACGAGAGCTGTTAGACTGCTCTAACGTTGCATACATATAAGTTTTTACGAATCCGATATCTTTTTCCCTTAAGACTACGACCGATTACGCAAGGATTACATATACGTGGGCGATCGTTTTCGCGTGCCTCGCGAAATTCGATGTGTACAAACACGAAAAAAGTGCAACGCTATGCATTTGCGACGGTCATCGAAATAAATTCGATGTGGATTGTTTTGAAACGTGAACCTCTCGGACGAAAGTAGAACGCGAAATGCGAGGATAATTGTTGTAACGTGTAAACATTGGTTTTATTGAGATCAGGTCGATACTTACTGTGCTTTCCCTTTGTCAACAAGTTCTTCGCCCTCTGAACTGTGAACAAAGAAAGGTTACAATTAGTGGTTATTGGTAAAGAAATTTATTCATTTCTCCTAGAAAGATCTTTACCATTTTAATGATTTCAAACTAAACTATACAAAAATCGTTCTAACTTCAATTTCGAAGAACAGGGAGAAGGACGGTAATGTAAGATAATCTTATTCTACTAAACGTTTGTGCAGGAAGTCTTACAGGTAATCTTATGCATCAGACTCAAGTTGTTAGATATAAGTGATCATTTAGCGCATCCTTAAGAGGATACCACCCTGAAGCGCACCAAGACAAGGGAATTTTCCGAATTTATTTCAGAGACAATTACCTAATAAAAAATGTTGATTTTTTCAAGAAATAAAAACACAACTTTCAGCTTAAAATACCAATTTTTGTTAAAACAAAATGTTAACAAATGGCAACGATATCAGTCTATTTCAAAACCTCGTTTCTTCGGACATTAGCAACCATCAACCGAAATGAAAATCTCAATGTATTTCTGAACATTCTAATTATTGTAGAAACGACAGCAATTTAAAGTGGAAAAATCTGTCCTAGTTTGGTATAAGGGTTCATTGTGTTCGCACGAGGTTTTTAATGTTTAAAATAAATGTGGAAATATTGTATGCCTCGGTACAGCATTCAACGATAATAGATGTCCATGTTTCCTCGATCATCGATCGTTTCAGGTCGCGGTCCCGTTGGGACCGAAAAATGCGATACAGGAGCGTGGGCGTATCCAGAGATAAATCATTTCGGTATGCTGGTCACGCGCGATGAAACATTAACGCGACCCGAGCGTGAAGAAGGAGTGTGAAGCAGTGCGAAAGAAGTCTGAAGATGCTGTTCAGGATAACGCACGGTTAAATTTCGACAGATTATTAGGATCGTTTGATGAACTCGCGCGCCGGTGATCGTTCTTTCTCGCACGGCGGCGAAGTTTCTCTTTCCTTCGAGAGCGACTTTCGTCGCTCGAGTACTTTGTGATAATGTTTTGCAGAACAGAGCCGCGTTATGCCCGGCGAGCATAATCACGCGCCTACCTTATATCGCGGTAAAAGCGTTCAACGTCGTTATCGGTTCCCGCCCCATTATTCTTCGGCATTCTTACCGCGAAACCGCGTTTTTCGATCACTATTTTCGTCGGAGTATCGTTCCATCAGATTTTTCTGTTAACCATGCTGTTACGAAATTCTAACGAAAGAATTTTATTCTTAGAAATTCTTGGGAGTCATCCTTTCCGATTGTTTAATCATTTCTCTTCAATTTACTGTCCAAGTATTTATTCAGTAACTCGTCTCCATACTTTCTATATCTTGAATTTTGCTTTTCCTAGAGCATTATACACTAATTTTTATTGCTACCTGTTACCTTAATTTTCTCGAACAAAGCAAAATTTAAAATAGAATATAAAAAAAATGAAGCCCAAATGAATTTCCAAAAATAAAGCTCTTCATAGTATTCGAGAATTTATTGGAACATCTGAATGACGACTGAATTGAATGATAATTGAATCCGAAATGCTGAGGTTGCAGATAAAGGATTATTCATGTTTCATTTTTCCTTCTGCAGCACAGTGTCCCATTTAAATCAGTCTATACTTTATGGAGCTTGAATGAAAGAGTAGCTACGGGTTGGAGGAACAGGAAGTATAGTCTTCTTGAGAATTGGATCGTCATTATCGGTAAAACAGTTTCGGCAGAAGATTCCGAAGAGAACACACGCATTGTCTTGCGCGTTCCCACAATCAGCTGTGGCGCACAACATATCGGTTTCTTATTCCATTTCTCGAGTGTACACACACAACACAACAGTGTAACTCACTGGCTGGGAAAATCGACTCTCTCGCAGCATTCTTCCACGACACGATCGGACGAGCTGCGAAGCCTCTTGCCTCGCTGCATCCGAATACCGTTTCCCCTGAAAGGTGCATTCTTAACGGTTCGGCACTGCGGCTACCGTGTTGATTAACCAAGAATAACGCGATGCATATCTCACTTGGGAATTTTTCATTTATATCACCCTGCTAACCAGGAGAACCGAGTGAACTCGTCCGGGAACCTTCTCCGATAATTCTAGCTTATTTGTTTCACTAAAGACTGGAACATTAATTGAATTCTATTATGAAGCAATACAAATAATGAATAGATATTCTGTGCCGAAACAAATGTCTTGATTTTGGAATTAAAACATTGAATGCGTGGGTATGCAAATTGCTTTCGCATAAAGTGGCCCTATGGAAGGTCTCTTCCCCCATAATTGTTACTAGTAATCAACTTCCCGATTTATAAGGAAGTTATTGTTATGCTTATTAGTGCAGTTGCGTTCAAAACTTCCCCCCTAGGTCATATTAAAAATATCTGAGAAACGAAACACCAGATTTTTATACCAAAGTGTGTCCCCTTATAAACGGAAATTGAGAACGGGTTCTATGGGACGCAGGTACGATCCTGGAAAGAGGATCCACGAGCAGGAACGAAAAGGAGGGTACCATCAGCTGCTTCAACACATGCTTTCACGCTTTGTCTATTTTGCATGGAAACGAAAGCGCTGGGAACTTGTCAACCGACATGTAAACGCGCGACGTCGAGGCTCTAATTAATGGCGAGCGTGTAATTAGAAGAAAGCTAAATAATGAAGTAAAAACGTGTCAGGGTCTACCATTCGGTATGTATCGTCGAGAGGGGTACTGTTCAGTCGGTTACACTTCTTTTGTGTTCGGCATATAGTATTCACTGGTCAAATTCTATCGAGCGAAACCACTCAGACCAATTTTCATCGGTTGAGTCATCGAGTATCTGGGGCGTGGATGGTCGCGCGCGTTTTAAATACGCTCTGTCCCTGTTGGCAATTCGTCTCGGACAACAGGAAGCCAACATCAACGTTACGACATTAGCCTACTCGCGGATTAGACGGAACCTCCCAGGAAAACCGCAAAAACGCTTAACTAAAAACGCTTGGCTTTATAACTGAGCTAGTGTTCGTAAAGATGACGCGTAGACTACGGATTCTTATGCATTTACGAAGAAACTGGTCGGGCGAAATGCAAAAGTGTAAAAGATTAAAAAAATTCAAGAATCGCGTAATGTTGCTTTTAATGTAACAGAGTCGTTAAGGGATGAAATCAATTTTTATGTTATTCAAAATATTTTGATTTTGCATAAAGATCCACAGTCTAATGGCGGGTATTTCGGGGAATATATCACCTAATTAACAGGATAAATGAACTGAAAAAGTTACATTTGTTACCGAATTTATTAATTGAAGTAAATGACGATTCATCAAAAGGATAGCGGTCCTTAGGATCTAGAGGATATATTCTAGTGTAACCAGTTTAAAAAAAGAAGTCAATTTTTATTTTGCAGTCGATTTAATCTTCATGTGAAAAAAAGAACAACAAATAAGACAGTCATAGCAATTTTCTAGCTATTTTCCTTAACAATTTTGATAAATTTTCATATCTTCAATATTTCTAGTATCTTTGTTCTAATTACCCAAATGTCGTTGTTTAACCACGAGGAATGTTATCGCGTATATTTTATTGTTCCGCAGAACGTGCAGCGAATGCACGGACGCGCATAAAGCCGAAAAGGGATCGTCTGGTAAACATTGCGAAACGCAATTGAGTATCGCTAGAGAAAAACGTGAGCAGCCGAGTTTATTTACATGGCACCGGTGTCGCTTTCCTGTCGTGACACCCTTTGTTGACTACCAAGTCCTGAACCTTGTTTCATAGTCTCGCTAACGTTTGCCAGAGAGCTCGGTTCGTCTATGTACATCGCTCTGGCAATACCTTGCATGTGCACTACGTGAAAATGTACACGGGCTCTCGCACCACGTTCCTGCATGCACGCGATCGAAACGCGCGCACGCAAATGCTAGATCGAAATCTTCTCGCCTCTCGATTCGCGACTGTTCGTGCTTCGAAGGTATTCGAGTTTTCACTGCCTCTTCCCAATCACAGTCGCGTCATGGGAGACCTCATTTTCACGCGGACACAGAATCTCCTAAACCCTGACATTTTTGCTATTTTCTACGTCACGAGATGCTCTGCACTGACGTCATTTCATATCTAAGTTAAACTTTGATATACCCGGCCTCTACCGAGAGTCTAAGCACCCCGCTTAAGGATCCTAAAATGTTTACAACCTTGGCTTTTAATCATATACAAACTCTGTCTCATTCTCAAATCTGTGTACAAAGACATTGCCGAAGTCCTCTGTTACTAAACCACCAAAGGGTTTTAACAATTCTGGGCAGACATAACCAAACCCACTGTAATCTGTACTCACTAATTTTAATTGTCATATTTCTGAATTGGCTGGAATATAGGAATTTCGATTGAATCCAAGTACATACTGCTATTCGAGGGTTGAACGACCAGGTAACGGACTACAGAATTGAACACTGTTCAAATAAATGTTCAAACGGGCTTATTCGTTATTCTAGATGACCTTTGCCAACCATCAAAAATTTAAATGCCATAAATTCTAACGAAGTGCCACCCTTCTCGTGTACGGCAATTTTTAGGTTAGTTTAAGGTAAATAAACTATGCAAGAGGGATCGCTAGATACGGCCCTGACGGCCCGCTTTCCCGCTGCGTGAGACAATTTTGGCAGATTGTCCGCGACGCATCTCCACCGCGGATTGCACCACCGGATAGAATGTGAAAATGTCAATGCACTTAGTCCACCGACGACAGTGAATCTCTTCTCTCGATCGAAATCGACCATTCAATTGTATCGTGACAATTGAGGTCGCTGGAACACGTCTATCCGCGGATGACACAAAAAACAAACGTGTAAGACTTTCAACGGTGTTGAAACGAGGGAACGAGACGGACTCATCGATAACGGACACGGATCTCTGGCTAATCGGTTTTCTCGTACGTAGTAATGAGATTGCGAGGCTTCGATCACCTACATTCGAACACACACGTAACCTAGCTTCGGTAGAAGCGAATCGGTAATCGGTTTACGGTACATCTGGCTCGGTTCAAACCACCTGCCGTGCGGTCCCACGTACACAAGAGACGTGTTTGCATCGGGACTTGGCTGTCCTCGCTTACCTGTCACTTGGACGTGCGTCGGACTCCACATTTTCCTCGATTAAGTCACGCGTATACGCGCACGCAAATATTCATCTGTTGTTGCTCCGAAAGCGACGTGCCGAATACTACGTGGGCAACGCGGTACAGCACGGTACTGGCATCACGCGGCACTGGGTTCACAGATTTACTCGACGCTGGCTCGGGTCACCACACCACGATAAAATGCTCGCCGCAATGTATCAACGAGAACTATACTTCGCTGCCGTGTTCGAACAACCGCTACGTCCGCCTCGCGCACCGCGCACCATTACGGTAACCACTGCGCAACGAGTCTCGCGCATCCATCACACTCACGGCCCTCAGGAACGTGTCTAATGGCATTGTCGCCCTCTGGACATAACTCGCGGTCCGTTTAGAAACCAAATCCATTGACAAATTGCAGACAAGTAATCGAATTATTACAGTAATTTTATTGCAGTTTCAAATAATATCGGTATTTTTGAATGTTACCTATAATTGCCAATTTTTTTTATTGTATATTACCAACTTGGAAATGTATCATAATTTATTGGTATTTAGATACTGGGTTAATTGTCATGTACATTAGTTATAAAGTACACCACAAAATTTGTGTATTTATTGCACTTTTCTTATGAATGAACGATACAATAATTTCAATATTTTTAAATATCCAATCATTTCGAACTATATTCCAAACGTACATACATTCCTTTTTTAATCAAATGCAATAATGATTCTGTCTGTTTTGTAACCCTTTAGTAAATGAAATTGAGTTTGAGGTACTTCAATGAATTGTTTTTTAATTTGTAGCAGCTTTATGCGCAGCAACAATAATTTTAACGAAAAAATGTTTACTTGTCTACGAATAAATGGAACTTGGTATATTGTTGTAAACCGGCCGAAACCGTGCAGCATGATCGAAGATGGACAAGCAGATAAACTGGTTTGCAAAACAGAAACGCGTAGTTTCCAGAAAGTGGGATTCACGGCTAAAGCCTTCAAGAACAATTACACGCGACCTTTCCGTTCGTTTGCGTTAAATGAGAATTATTCCGCCCATGTCGCCGAAGAAGATACGCAATATGAATATTTAAACAAACTATGTATGAAGTTTATGGACATTGCAGACGAAGAGCCGATGCATCGCTGCACCTTGTAATCGTCGCTCGATTCGTCATCGGCAAGATACGCGGATACACGAGCAACAATTCAACGGTCAAATATGTGTACACAACGTATGGAACTGTATGGGCAATACCTGTGTAAACAGCACCTAATGCTGCTTATTTTTCCGTTTGAATTGCCAATAATATTGGCAATTATTCAAAGACAAAGTCCTTAAATGTAAACGATTCGTACATGGAAGCCGCACACAAGGACGTCTGTCCCATTAGTTAATTATTATATCGAGATAAGTTTCACTTGCTCTCTGTATAGAATTCTGAATTTCGATATTCGATGTCGTACGAGCCGCATAACTCGACGCACGATTAGTTACGTTACCGGTTTTGCAAATTCGAGATTGCACAATGATTGAATGTTAATGATCAAACGATCAATAAAATTATACATGCACTACATTGCGGATCGTACCTGTCGTTTTTTCGTACGCGAAGAAAGTTTCTCTAACAGCGTCGTTGATCTAATGTGCAATTTTCTTCAGACTATATATATCTCACCGGGTGACAGTTTTTATCTTTAGATGGTTTTGGAAGACGGAGATGAGTGAAATGTGTCACGAATAATCACTAATTAACTTACTCATCATCGATAGCACCGCGTCATTTCGTTTTATCTCGACCATTCCTCCCCTTATCGTAATAGATTGTGTATTGTGTAGGCTATATACTGACCATTGTTATTTGATTGTATCGCGAGTTCGTGGTAAGGCATCGTAATTTTTTACGAGATTTTCTTAATTGCGATGCCATGTTGCTTCGTATGTCTATGATCAGCTAAATCATCCTTCAACCATTAGTTATTTATTGTATAAAAATAACTCTACAATACTTCTCATAACAATGCTATTAAAACGTTGTGTTATCAAAAATTTCCATGTTTGGTGATACAAAACCTCATCGCTAATGCCACGATACGTTATCTTGGTTTAAAAATTGCAAAGTTATTTTTCATGCCTAACAATAGTCGACGTACACGTTGTGTCCTACATGGACTCTGATGTACCCGCCGTATAAATATCCATATTCGCGTTGTACGAGTGCTTATGGTAACTACATTCAAGGTTTGAAAGTCTACCGTGCGAAATATTATTAAATATCGCTTTCAGATCCATTTAACCCAACGCAAGGGTTAACGCTATATTAACCTGTTAACCGAGTTAACCCTGTCATTTATCTCCTACTGAATCCCAAGACAAGTTCTATTTTCTTCATTCTATATACGTAAACAATTTTGTCGAATAAATACTGTGGAATAGTTGAGTCGAGAGAGAGAGAGAGAGTTTTACTCTTATTCTCGTTCATTGAAATCTATGTTTTGAAGAATAAAGAAAATTCCCACGCCAGAATGATCTCGTCTGCGTCAACAAATATAGTATGAGTCACTACAGACGTCGAGCAACAGGTGTACAGCTTTCGTTCTTTTTGGTAAAACAACGGTATGACGTGTAACAGCGTTAGTATGCCCACAGAGATATTTCTATGCGGACTCATGTGAATGAGCACATACGGCCAAATACGTAAAATCCTCCGCGACTTGTTTATAAATTCCGAACAAACGCTTAGTTAAGTTTCGTCGAATTGCCGACAGGTGGAGTTCGTATGATCATCTTGTGGTGAGGGTTCGCGATTTTACCAATAGAGGGCTACGGCAGACCACCGATCCTAGATCACTTTCTGATTTATTCGGATCCTCATCGAATATTGCAAATTTTAAAACAACTCTTTATTTACAATATTCTGGTGTGAATACTATGTCGGGCATTTGTAGTTATATCTTCTGGATGATGTATACGGGTGAGCTGCGTCTCATAATCCTACTCTTTATCTTCAATTGAAAAACGAACACACATTATGATCTGTTTTATAGACAGTTTTATAGACAGTATGAAATATAAAAAAAAACATAATGTGTAGTGGGGGATAATGTATGAGGGAATATAAATGATCCTGTAATAAAAACACGCTCTTCCTAATTTTAAAACAATTGCAGCTTATAGAAGCTCGAACCTTTCGCATTTTATTTTCAAGGGCCTCAAATAATATTTAATTACTTCAGGACGAATGTTTTTATATTAACGACCGTATGGTCACGTCTTTAGTCACCGTTGCTGTAAACAAGTAATTTCGCGGTATTTAACCTTGTTGACGTTTATGTCGCATATATATCCTCGTCATGGAAAGACGTCAATTTCGCGTTTAATGACTCATACACTTGCTGAAAAAATAATCAAGCACGCAGGCGCACACTTCCAAAATTAACTACGACTTTCCGAACGACGGAAATTGGATACATTTTAATCCAGGGTTATAAACGTCTCGTAATTCTAGTATTCCAGCAACCCTATTTACATTGAGTCGACCTCAAAGAAGAATAGTGTTCGAATAGTGATCAGATACGAATGTGAGTGAAAAGTGTGGTGAAGAAAATTGCTGCGTAAAATCGTGAAAAGGTTTCGTTGTTCAAGGGATTTAACGTTGCTGAAAGGTTAAATGTTTCTCGGAGATAAAATATATTACAATTTATTAATTTATGATTCGGTTTGACACGCGGTCAAGGTGATCGCTCCAGGGACGTATCGTTCTCGAGATCGGCAGACGCACCTGTGCACCAGCGTTGTTCCGCGCGGTGATTCAACTGGCGGCATTCTCTATCCTTCCATTGGTGCACGTGACTCGATCGGTCTCTGCACGCGTGAACCAGCCTTTACGTTTTATCCGATCCCCCCGTGGTGTAGCAACAATTGCCGACGCTGCGTGCCGCCAGTCGGTTCGAATAATCGCCTCGTGGCAGGTGAAGACGAGAATCGGCGAGCAGGAGAGTGGTCTAGTCAGAGCCAGGCCGTCGCACGAGGACTGACGAGCCGCGTCAGGTCGCGTTTTGTTCATCAATCGCTAAAAAAACAGTGCCACGAATAGAACACGCGAACAGGACGGGATACAACGTGCGTGCTACAGCTTTCTGGGCCCAGTGTGTTACATCTCGTTCGTTCCCTCGCTTTTTTTCCTGCTGATTCTCTCGCGTGTTACACCCGAGACTTTCTGTCTACTCGAGTCAGGTTTCCGTTTAGTTTCGTTCCGTCAGTTTCGATTCGGGGCGGCTTGACATCGGCCACGAGGGTCCAACGCGAACACGCACCGCAGGCATGTCCTCCCTGAAGGGTGACAAGGCGCCTTGCGCTCGTCTCTGCCATATCTTGAAATGGGAGGACTTCGACGGTTACGGGTTCAATTTGCACGCGGAGAAAGGGAAGAACGGTCAGTACGTCGGCAAGGTGGACGATGGCTCGCCAAGCCAGGCCGCTGGCCTGCGACAGGGCGACCGGATCGTCGAGGTTAATGAGATCAACATCGCAAACGAGACCCACAAACAGGTGGTCGAGCGCGTCAGGGCGTTCCCCACCGAGACCAAGCTCCTAGTCGTTGACCAGGAGGCCGACGAATATTTCAGGGCCAACAACATCGTTATCAAGGGCACCATGGCGAACGTCAAGGTGATCAAGACCCCCGAGAAGAATCCCAACAGTGTCGAGCAGGAGGATGAACTCAACGGCAGCAGTGCTTCCACCGACGAGGTATGTATACGTATAAGCGATATCATCGAGCTAAATAATTTAAAGCGGTACTTAGTTCTCAGATCTCGATATTTCAATGGTCCACAGCCGTGGCCCGCCTGTTTCGATTCGTGATTACAGTCGACGACCGATCGCTGAGAACTATCTATCACGACTAAATAGTTACCGCGATTTGCTTGCTTCATTGAAATTAACTATTTTATAATGTTGGAGAAATTAATCTTTATATGTTGACAGCACTGTATCATATTGGTAACACTCCTGTAATAGGTTTACCGGTGTAGCTACTATTCCACATAATCATTATGTTATTGTGGTCTAGACTGTATCAACATATTTCAGTATTATACGATTAAAATTCAAGATTCATTAGTTTAGTTAGCTACGTGTTAGTTGAATAAGGATTTTTCTTTGGGTTTGTTTCGTTGTTTGGATTTCGATTGATCTAGTTGAAGCTTTCATCTGCAAATGATCGAGAGTGTGGTGGTCCACCTGTTGATTCGATTCGCGTCTCGAGTCGATTAATCGCCGAGAGCGATCAATCGCGATTACTACTATCACTTAGGATTGGTTCGGATGACATATTTCATAAATAATTAATGAGATAATGTCTTGTTAATTTGTATTGTTACTGATAATGTATTGTTACCTTTAGTTAGTTAGATATTAGTGGAGTAGAATCATGAGATGAATTTTTCTATTGGTTGTTTTGGTGCATGGAGTGCAATAAGATCGAGCTAAAGCTTCCACATGTGAATGATCGAATGCGTGGTCCACGTGTTGCCTCCTTGATCGATTCACTTCGAGAGCGATGAATCGTAACTAGAGCTCTTGCGATTTTAGTATTCCTAACTATGCTAAATAGGTTAGCAAGGTTACCCGTCTGAATATACATAGTAACATTTTCTTTCAGAAATAAACGAAGGGGAACACTTCGCACCGCAAGGGGTTATGGGGGTATTCTATGCAGTCTAGACGCACGATTTCCGTGCAATATTTAGTACATTGAAATTTTGCACGTCTATTTATACATGTTCGAATCTTCGGCACACATTTTTAAAAATCGTTTTACCTTGTACGAGTTGTCATTAATTAATAAACCATATCGCGAACAGGCTATCCAATCAATTTGTCTTGAACGTATCGTCGAACGTGCAAAATTGTAACGTATAATTGCAACACAACGAAATTGTTTAAATGACAGAAATTGAAAGGAAAATTTCAGGAGATTACGCTCACTTTTGAATCATGTTGAATAAACATGAATTAACCGCGATGAAGTAGCCCGGTATTACTTTTGATGGACGTACGTGCTGTCAGGTTAAGTATTTACTAAACCTGTGGCTTCGATAGCGTCTTATCTTGTAAACGTGGTAACCATTATCAACATAGTACACCCTCCATTCCAATTATTTCCGACCACGGTGTAGCACGTATTCGAATAATTATAATTAATCTATGACTCGTTTTTACTACGTATAAAACTACGAACTTGTGGACGTATAATTGTTTTCTTTTACACGGTATCTTTAGATCGTGAGTCAGACCGTTGATAGCCGATTACTTCGACACGTTGAGATTTCTTTTTAATTCACAAGTTGCTACCTTGGATTGATGTATGTGGTTGCGTCAAAGAGATATTTGCACGACTAGTTTTTTTGGATATAACTTCCGGTAAAGAAGAGACACATTGATGTAACTAAAAACGCTCGTAATTGTCTACCGAAACGAAAAGATATCAACACTTTTTCTACTGGAAGTCTATTAACACATTACCGACCGGTGATTATTACATAATTTTGAAAAATCTATGGTACATGGCTAAACACTTTTTAATGCAACCTTCAATAGCAACAACATTTTTCATTGTGAACTAACCGGTCACCCTCAATAACGTCATCTAATATTTTCATTTAAGATTGCAATGTAAAAGCAAATTTCTATGCTTTCTTTTCGTACAACGCAATTATTAAAAATCCTATTAATAGTGTTGTGCTGTACCAAAAGGTAGTTTAAAAATTATTTTTTATACAATGATCCTAAGCAGAGGTATTAGATTACAGTACAAGGGGTTGTCGGTTTACGATTGAAATTATTGTTGTTGAAGGAGTTATTGAAAAATCCTTAGACATTCAAAAATTAGATATATAGATACTTTTTTGACCCATGGTACATATTTAAAAATAAAGGGTGTCGTTTTACCGTCTCTTATGCGACAATAAACAATCTAACACGCTTCGTATAGCATCAAATTAATGCAACAATGCAAATCAAACTATTTTCCCATGTAGAGTGCAAATCACTAGTACTACGAGTTCATTAATAAGCTGTAACCAGAATATAACTTGGCGCGTGTGCACCATCCGTAATAAGAAAGCAATTGTTGATGCGTATTGTGCCCGGAGCGTAACAAGGTGGACTCGGATTGCGTAAATGCATTTCGTGCGTAATCTTCGCGAGCATGATTCGCCGTATCCTTGTAACGTCGTAAACGATCGCCAGGGAAAAGTAGCCTCACACGGTTTTTATGTATTTAGCGATGAGTGTGTAAATCGTTTGCAACCAACCCTGCGGTCTTGCCTTCGAACATCTGTGTTTACGCGGGTTGCCACTTGCCAGCCTAACAACGAAACAAGCTGGTGGAATTGAAAAAAACAAAACGAGGTCAAAGCACCATACGGTAAGAAGAATGTCTCTTTGCGTACACCATTGTCCCCTGTTTTCAATTAACCGCGTGAATTTATGGTACGCCGGCCGAGTTTAAAGCTATTTGGGTCGGGCCGCATTTCCATAAAAAGCTGCGCCGCGATAGAAATGGAAAGGAATCATTTGTTGACTCGTTGTCTTGATGAAAATGGTACCGCGCCTTTCGTGCACTTAAATGACAACCTTGAGGAACCAAGAAAAATTCAACATCATTTTTACGGTACCAATCGTGTTTGTATTTCAATTGTCGTGCGCTCTTCAGGATTACGACTCCTTCGTTTTATGTTTGTACATTTATCAAAATTTAGTTATTTAATTCGTCTGTAAAGTTCTTATCAAAATTCAATTTTAATTGAGTCTTAGTGTACTGTACTCATACGCGGTGTTGGGTTTGTTTGATCCAAATATATGAGCGTTGGATGTGAGCGAAGTGTACTTGAAATTAACAAGTGAATAATCACGATAATAAAAATTTCATATAAAATACTAGACTGTCCATTAATTGCACGAAACTGAAAGTAGATGTGTATCTCTTTCTTGATAATTGTATGCATTGGAACCCCTTGCAACAGTGTTTTTAATTTCGTTAAATGCTTTTACCGTCTTCCGTTAGATCTATTCATTATTGTCATAAATGAGTAGGTTCAATATGACTCAGCATAAACTGTAGCCTTGTGAATAAAATAGAATTTGTTCACGCGAAGTGTAGAGCATAAATGCAAAATATTTTGTGCAACCATTAACTTCCTTGAAAATATGGAACGGTAATAAATCAATTTAAATGGTTAAAAATTCTAACGTAGCACGAGGGAATACTTTCAATCTCACTTTCTCTTGTTCATACACTATGGACAGTATTCAAATGTATAATCGTGAAAAATTCTAGTACAGCATGAGGAAGTGGATTTAATTTCACTTCCTCTTGCTCATTCACTGTATGAATTGGATTAAAATGTTCTGGATAGAAATTTTACAGTTTTATAATCAAAGTAGCTTCGCAAAAGACTTCGAAGGTTAATCGGAGCATGGTTGGGATAGAAGATAGCTCGAGCAAAATTGAATCGGCAAAAGGGGTTAGCCGTACAAATATGTTGAAACGAAGAGTTTAGAGGTTCTTTCTGGTTCGTTCCGACGAGAAGGCTCCGTGGAATTGCGTGACACGCGGCATTCGAGTATCGCCGCACAAAACGAAGAAAAAATGTTCGTTAGCCCCCCTTGAGAAAGCTCATTTGTCGAGCGACGGTTCTTGTTCGATGACTCGCGCGAAACACGAACCGCCGACAGCCGTGAGAATGCTATCTCGAACCAGAGGATCCTGTTCGGTCCGAAGCCGAGCGAATTTTGTCGGAAACGAATTCGCATAAGCACGCGTCAACTCGCAGAAACAACGACCATTTTACGAGCGATCGCAATCGGTGTCCGACTAAACGCCAATTAATGTCGCTCCGGTGGTCTCAAAATAACAATCAGGCTTTTTACAACTTCCTGCAACTCCTCTATCATGATAAATCGTTTTTTCTTGTTCAAAGAGTAGCCTTGCTCTTGAAATATAAAGTGCAATGCATGTAAACATCACTTGCGTTTTTTATGTAGTTGGACCTGATTATTATCACACGAATCGAATTGTTAATAATCGGTGTTTCGAATGGGTTACACCGTGCAGATTTCTCGAGACTGCGTTTACGTTCAACTTTGTGGAAAAATGCAGATATTTTTGGAGCAGACAGTGGAACTGTTTGCTCCAGAAAAACTGTAACGATAATTATATCTGGTGCCTCATTCCGGCGAGTCACCGATAACTTGCACAGACTGATATCATTATCGCAGCTTCCTTGATTGCTCAAGCAGGAACTTTCTTCTTTTCTTCAATTGTAAGAAGAACAAATTCATCGTCGAACGGAACTTGTATTTACCGCAGGTTTCGAAAGAACCGGCGAAGAAATCAGATGCGAGAAAATAGCATTTTCGATTGGGAGAAGATACCAGCAATCAGGCTCCATTAAGTTTCCCTTATGTTCGGTACATTTACTCTGAGAAACTGGTGCTTTCTTAACTTTTGAATATACACACTCCACTAATTATTGGGTGCGCTAACAAGTAGACTGCGGATTTTATGCATTTCTGAAATGAAAAGTCATAAAACCGAGTTGGAGATTCATGGAAGTTTCGAATGCAGATGCAGCGTTTCCAAGTTGAGAAAATTATCAGGTGGTTTCTACAAAGAAGTTTCTACGCGACTGCTGTTGCTTTCAATTAATTGCAGACACTTTTTATTTTGCATAAATATCCGCAAAAACGACTCAAACATCCAAGGTGTGAAAGTTATTAATTTCATACATTTTTATACTTGAAAAAATCTATGAAAAATTCGAAAATATAAAAAGCTGCAATAACTTTGTCGTTTGTCCGTCAAATTATTACAGGAGTTTTTAAACAAAATTTTAAACAAAAAAAAAGAGGAGAGAGCCGACTAATTGCGCATATTGTTAAGATAGCGCGAGTACTTATGTCGTTTAAAAAGAAGGACGATGAGTTACGTTTGTATATGGACAAATGATTATAATATGTAAAACGTTGGCCGCGTTTTATTCCAATATTTTAGCTGCATTCTTACTAACCTCTGCATACAACGACGCAGATCGAAATTCGATCTCTTATCGAGCGTTTGCATGTTATACGTTCGATCGCGTCACGGATCAAGGGGAATCACGGTTCTGGCGACCTCGAACGTTGCCACGAGAGCTGTCATAGGCTCCTGTACATGATATTTGCAGTAGAATTTTATCCTACTAAAATTTCCAAGCCTTGGAATCTGCTAAACTACTGTCCACAAAATCTTGCGAAACAATTATAGTTAGAATTATTAACTCATACTCATCACTCATACGAGCCATCGAATTCCCACTAACGCTTAAAAACGAACTACTTAATCTATACATAGTTCAGAATGTTCCACAAAAATTTCCAAGATTTGAAAAACAAGTTTTTGCGGTTACTCGACACTAGGTTTACAGTGTGTGCTTAGACAAAGGTATTTTATACAGGGTGTCCCGAAATTCATCTACTTCCCGGAAATGGGAGGTTCCTTGGGTCATTTGAAGCGACATTTTCCTTTACAAAAATGACGCCAGCGGCTTTGTTTAGGAGTTATTAACCCGCTTAGCGTGGCGGCGCCATTGGTCTAGCCAGAATCAATCCGCTGTAGCCGCGCTCTGATTGGTCCGTGTTTTTTGTTAATAACTCCTAAACA
>CM052335.1:34692191-34888518 GCA_028455595.1 Lasioglossum vierecki
TTTCCGTAAAAACCTTATTCGGGTATTACGAACATTTTTAAAAAAAGATTAGCTGAATCGGTCCAGCCGTTCTCAAATGATGCGCTTACCAACGAACAACGAACATTTGGAACCAAGATGATCAGAGTATTGTCTACTTAATTTATTTGTAGAACATTTGAAATTAAAGTTCCCAATTGGGAACGGAATGCAATAGAGGGTTAAGAAGTTCTAGCTTACCACAATTAAGTAGGACTTTATTCTTTATGACGATTGAAATAATAGAAGTTTATGTTGATTTGTGTTGCAGAACGTGCAAAGCGTGCAGAAGTCGAACGACACGTCGCAGCACAGCGAGAGCAGCACGGTATCGGCAGGTGCGATGAGAACGAGGAGCGATACCGAGAACGAACCGTCAAGAGAAAATGGAAACGGCATCAGGAACGATTCAACGACAATGGGTCACGTGCACGGGACCGGGAACGGTAGCGTCGGTGGCAACGAGCCACGACAGGGTCTCAATCTGAAGATGAGCGCCAAGGAACTCAGAGCTCAACTCGCGGCACGCAAGAAGTACGACCCGAAGAAGGAATCGATCGGATTCAAGGACAAGTTTGACATTGTCCAAAAGTTATAACGGATCGCGCGTTATTCTTTACGGCAATCCTGTCTGTTATGGTTCGCGGTGCTCTGTGGGATCACTCGATATCGGTAGCAAGAACTGTTCCATGTCTTGGAAGTATCTAGGAGGAGCAAGCTGGTCTTGAGCTGCTTCCGGAAACGATTTTTTCACGAAACTAATAGAATTTTGTACGATGGAATCGTTATCCTAGGCTCTGTGCTCCTTTGGGAGCTTCTGGAGACTCTGCATTAGTTTTGGAAGGTCTAGATCCTCGGTTCGAGACTCTCAGTTTTAAAAATGACTAGACCCTGAACACTTTTGCGAGAGACCTCCAGCGTTCGTGACACCCGGTGTCTTAAATTTCGGCTTCAAAAAATGAATATTGTGAAGAAACTTCCAGCGTTCCTAAAATTCTACGACCCAAGCTCTAGCTTCCGTGTTCTAGGTTCTAGAAGCTCCTGATGTTCCAGCTACTCTAGATCCTAAGTCCTACACTCTAAAGTAGAACTTCAATCCTAAACACTCAGTTTTAGATGTGTTTTGATTATCGATCGTAAGATTGTTAATAACAAGGTGTATTGATGATCTCGGCGCAAAGCTTCGATCGTGTTTTAATAACTCAGTTTTAGGTGGAAGACTTGGGTCCTAAGATTTGGACTCTATAGAGAGCTTCTAGTAAATTTAAAATCCTCGATTCAGCGTGTCATTTCTAGGTCGTCGACCTAAAGACTAGCATTTGTGTCTGTTTGCGAAACTCTGAGCGTTCCAGAAATTCCAGGCCCCATGTCCCCGGCTCCTCGATGTGTCCCTCGATCCATACGGATCGAAGTCGAGGACTGGCGCGAATTCTTCTGCGCGAACTATGCGCGACAGGCTGCAAGTTCTCGAACACGTTTCACAGTTGATCGAACGCTGGAAGTTTCTCGTTCCAGTGAGTCTCGCAGCCTACGAGAACGGAGGTTTGCAAGACAGCCAAGGACGATCGCGACGAGCGATGCGGGAGAAAGTGTAACGTTGCCATACGACGCGACGCGCAAAGCGTCATCGCTAATTTCTGTTATCTCTTATCGAATTCAGGACGCGCGCCGACAGTTAATGCCCGAATGTGGTCGCACCCAAATTATGAACGACCTGCGAAATCCTTGTGCTGAAACACTATGATTGGGAACAACAGACAGCACTGTCCGTATGGGACATAATTTTTGGAGATGTATAGAATTGAAATACAGTCAGTCGTTTCTGTAATATGATTTTCATGTATATTCTTCTTAATTATCTCCTCTCAGTTATCACTAGACTGTGGATTTGTTCAAAAAATTCTCTACATCGATTGCAAGCTACTGGAAACAAATAAAAATTGTTGGAATCGATTGTTAGAATTTCATCTAACTGTACAATAAAATATTGTTATAAGGTGAAATAATTATAATGATAGCGAGCGTGTTCACAAGTTTAAACAGTTTTCATTCAGCACGAATGCTTGCAACACACTATTTTTGACGCTCACTGAATAAACATCTCTTTTTTAGAAAGTTGTAGTGAAAAGAATGAAATGATATGAAAAAAAGTGAACGTTACAAGTCTGCAGACAATTCAGTTTGTTTCTTCTAACCTGAGAGGGGTTAATAAAATACAAATTAGCCATGTTACAGAAGGGTTGACAGTACTATTCACTTCCTCATCTTATCTAACAGCTAGGAAAGCGTGGAAGATGGTGGATCGAAACGATTTCTTCCGGTCCCCCTGTAACGTCTCGCTCAACTTCTCCGCTCCCAATGGGAGACCGTGGTGGTTCTGGGTTCTGGTAGTGTGCGAGTTTACCAAGATCCGAACGAATTATGTAATTGAAGGAATGTAGGAGAGCACAGCATGGCAGGAACACGGCGACACAATACTGGGAAGAGCAGCGCGAGGTTTCCACGTTAGTAACCGAGCCCAAAGTCAGTCGCAGAACTCGCAGAAAATGTTCGGGTACTGTCTCAACGCTGCTGCGGCATTGCTAAATATTACGACAACCTGTTGTGCAACGTTCAATTATCGTCGTCGTGATCCTTTTGCGTCGTGTTTCGCGGCTCGCGCGAATACCTGACGACTGGTCGCGTTACGTTTCCTTCCCCCCATATTTGCTTTTTCTTTTTCGGATAAGTAACGCGTTCACTTCGGGTCTAGCGCATTCCATCTCGCGTAGTTTCTTCCTCCTCGGTTATGGTTGTCTTTGGGGAAAATCGTAGCGAGCAAGTTTAAAGTTTGGGTCACTGGTCAGAGTCACTGAATAGAGAAGATTTTCAACCCTCATCCGTCCCTCAATTTGACACAGTTTTCCCGAGATAAGTTATACTGTTCCGTTATTTGTAGGTGAATTTTCCCGAAACTTTGTGTCATTTTTTTTTAAATGCGGAACATTTTGTATCACTGTGTCAATTTGACACCGAGGGACGGATGAGGGTTAATCATTTTGTTAAAACTTGGTGGATAAAATTAATTGAAGAAATGTCTGCGAAATCACAATTACAGGTTAATTGTTCAGAGTGGAAATGAATTTCTTCTATTGTTCTCTTCCTATTGTATTAATAGTATATAACTTCCAGTGCTTCTCAGTAATCCACGCAGTTTTTATTTTTCAAGGTGCGCAGTCTAGACATCGCACCGAGACACAGCTGACTAATCGGCTCTAATTAATGAATATTAATTAATGAATATTAACCTGATAGTCAGCTGTGTAGTCAACTACATCTCGACATAAACGTGCTCGCCGCATGCTCGCTGTGGTTTTAACCTAATGAGACGAATGCGCCAAGTAATTAACACCTTTCAACCATTGTATCAATAACTAGATACCTATTTTCAATTTCTCTTTCAAATTTGTTATATGTTACTTTCGACAAATAGCGAAATTGTTAGAGATGCACTTCCTTAAATACAGTAAGACCTCGATTAACTATCTTGATCGGGAGACAAACTGTCCGATGGATAATCGAAACCCGAGGAAATAATTAAAATGTACATTATATTCCAAAAGAAATGTTTTATTTTTGACAATTTATTTCCCTTCGTAATAGAATCATATTTAAACGCATATTTTTTTATAATTTGGGATCCGGTTAATCGAGGTCCTACTGTAATTATAATTCAATCGATACAGATTCAAACGTGAAATTATACACTGTACGATTATTTAGAATTATCAAAAATGCTGGTTACATCAATATCAATAGCCAAAGTTGCGCGGCGCTGGAAGAAAAGAACGATTGACGATCTTTCGACGTATCGTTGTATTCCGAGAGTCAAACACAGACTTTTGCCTTCTTTTGCAAAGATACAATTTACAACTGTCTACGCCTACAGTGCGTCAAAGGCTCGTCGCGTATCGTCAACGACGCTCGGCACGCTGTGGAACTCGGCGCTATCGAACACGCGGAAACCTGTCACGCCGTCGCTACTTCATCATTACTATCGTACATAACACGTTTCATCGAAGACGAGTGACTCGTCGAACTTTCCGTCGGTATTTCGAGATTAGTATTACGTCACCGATCGCTGGTGTTCACAAATGTATTCCGGTCACGTGTTTGATGCATTGGTCGCGTGCGCCAGATACATATTCGATTCGAAGAGGGCGAGACTTGCGCCATGTTGAAAACGAGGCTATATTTCGGAATTGTTTTTTGGAGAAACCGCCCGGCGTATTTTTTCGAAATTTCTTTCGTATATTACTCTAGTTGCATCATAGTCGTGCGTCATACTGGAAATACTACCTTCAACAATTTCTTCAGATGAACCAACCGTCGTATCATTTTTTGTAACTTTCAGAGCATATTACTTCGCATCTTGGGAAGTTGAGAGTATTTTTTTTATTTCTCAGGAATTTGGAATTTGTAAGAATGTGTACAAAGTTTTCAGCACGAGTCGCGTGGCGCGCACCAACCAAATCGATTGCAGGGAAAACTGTACAATGATTGGCACCCTGAGCCAGAATCATAGAAAAGATATTTTTATCATTTTTTAAAATGCTTTTTTATTATTATTATAAGCTAACAGAGATTTTTCAGCAAACAATTTTGCGATTTACAATAGTAAGACAAATAGTACAGTCATCAGTTAAGATATCATCAGCTAACATTTGCTAAGCAGCAGTCATACGTGGAACTCTGTTATGGAAACTTGCAACGTTGCTTTGAAATATAAATAAGAAGCAATTAAAAAAAAATGATTTTCTATACCAGAAATTCTTAATATATGCCGTTTAAATCAAAATTGCCAATAACTACTGCAGTTGTCAGCAATAGTACAGTTTACCCTGTCCGTTGAAGCTTTAGAGAGTGCGATTAATGATTTGCCTTTAAAAGTTTGAATTTTTCCAGCCGTTACACGAGTCGTTCCTATCTCTACGCGATCAATAAGTCTCGTTCGCGCGGCGTTTTCCCGCGAACGAGTACGTAACGCGAATATCGATACGCGATTCCTGGAAACTTCGACATAGTTACGTACCCGGAGCCATCCCACGGTTAAAACACTATTTCTTCGTATCGCTGGAGCCGCGTTTTATATACGGCTCGTCTATTGTCCGGGATAATTAGGATCGATACGATCGTCAGCCTCTTTCGTAACTCGAACACACGCTGTTTTCCATTTCAAATACGACAAAGATCGTTGTTTTGCCGCGAACCGGCTGTTCCGTCCGAAATTCTGACGTAACCGAAAATTCTATAGGCCACCCGGACGATCTTTTTCAGCGAGCCGTAAATCATCAGAAAAATCATGCTCGCGTGGCAACGTTATCTGCGACGACCAGTTTGTAAACAACCGAGCCGCAGATAAAGCGAGTTCTTTTTCGTTTTCAGAGCGGATTCCATCGTTTTTGTATTTTTTTGTTTGGAAAAGTGGAGCTACTACCGGTATCGAGAGACGATAACGAGTGTCGAACGAAAACGAGACTCGTTCGCAGACCCGTGCAGATCGATGGATCCGAGCCTCCTCGATCGAACGAACATCTGCTCCAAACCGATCTGTAAATTCTTTAATATTCTTTTCCTTTTTTGTTCTCATCGAAATATTTGTCGCGAGGAGGTTTGCTGCATAAAACAGTACCCGCTTCTGTAAATATTAGATCCTCGTGCGTCAAGGTCGGTGCTGCGATCGGAAGAAACGATCGAAACTTTGCAAAGACCAGCGTACACCTGCCGAACTTCAAATATTAGAAATAAGAAAAAAAAATCAGTCGTTAAATAAAATTGGGCAGATTCCGAAAAACCCACGTTATTTTTTATATTTCTTTAACGCATAATGCAAAGAAGTGACAAACACGAATCATGAAATTGATCGTAATGTTCAGAGAAGGAATATTAAAATTTGCAAAGTTAATACTTATAATTATTTAATGTAATAAAAAATTTCATTTGTTTTAAAAGATCCACGATATCTGTCTGACATGAATAGACGTGAAATAGATTGTCAAAATCTTTCGTTTCCTTGTTTTTAATAACCGAAATTTAGCAGATGTACATATATGTATGTTTGTTAATTAGAGTACAAGCTGTAGGAAAGAAGGGTCTCGAAAGTTTGAAGTTTCGTGCAAAAAGTTTTGTGCCCCGGTTCCTTGAAATGTATATAAACATCCTGCGTGAGAGATCCAAGTTACACACGTTGTTACGATTATCGCACACATGTCGAATGTTAACTTGTAAGCGTTTAACTTTAAGCATTACGTTTGACGACGACGCGCCGCGTTGTTCATCAAATTACGTTTAATCGCGTACATCTGTGTATAAATATCGTTGTACGTAAACACGTCTTTTTGTCCTTATTTCTTGTTGCTTCCTCTTCCTCATCCCTCGTGATCGATCGTCCACCCTATTTGATTGATTAACACGAGCTAATCCTGTGGCTGCTTAAATTCGTATAAGCATTATAATGGTAGGGAAGTCAAGTTTTTAATCAGAAAAATGCAAGAAATACGTTTGCGAAAGTCCTATAAAAAAATAATGAAAATTTAAAACATTTGAACATTTGATTCGTGGTTTCAATGTAGTGTTCACACCGATATACTCAAGCCGACGTAGATGACTCCGGACAGTATTTAAGGATTTACTGTATCTTGGCCAATATCGCAATCTCAACACTGAGTCTCTCGCGAGCTACTGAGGACGACGGATCTCTTCTAAACAGGGTTTCTCCTCAAGGGTGATTCCGGAAGAGTCCTTTGGCACGAATATGGTATGAAATTTCATACACCGATTACTCTAATCCTCTTCTTAGACTCCGCTCAGACACGACGAAAACCATGCGGACACGTGTGAACGAAGGCGCTAATGTGAATAATATTCGCGCAGTTTCCGCTGTGTCTGAACAGGGTCTTAGTCATGCGTATTTTTTATTAAAACGAGAGTTCTGTATTAAACCAGAGATATTCTCTCCGATTAAACAAAGAGCTGGATTTTACGGGCGAAAATTTAAACTTTAAACAAAGAGCCGGATTTTATGGACGATGGTGGCGCCGCTTTTGACGAATTTTCAAAGTTCCACAAGGGTACACAGTGGCAAAATGCTCAAGTTATTAGCCAAATTTATTTCTAGTTCCTTCCCATAGATGGCGGTGCCTGTCAATGCCGCAAATGTGAAACTGAAGATAACCACAAACGAGGTATAGGACACGTATCTTGCATACTTTGTCTGCACATAATTCGAAAAAGGTAGAATTTACATTACAGTAAGGAAAACTCACCTAAGCAAAAATTTACAGAATTTTATTGCTTGAAACTGGAATTCATAAAGAATCGAAATACGTATTACAAAATAATGAATTTCATTTAGACTGTAGAAAACAGATCTAAATTAAAACAAATGTACAGTATTAGGAATTATATGTAGTATAATGCATAATTAAAAACTTATTCTTATCTTGAATGTACCTCGCACTTTGTGCATTTGTAAGTACATGCTCTCGAAATAAATTATAACAATAAAATAACAAAAATTCATTGCCTTTTGAATATCAAAAATATATTGACACAAGTGTATCTATTGCTATTGTATCTCTTATAATTCATCATGTTCTTCATCCACGTCGTTATCGTATTCTGGATCGCACAATTTTGCGATGTCTGTGCACATTTTATATTTGATATCTTCTTCCTTGCGAACGAACAGCGAGATTATAGAATCTTCAAACTCTTCAACTATACCTTCACACTGAAAACGCGAGAAATAAGTTTATTGTTATATTAACAAGGATAGTATTCGATAGTTGGTAAGAAAGTAATATCAGTATTTCGACACTTTACATACCGGAAGGCCTATTTATACGATTTTGAATAATTCTGCTGTACCAAAAGAAAGCATAGAATTTTTCTTTTACATTACAATCTTGAATGAAACTATTAGATGACGTTATTGAGGGTGACTTGTTAGTTT
Organism: Lasioglossum vierecki; assembly: GCA_028455595.1. Classification (NCBI taxonomy): domain Eukaryota; kingdom Metazoa; phylum Arthropoda; class Insecta; order Hymenoptera; family Halictidae; genus Lasioglossum; species Lasioglossum vierecki. Next base: position 34,700,203 of record CM052335.1, read on the forward strand.
AGAATGAAAATTGTTGCAGGTTCGATTAAGAAGTGTTTAGTCATGTACCATAGATTTTTAAAAATTATACCATAATCACCTGCCAATAATATATTATCAAGGTGAAATGGAAGTCAATTTTTTGTTCAAGCAATGAACTTTAATCAATAAAATATTTTCTCCCATCTTTTTGGTAGTTTCGTGATTCCGTGCTCATAAAATTTCTGGTCCTTATCGGCAAGAAACTGATGCAAGTGCGATTTCAGGTCAACATTAGCAAATGTTTTACCATTCAAAGAGTTTTGTAAACTTCATAATAAACGGTAATCTGATAGTAGATGTGACATCGCTTCCCAGCCTAGCTCTAATAATTTTGTTACGTGTTATCAAAGATGTATGTGGCAAAACACAATGATAAAACATTCACCGATGACCTGAAATCCTACTTGGATCAATTTTTTGCCAAAAAGAACCAGAAGTTTTATGAGCACGGAATTATAAAGCTACCAGAAAGATGGCAAAGGATCGTCATATGCAATAGAAAATATTTTATCGATTAAAGTTCATTGCTTAACTAAAAAAATTCGGTTTCATCTTAAAACATCGAAATTACTTTCTTGCCAAGCCAATAAAAACATTATGTTTACGATAGGAATACTTACATAATACTTGAGGCTTTTGTTTAAATCGCTGTCTTGAATGATATCAACTTTTGTCACCTCAGGATTCATACCACCTCCAGGACCCATAAGATTCAAGATTGTCAATTCGCCGTTCGATTTATAAGTTGCTCTCACATAGTCCGACATCTTCTCACAAATATTGTCAAGCATGTCGGATATGTGTACTTCGGATTGAGCAAGAAGTACCTTGAAACATAACAAAATGTATCAACAGATACGATTCAAACGTTGTCTCCTAAACTAGAAAATTCAAAGAATAAACTTATACCTTCTTAGTAACAATATTACCATCCGCGTCTAGCCTGTAATTACCTACATCAATTTCCATGGAAGGGTCAATTTTTGCTAATTCTGCTTCAACTTCTTTTATGGTGGATCTGCAAACTACACATTATTAATATTAATTTATTACATTCATTGTGATCTATGTGCAAGGTAAATTCACATAAAATTTTACATTTGCACAAAGCAATTTTACCTAAACATTTTAAATATTTATTATCGATGTCTGTACTGGTAACAACAGTCAGCCCAAATATAATAGAGCACAGCACAATTAATCCGTGCATCTATAACGAAAATATAAAGAATTAAGAATGATAAAACTTAAGCAAATCGAAAGAATAAACGTGTACTTACGTTGTATTCTGTGAAGAACGATAAGGAATATTTATTTAATACACAAAGTGTCGGTATTCTTATCAAACGTCTATAGAAATTGTCTTACAACCGGACACGTGTATGATGTACATATATTGTACACGTCACAACGATGCGAATTACAAATAAATTGCTTATCAGATAGAAGATACAAATACGAGAGTACCAACATAAGGATATACAAAAGCTTCGTATAAACAGAGATCTCTGGTACAAATATCTATTACCTTGATCTTGATGATCGGAATACGTGTACTCGACACCGATCAACCGAAAATTAAAAGCAGGAGCTCTCTCTGAATATCAATACATACTGCGACAATGGCACACGAATCATTATGAAGTATATACGAAAATCACACACATTGTGATCAACATTTAGTTCCTAAACATTCTATGAACAATCCACTACTGTTGGAACTACAATTTTGGGGCAGCAATTATTAATCGTGTAATTTTTAATTAGTAACATTTATAGCTTGATGACGTACTCATCATGCTATCCTATGGGAAAAGACTGCATGATTTTATTATTAGATAGCGCTTTGCAATACGATGGACCAATCATTTCTATTACACGATCATGGGACTTTATATAGAGATATTGTTATCATTTTTGTCGATGAACCGTGTATTCTGTATATTTCAATTTTATATTATGGACATTTGTTCATTGTCTAGAGGTAATTTTGGAATAAACAAATTTTTTTACGAAGTAGATTTACGTGCAGAGCTTTTGTAAAGCCTATGGATAAATTCGATATAATATTTATAATTATTATATTATCAGTACAGGGGATGACTCTTTGGTTGGAATCAGTTGGAATTGGTTGGAATTGGTTGGAATGCTGAGTTTAACCATAGAGTAGAAAATCAGAAGGTGGAAGGAACTTCTATCGGAAGTTTTAAGACTCTTAGTTTCCCGCTTATTTTTCGAATATTTACACTTGTAGATAATTTTAAAAAGTACAAGAGTACAATGGTTTTATTGATTAACAACGTGATCTTTTTATCTTTGTGTGTAGCACATTTATTTAATAAAATATATTGCTCTTTCAGATTTATCCATCGGCTTCTGCAGCACAATCGAGGTATTGCAGTTTAATAATAGAAGTCTGACGGTGTGCCGGGTCTCACGGAGCAACTCAACCAGACGTGTTATAAATGATTACAATATAATTTATATGTACATGTACAACATGTTGCATGAATATGAAATGAATAAATAAAGAGAATGTGGTAAACGTATTTGCCGTTTTATTTGTTGAATCCTAATCTTTTCCCGAACATCCGATTTTCATCATTTCCCGATCATCCGTTCCACCACTGAATTTTCAAAATTTTTCGAGCCTCTGACTTGCCGTTGACTTGCACTACTGAAATTACGGATACCTCCTTCAACATCATGTTCTCCTAATACAAAGTTTAATTTTCGAGATTTTCGAAAATTTTTCGAAATTTTCGAGCGTCTGACTTGCCGTTGACTTGCACTACTGAAATTACGGATACCTCCTTCAACATCATGTTCTCCTAATACAAAGTTTAATTTTCGAGATTTTCGAAAATTTTTCGAAATTTTCGAGCGTCTGACTTGCCGTTGACTTGCACTACTGAAATTACGGATACCTCCTTCAACATCATGTTTTCCTAATACAAAGTTTAATTTTCGAGATTTTCGAAAATTTTTCGAAATTTTCGAGCGTCTGACTTGCCGTTGACTTGCACTACTGAATTTCGAAAATTTTCGACCGTCTGACTTATCGTTTACATGTACTACTTTTCGAAATTTTTCGGAGATTTTCGATCGTCTGACTTGCCGTTGACTTACACTACTGAATTTCGAAAATTTTCGGCCGTCTGACTTATCGTTTACATGTACTACTGAAACTCGAAAATTAGAGAAATTTGGAGAAAATTTCGAAAAGTAGTACAGGTCAACGATAAATCAGACAACCGAAAATTTTCGAAAATCAGTAGTACAACTCAACGACAATTCAGACAGCGAAAAGTTTTTCGAAAATTCAGTAGTCCGATTCAGCGACAAGTGGGAAGTTCGGGAAAAGAAAGGTATCGGTTAGGAATAGGTAATTTAATTGATATATTCGCAGTTGTATTTTAGTATATTCTCTTTATTAATTCATTCCACATTTATACATATACATATAAAATAATTGTTTTTTGAATATACATAGTGTGCGCAAAAGATTTTTGTGTCAAAGAAGGTCTCTCATCGGTATATAATCTTTCAGCGACTCGATTTCAGATAACATGCCGTGTTGGAAGATTATTTCATCTACCAGATGACGGATGTGGCGAAGTACCACGAAGCTAAAGTGTACCTAGAAGGGAAAGCGGAATCGTCACCGTATCTTATTCTGTATAAATATTTATGGAATCTGTAACTGTAATATATATATATTTCATTTTATTATTCGTTCATTTTTACTTTATTCTTATTAGTTTAAATATGGCTGACTCATTTTGTCTATTATAATTTGGAAAAAGTTAAAGTATTGGATAATCTGAAATAATATGTATATTCTTTGAAAACTTACTGTCTTCTTATTTGATTTTTTACGCTTTGGGTGCTTCTTTCGTTTGTACGGTAGTGTGTGTCGAGTCTATATGTATGTATAGTCTTCGGTTAATATAAAATTATACTTGGAAACGTCAAAAAAATAGCTCTAGTAAACGGCAACGCTGTCTGTATATGGTACGTCAAGGTCGTCGAATTTTGAGGCGATAACATCGAAGATTGCGATAAGAATTTTTCGCTTCTGCCATAGTCTATGGTGAAGTGTACAACTATTTTGATATGTAATCGGTTTACGTCGATGAAACACCTCGATATTCTGAGATTACGAAAAGATCCATCGATAATTTTTGACAGGAAAGCATTTACAATAAAAGCGGATCGATTCGCGAGCAACATCTTAATGATTGAATCTGTTTGATAGGGTATCGATTGATAAATTACGCTAGGGATGCAGTGTGCAAAATGTTTCTGATCATTCTTAGAAAATGTTATGTTACGTTAACGACGAGTATGGGAAGCACGATCTTCCCCTATTAGTTGTAAATATATTCTTGTGTTTATACCAGTGATGCGATTAAATGTTCTGCGAATTGAGCGATAAGTATCTGGCAGACAACAAGGAGCGACAATTCTAGCAAACATCAAAACGTCTCTAACCTGCTTCGGCAGTTACATGTATCAACGTTTCATTAATGTTTGAATTCTTACAATTTATTCATCACAGAGTATAATTGTCGACCACGACTCGTATCCTTTCTTATGCAACATTGAATTTCACATTTCCAAAATGGTGTGTAATTCATTTCTATTTATTTGTACACAGCTTGTGCAATCTATAAAGTTAGCATTAAATCATCGTACATCTTGTTATTTAGGAAACACCGAAATCGAATGCAGATTTGGACTTTGTTTACGATGACGCAGATACACATGCTAACGAAATCGCAGAACTGTACAGCTACACGGAACAATATGAATTGCATGTTAATCTTACAGTAAGTATAAAACAAATACTAGATACATACAATTAACTCTTTGCACTCCTTTGTCAAGTCACACTCGACATCGGAAAAAGGAAAACATAAAGGAAATGTGTTTTTACATGTATTTGGTTCTTCCTTTTTTTATTTGGATCTTTATGCATTTATGAAGAAATTGATTGGGCAAAATATAAAACAGTAACAGACTAAAGGAATTCAAGAATTTTGTAATGTTATTTTAAGCGTTAGGGTGTGATTATAGTGGAGTATAGCGGTGCAATGAGCAGCGCAGCGAAAACAAACCAATGCAATGAAATGCAACTGTATATATGTAGCGAGGACTATATAACACCAGGCTGTGGAAGCTTCAAATCTCTATCAATTGCGTGTTCTTAAAATCTATTGAACACAATCACGTTTCTTCTCAGGCTTTCGAAGAGCAAATGGAGTTTTATAAATTACGTCCATGGTGGCAGAAACTGACAGAAATGGAACAGAAATCAGTGATCTCGAAATTATTAAATCAGCTGGAGGTCTCGAATAAAGACTTGAGAATGAAAGCTGCAAGGTGTATCTTATATTTAGCTCAAGGTTGCTGGGCTGAGGTTCAGTCCGATAAAGAGCAGCAAGACTGGACTAGAACAAATGTAATGTTGTTATACGAAGCTGGAGTTTTTCCAGCATTTGTTGAGCTTCTTAATATTGAAATTGAGTGAGTTACTCTATCCGCATAGTCAATTTTTGATTAAACTGAATAACAGTTCTATACACACATTTTTTGGGATTTAGGAACAGTACAACAGTTACTTCAGCAATGAGGAAGATAACTGTTAGTCTTGACGATTCTATCAATTTAAGGATAATCTTATCTGTTTTATATATTATAACTGAAGTGATGAGAGAGGAGATGAAGAATTTAGATAACAGTATTTATAAGAATCATGTTGAGTCTTTTAAAGAAGATCTAATAAACCCGTATGGCGAAGAACTACTTATAGTTAAGCTTCTTGGTATGGTAACATGCTTTTGCAGTGGATCAGCGCCGCATTTTGCAATGAAAAAGATACTTCTACTCTTATGGAAGTTAATCTTAGTGTCTCTTGGTGGTATCGATACATTGAGAAAATTGAAGAAACAATATCGCGAGGAAGCTGGACTCGATACGCAACAAGAAGACACTATAGAAGTTGCTAAGACCATGAGAGCCAGCTCGCCTCCAATTAATGCTGGAGATTTGATCGAGATACAAAATCAGAAGATGCAAACTAAATACCGACGAGTATGTTCTTCTACGTATCTAAGTGTTGGACGTGTGCAAGAACCCGAAAATGGTACTTGATGGTCGGAGCGGGTACGAGACGAGTTTTTCAAAAGTTCGGGATTCTCAAAAGTATTTTCAAGCCCTAACATGCTCAGGAATAACGAATATTCTAGTCAAATAACAACAAGCTTTTTTAGTGTGCCGGCTCGACCAGTTTCCATTCAATTTTTCTTATTATCTTTTTTATTCACAGTAATTGATGTTGAAAATTATCTGTGTCATTAATTTTTACTTTTATATGAATATATAAACGAAATACTGTGGTAAATGATGGTTTTCGATAAATACTTATGGACAAATATTTATTGGTCAAATACTTATGAACTTCAACTTTATAATATATTCGAGAACCCGTCCCCCGATCTCGAATGAAATTCCCGACCCGATATTTTTGGGTTTTCGTACACCTTTATTAATTATGCATATGAATCGTACAAATATTAAAACAATTCTGTAACTTATTTTAGCAATGTTTGATAAAACAAAGATCACTAGATGAACCATTGTCAGGAATGGTGTTCGAATTTTCAGAAATGAGAAATCCTGGATGGAACGAGCCTTACTTCGAAGATCAAAATAATCAACCGGAAGTAAGGCCTAGCACACCGCCAGTTGCTAAGGGGAAAGGTAAAATCTATACGTTATAATCGTCTATTAACATGTATCACTTTACTGAACACATTCTTCCAGGTTTACCTTGGACCCCGAAAGTTAGACAAAAGGATATCGACCAATTCCTTGAAGTATCTAGAGTAAAATTTGTTGGCTACAATGTACAAGGAGACAGAGAAAGTTTAGCTGGTCTGCCACAACCTATACACGAAGGTATTAACACGCTAAAACGAGTAAGTTCAGTAACCATGGGTATTGTATTTACGATTAAAGGGTTGGTTGGGTGCAACATAAGTTACTATACTTTTAGCATATGTATACATCTTTAGCCGAAGTCCAGATAAAAAAAGAAGAAGAAATAGCTAGGAATCCAATGAGCACACCAGAGCCTCCGATTCGTCAAACACCAGCAGAAATGTTGTATCAAGCAATATTGCCGAATCTTCCACAGTATATGATCGCGTTGTTGAAAATTTTACTCGCGGCTGCGCCCACCAGTAAAGCTAAGACAGATAGTACAAATATCATGGCTGATGTTTTGCCAGGACAAATGCCGTAAGAATACAAATCTCAATCGATATTTACTAGAGGTATGCGTGAACCCAAATATTCTCTATTATACAAATCCCGAAAAAATTTCTTGGTCTGTTCCGACTCGACATTTTCGGGTTCTTGCACACCTCTAGTAGTTAACAAACTTGTTTCCATCGTGAACATCTTAATTTTTATTCTGTTGACTGTTTCAGTATGACGGTTATTCAATCAATGTCGCTTGGCATCGACGTGAACAGGCACAAGGAAATCATTGTTAAAGCGGTCTCAGCAATTCTGTTACTCCTATTGAAACATTTCAAACTGAACCACATATACCAGTTCGAATTTATGTCGCAGCACTTAGTGTTCGCTAACTGCATACCGCTTGTTTTGAAGTTTTTAAACCAGAATATTGTAGCTTACATCGAAGCTAAGAACGTGTATGTGTTCATCGATGATTATCGCTTCGTTTAATCCGTCAGAATTCATTTTTATGAATTTTTTCATCTTCCACAGTATTCCAATTTTGGACTTCCCCATGTGCGTCATCGGCGACCAACCAGAATTAACTATAGAAAGCCTCGAGATCGAAAACAGTCAGACGTATTCTTGGCGAAATGTTTTCTCCAGTATTAATTTATTACGCATTCTTAACAAATTAACGAAATGGAAGCACAGTAGAATTATGGTAAATACTGTGCTTGTTTCGAATACTTGTCTTACTTGTCTACAGATCTCTTAACTTAAATATTTTTCATTAGATGCTGGTCGTCTTTAAATCTGCTCCTATATTAAAGCGTACATTGAAAGTGAAGCATGCAATGATGCAGTTGTATGTGTTAAAATTATTGAAAATGCAAACGAAATACTTAGGACGCCAGTGGCGAAAAACAAATATGAAAACGATCAGTGTAATCTATGCGAAAGTGAGACATCGCTTGAACGATGACTGGGCTTACGGCAATGGTAAGATATTCGTAGTCGTTGTTTCTTCAGTAACTTTGTCCTACGAAGTTTTTTTTATACAACGAAAAGTAATGGAGATATTTAGGTGTTCCGTTTCTGCGGACTCACCCTGTATATTAAAAATTTCAACAAGCAGATAAAAATCACATCTGTGTACGATATGTTGAAAATTTGTATTACATTTTAGATCTAGAAGCACGTCCTTGGGACTTCCAAGTAGAGGAGTGTGAACTACGTACATGTGTCGATCAGTTCAACAATCGACGGTACTCTAACGCTCCCAAGAACAAAGACATGGAACCTGTTGACACATCCGTTATATCGGTACTTGGTGCGAAAGTTGAACTGAGCGAGGAGTTCAAGCAACATTGTGAACTGTGGTTACAGAAGGAAGTATTTGAGAAGAACATTGATTGGGACCAATTGCTGGATCCCGAATCGTGTGAACTTTAAATTTTTAATAAGTGTAACACATTGAGAAAAACAAAATTGTATTGTCATTGACAAAACATGTCTGGATGATCTTTCGAAGTTTTTACAAATTACGCGCTACGCTGTGAAGTGTTGAGAAAATGAAATAAACATTGCCATATCGATACAACAGGAACTGAATTTACATTTGGTTTGGTGTACATTTGAACTTGTGAATGGTCCTAATCGCGCGGAGTTCAATAATAACAAAAATAAAAAAGAAATAAACAAATTAGTGAACACAAAATAAGAATCGACTATATTTTTTATTTAATTTTATTTATTACGTTTTTTTTTCTACGTTTGTTTTGTGTGTAATTTAATTTTGTGCAATGGTCATTGCTGGTAGCAATACTTTACGACTACGTAGTGATAAGTGAACATATATAATCGTCTCTTATGTATTTATAATGATGTAGAATAAATTTGTTCAGATATACACACATATATAAATGTACCATTCACACTATTCATACTTTTATCAACTAAGTTTCTGTAAATTAATTTTTAACAATTTAACAAAGTATTCCGCGAATTGTGTATCGATTCAATCTTCCTGTATTTTGTATGATTTTTATATATACTCGATTTTACATTGTTATAGGATTAATATGTAATATAATATATTATAATATAATAATATAATATATTATAAATTATTATTATAATATAATAATATAATATATTATAAATTAATATATATAATATATATATATACACGATTATAAACTTTACAATATTTACTAAAGAGCAAAAAAGGGTATGAATTTTAATGCATACAGTATATTAATCCAATTGGAGCTGCGTTTTTTTTAAGAAAGACTTTGCTAACTTTATATATCAAAGATTTTGTTGGTTTATCGTTAAATGTGGCAATAACGTGTGCCTGACCTATATCTTTGTGTTTAGCTAGTCTCTTAGTGTGGGAAAGAGAGGGAGAGAGAAAGAGAGAGTGAGAGAGAGCTGAATCAAAGGAACAGTCTTCGACGAATTTATAAATTCGAAGATTTAAGAAGAACAAGAATCACATCACCGTGTAAAATAATAGAACGTATAGCTGGTAGAATGAACAATTCAACTTTCTCTTACTAATTTATTGTAGTGTATTGTTAAATTGTTTCGGCGAAACGTACTAATTATAATTTATGATACTTCGACGACTGTAATATCGTATAATATTTTCTATGAGATTGGCATCATATTTAAATTGTCAAAATTCAATAAAACTATTGTTTACATACGAGTTGTAATCCCTTTGGTTGTTCATTGGATTCTCATAAGTTACATTCTTCGTATAAAAGTGTATAAAAGATTTTATAACGATTAGTATAAACTACTTCAAGATTACACAAAAATAATTACAAATCGAACGATCATATTTTATTTTGAAGGCACTTATATTTCTCATCTGTTGCTTAAAATGTATACTTTTGTCCCACTTTACGCTTCGAAGCTGTTTCAACAGATAAAATCACTTGATCCATGAATAAATTAGTTCTATAAATTAATTATATATATGAATATAAAATTCCGGGTAAGTACCGCGTGTCTATTGGTATAAAAATATGGAATGCTATGATCACAGATAATTCATTGAAGTACAGATTTCTGAGGTTTGTGATGTTGATAATATTCGATATATTAAATGTGTTCGAATCATTCTGGCTTTACCCATTTATAGGAACCATAGTAAGCGAAGTTATTCTGTTTCGCTATTTCATCGGCTTCTTTCGGCCCGCGAGAGCCGTATCTAAAATAAAAATTATACGGTATAAATAAATATCCAAACCCATTCTGAATTTTAACGCAAACGATCCAGAAGTCGATCAAAACTTACTTGTAAGGTATGGGTTTGATGTGTTCGTTCTCGATTTGATGAAGCAGTGGCGTGAAAATTCTCCACGCTTCCGAGAGCTCGTCACTGCGCACAAAGTGCATTTGCGATCCACAAAATACGTCTAATATTAATCGTTCATATGCGTCAGGAAGCTTCAAATTCTAAAAAAATATTACATTCTAAATTAGATATACGCCAATTTTCCTTTCAATTATTATAATAATTAGACTGTGGTTTTCTAATCATTCGAATATGGAAGACCACGTGAACGCACCTTGTACCTATTACCATAAGTAAGGTCTAACTCGGTTTCCTCCATGTCGAACGTAATACCGGGAGATTTAGTCATCATCTTAATATACAAAGCCTCTCCAGGTTGTACTCTTATCACTAATTCATTCCTTTTCGCCTTTCCATCGAATATATCACCGGGTACATCTTGATACTGTATTCTAACTTCCGCTTTCCGTTCATTTAGCGCTGGGGAATAATAAACAATTTACTTAAATATTAAGTAAACTACAAAATACTGTGGAGCACCACTGAAGAAATTCAATCTAGTGTCCATCAATTTAACAGAGGGTTTGCAGGATTAATTATCACGAGACTGTAAAGATGCATCTATGAGGATATTATTTAAAAAATTGATTTCTATGGGTGTATACTATAATAAAAGAAACCCCAGCTAAAAATTTGGATAGACACACATTCTCGTTATTTCTATAAAGTAATGAAAAATAAACATTTTTGGTGCTCTGTAAACCTGGTGTTATACATTTACTCAAAATAATTATGTCATTTATATTGAACAGGCATTGCGATTGTAAGCCATAACTATAATCTTGGAGACAATTAATAGTTATAGCGAGAAAGCATGACTTGCAGGTTTTTCAATGTTGTGTTCGTTTACGTAAACAGATTTTTAAAAACCTTATTTACTTAAAGTTTTATACAAGCGTGCAAGGCGCGCAGTGGCTCAATGGGTAGAGCGCGCGACTGCGGATGCCGTGGTCGCGGGTTCGATCCCACCGCCGGCACCTCTGGAAATATTCCATGTGCTATCTAAATACTGTGGTGCCTAAGGTGGTTCGGAACCCACCATAAAAACAGTAGGTCCCGTTGGAATTGGTTGCGATTAGGCAATAGGTGAAATTGGAAAGAGAAGGGGAGAGTGAGAGTGGTGTATGGACTTTAAACCCTGAGGGGACCAAGCAAGTATCTAATTGCTAAAACTACAAGCGTGCAATATTTAAATGATGCTATTTACCTTTTCCACACCTTAGAATGAAAGGCACGCCGTCCCACCGTTCGTTATTAATTTTCAATATAGCAGTAGCAAACGTGGGTGTGTTAGAACCAGCTGGTACAGTATGATCGTCCAAGTATCCTAACTGCGCTTCAGAATCCTCGGACTCAGGATCTCCGATATATTGGCCTAACACTACGTTCTCCAGTTCTAAAGGTTTCATGCACTTCAAAACTTTAACCTTCTCGTTTCGAATATCATCCGGATGACAAGACGCAGGCTTCTCCATCGCAACCAACGACAAGATTTGCAACAAATGATTTTGCATCACGTCCCTGATGATCCCGAACTCGTCGAAGTAACCACCCCTGCCTTGGGTACCGAATGGCTCTTTGAACGTGATTTGTACGGATGCTACGTTATCTCTGTTCCAGGTGGGACTGAATATTCTGTTGCCGAACCGGATGGTCATCAAGTTTTGCACCATCTCCTTGCCTAGGTAGTGATCGATACGGTAAATCTGTTCCTCCTTGAACAAGGTGGCCAGGTGATCAGATAGGCGCTGGGACGTGATCGCGTCTCTACCGAATGGTTTCTCTATGATCACCCTGGTCCAGCCCCTGCAATGCGAAAAATGTGAACGTTAGCATTACAGTCGTAATAATTATACCGCGGATTTGATGCATGTCTGACAAAATTTTTTACTGCAAAATCGATTTTTAAAAGCTTCCAGAAGCTTAAAATCGCTGATTTCAAGATGGCTACAGTTATACTGTTGTAGTAGTTACGTCTTTATTATGATCATTATAGACTGCGAATGTCTATGCAATCTTTCTACACGAATTTTAAAAAAGTAGAATTAAATAAACTCTTGTTTTCAATGACAGTGACCTTTGTAGATCTGAAATAAATAAAAACCGTACTAAACTCTGCCGAATTTTATATTCTACCATTTTTTGCAAATTTTTCTGGAGCCATAAATGCATAAAGATCGACAGTCAAATTCTTATTAATGTCTATTTCTCGAATTAGGCAAACATGTTTAAGAAAATTCGTGGTTCAATATTTAAGAGTCTTTTGGTGAATTGTTTGCTGGTTGTTTTGAATCTTTGATCTTTCTCTATTTCCTTGGCAGTAAAGATCATCCAGGTCTGGTTTAACTAACATTGAGAAGAAAGCTGTACTTCTCTGCTTCTTTGGTGAACATCTAAGACTAACGGTACGGGTGCCGCTGCATTGTGCACTCACTTTTCGCCCATGCAGACGTTCTTGATGTGCACAGTGACGCTCTCGAAGACGCTAGGTGGTAAAGCTAGATAGAACAACCGGTGAGCATTCTGGTAGCCTTGCTCAAATTTCTTCAGCTCGTTGTTCAACACCTCGAACGGTTCCTGCGAGTCGTACGCGCCGGACACATAGTGATTCAATCTCCAGAACTCATCGTACTTCTCCTTCTCCTCTGGCTTCACCTTCATATAGGCATGGCATTTCAAACGTAACTGAGTCACGGTCATATTGGTTCTCGCGTAGCCTAAGAATGTTGTTGTCTTTGGTAAAAGGTTGTCCCTGAACAACCACCATAGTGTTGGGTAGATCTTCTTCCTGGCTAGGTCACCCTGCAATCAACGGAAAACTGTTAATCAAATGTAATAATTTCGAGAACTATGGTAAATAATTGTCAAATATTTTTCATTGTCCTTGCATTACACCAATCCTTGAGTCCTTGATGTATAGTCAAGGACAATATTATGTGAATACTCTTAAAAATTGCATAACTTTTTTAACATTGATCCAAAGGATTTGAATATTTTTAAGATGTTAGACCAACTTGTTTGCTAGAGAATGAATCAACAAAAATTTGTTTAGATTGCAATTGCTAAGAATTATACAAAATTTAAAAAACGATGTTTATCAACAGTTTTGTTTGAGCCCGTAACGATAATTGAAAATTTAAAAAATGCGTTTTTTAAATATTTTAAAAATTTACATACGTTTAAGGATGAGAGCTTAAGGGTGAAGATATGCGATTTTTAGAAGTTTCCACTTAATATTGTCCCCGACTGTATATATTATTTTAAAAATGGCTAAAAATTTCCAAGTAATATAAAATAATCATTTTTATCACTCTGTAAAGCTAGTGTTGATAAGATTACACTACACGAAACGATTTATCAACCCATTTGCGCCATTAGTGTGGGTTAAAAAATTGGGTCATTAATGAATCAAAAAGCACAACTTGACCTCCGAAAGACTGTTAGGCAACTGGAAACAGGTAAAATGTTAATACGAAGTCATAATAATTATAAATATACGTCAGGTCGAATTCAAGGTCAGAATGTTGTAAATAATTCAAATAGTCGTTCCATTGACTACAAATTTGTAAAAATAGGAATGTATAACGTTTCTCGTTACTCGGGCGATATATGACAATTTTTTTAAATAGTGTCTTTATCATATTTTTTATCTTATCACACTTATCGCAACAAAAAAAACGTATCATCAGGACGAGCGATTACGCAAATGAATACTTACAGAAGCACCGAGTGTAACGAAAACATGAGGATACAATCCATCGAAGTGGGTACCTTCGAGGTGATCCATTTCGTCCGACTTCAGGGACTGCCTGATGAAGCGTAGGCTTTCTTCTGTCGATGTTTCTGTAATAAAACATTTTTTAAAATAAAAATTACGTTAATTATAATGCATTAAAAAATGTATGTTTACTGATGTATGAGGTCTATTGATTATATCGTGTGGATAAAATATTTGCAATAATCCTTTCTCCATGTACGTTAATGCATTGGGTTAGTAAAAAAGTAATTTCAGTATTTTAGGTGAAATAAAACCGAATTTCTTTATCCAATTTTAATCGATAAAATATTTTCTTATTTAATCTTTTTGGCAAAAGATTATCCAACAAAAGGGAAAATATATTCATCACAATTCTTTGCTTACATAAAAAAATTGGGCTACATTATATCAGTTTTAACACTAACCGTATCACGACAGGTTTCACATTTTTTTATTAAAATTATTCAATAAATTGATTTATTTAGTCGAGTATTATTATAAAAATTGTGAAAAGATTTAAATAAGTTCAGTCTTGTAATTTTCATAAACCACTGTTATTCGACACAAAGGGTACCTCCAGTATATAAATTAATGTATTAGCCAATAATTTAAGCAATGACGCAAACAGGAAACGCGTAATTACTTATGCAAACATACAGAAATATATTATTTTCTTTGAGAATTCGTTTATACGGAGTTTCTACTTACAGCAGTAATTGTACGCATTTTATCGTTTAAAATTCAACGTAGTGGAAAGTTTTACCAACTTTTTACTCTATTAAGAACCTAATAAAATTCTCTACTCGATAAACAATATTTTCGTTCGTTTTTTTAGTCTAGTAATCATTATGCTAGTAATACAGTTCAAAGTTCTTGGAGGTGAGAATAATTAAGAGTTCGATGGCAATAAAAGAAAGTTGTCTCTAAGTTGTCTCGAAGGTCACTTCAAAGTCATCGACATTTTTTCCCCCACATTTCAAGGTTTGTTTGTCATACGGTGTCTCATTGTGGCCGGTATCGAGGCGAGTTCAAGGACCTGTGACACCTATGACTTTAAAATGACTTTGATCGTTAGAATATTTTAGAATCTTTAAATCAACGTAAAAATTAGCATACGAAACTCCGAGTTAGTCTTCGAAATCTAAACGAAATAGCGTTTATAAATTCACGCGATATGAATGACAAATTTGTTATAGTTATAAGATAATTAATAATGACAATCGACTTTCGATGCTCAGAAAATGACTGGAAGTTGTATACACACGATAACGAATATTTTTAAAATAATTAAAAAAAAACTAAATAATTTCAATTTAATTTAAGACGAATAACTCAAACAATCACTTGAGTTAGCAAAATCATACACAACAGGATATTTACATACATTATAGACTAATTTTCATATATTATACCGAAACAAAAATGAAACGCATCGCAAACGAGTATGACTTGTACTTTCTGAAAACTAAGTATTCATTGATAATTACATGAACGCCAGAATAAAGTATACATTTTCACGATTTTCTTCGAACTGCAAATGATTGCAAATAATAGAATTTTTTACGTAATAGCAGCAAAAAAAATTGATTGACTCTTTTCGATTGTCACATACAACTCTGTCGAAGATAATTAACAATTGGTTTACCCTTGAGCACGGTCTGAATTAATAAATACAGGTTCTCGCGAGCGAGTACGCATATTTCGCGAATCACGTGTAGGTAACACACGTGCCGCCTCGTATTCAAACTAGTATATGCTTCCGCAAATTCTTACGTAACATTAGAGAACTGTCCATATCATGGCAATGACACTTTTTTTCCGGGACACTGTATAAACACAAGCGGCCTCATGAAAAAAATATGTTAAGAACCTACTACGTTAAGAACGGTCATCCAAAAAATACATCACAATAACCTTCGACATCTTCTAGAAGAACGAGCAAATAAAAGAATTTTAGAAATGTACACAGGAAACACTGGAGAAACACGGGCCATTACAGCCGCAATGTTCACAGAATTTTTCATTCGACAGCACCGTTGAAAATTCTAACGAAATCAAGAAACATAATTTTCCGTTTATGTAATTTATTATTTTATATAATTATATAAAAAATAAAAAAAAGTAATTATGTAATTTAATGATTACAATTTTATTTTTAAAAATCGGACAACAATTTTCGACACACAGAACGAACCTTAAGTTTCAGAAAATTTTTTCGAGACTTTGAAGACTATAAGTTGCAATTTTTGAAAACGATAGGAGAAAGAAACGTTTCTTACGGTTACAGGAGTGATTTATAGCGCAAGTTTCCGAGAGATTTATTTGAAACGATAAGGATTAATCTATCGGAAAAGCGATAGTAATCGTGAGCACCGGATAACTTACTCAACATGATTGCGACGGGGGCACTGTCGTGGTCTGGATGAAGATGAAATTTCGAAAACCGTGAGCGTTTTCCGGAAACGAGTACGCGTCAGCAGTCCACCCGATGTCCGAACCGATCGCTCCAACTATTCGACACAGACTGATCGTTGCGTTCACGCCAAGTCAGTGTTGACCATCTTCAGAAAGATGTACGAGTTCCGAAGTACAAAACCGTTCAAACGCTAAGGTGTATACTGTGAGCCGAGAAATGTAAAGGCGGCTCTAGATGATCCGTAATCACTGCCCGCTCATCTTCTGTATACCGGACACGATAATGACTCCTACTTCTATTTCTAGCACTGGAAAATTCATCTTTCACGGCACTGTTAGTGTGTTGGTTGATTATTGATGATGTTTGATTATTCCTTTTCGAAACAGTGCAGTTTCTAATCATTTCTTGCGTATTTTTGGTATGCAAGACACGATACTGATGTTTGTCCTTTATTTATAGCAGTTAAAAATTAATTTTTTATTCCACCGTTAACGTGTTTGTTTATTTTCGGGTACAGGACACGATAATAATGTTTGTCTTCTATTTATAGCAGTTAAAAATTGATCTTTTATACCACAGCTAACGTGTAAATTCTTAATGCTGTTCGATTATTTGTTTTTGAAACACTGCAGTTTGTAATCATTTCTTGTGTATTTTCAGCATGCAAGACACGATAATGATGTTTGTCCTCTATTTATACCAGTTAAAAATTGATTTTTTATTCCACCATTAACGTATTTGTAAATTCTTAATGATGTCCGATTATTTGTTTTTGAAACACTGCAGTTTGTAATCACTTTTTGCGTATTTTCGGGGTACAAGACACGATAATGATGTTTGTCCTAAATGGTATTTGTTTGTTTATTTGAAAATTTGCGATTCACGCACAGATTTTTTAATGTACCCACCAAATAGGTTGTTCTAGCTAGCAATGTTGTGTATGAATGAACTCTAGAACTATTTAACTACTTTTTATATACTATAAGTGGTATAAATGACGAGGTCACATATTGAAATAAATAATGGTCAATTTGTTATCGTTGTAATGAAGACAAGTGTCAGTTTTGTCTTCTTTTTCTTCGTAAACGTTGATATCCTGCAGATAAATATTATCGTACGATGTTAGCCGTACAACATTAAAATTGTTTAACATACAATTATTCAGTCTTATATTTTTACTATTTCTTTCATTGAACATTGTTGCATAGGATTGGAAAGAAAGTTCGCAGCGTTTTCAAATTAAAAATCGAAGATAAAATTATAGTTTTTAGTCGTATGTTTATTTATACAACTTGAGAAGTTACCTCGACAGTAATAGAAAAAGTAATAGAACATAATGGGAAATATGTTACCGAATAAATCTATGAATAAATATCTGGATTTTAGATTTCAGTTTTAATTTACAAACGCTACGAACTTTCATTTCAACCGAATACAAGTGTAAATGATTTGTGAGTTAATTTTATCTGTTAACAGTGTTTCCGATCGAACCCAAACACGATTTACAAAATTGAAAAAACTTTCGGTTGTGTCTGGATACGAATGAATATCGACTATCGTGTGACTGAAATAAATACAACGAGGGACAAAAATATTCGAACATTCTACCTTATACATAAACGATAAGATGCAAAATCAAGTGTCGACGATGTATGTATGAATTGCGTTTCAACATCCCCGTATATTAATATGCTTCGTTAAGTTTAATGAAGTTTTTGTTCCAGCTTCATACTAATATAACTCACGATAACGGAAATATATTCTTGTTTATCTGTTTCTACACAAATTGCAAACATACTCTTTAGAGTATCGATTTTAATGGACTGTGTCCATTTTGCGCATCTATAGTAAAACATTTTTTTTAATTTGTTTAATGTTGCTTTAATTTTATTTTATTAAAATACATTTTATACGTATTTGTATCCTTGATATACTGAGCAAGACTCGATGTACAGGCAACTAAGAATTTTTCCTTTTTATTTTCTTTTTTTTGCATTATTAACAAAACTGTATAAACGAAATATTACAAATATTTTTCGAATTTAAGAACACTGTTATGATATGTCCGACTTGTTAAAACGACTCATTAGAATGGACACCTCTTGAATGTCTAAGTAAGATGATGTAACAATGAAGAGACACGTCACCCGATGATTTTTAATTAAGTAATCGAAGTCTTACTTTTTAGAATAACGTTCCATGGTGTACAGTAGGACATATTCTGATTCTCATTTTAGATCACGGCGTACGCACAACTTCAACCTGTGTTTTGAATCAGTAGGACGTCCTTTGGTTACGAGAACGAGAACTTGTCCCGAACTGATCGTCATTGGCCAAGCTCGCGTAATTTTTGTGCCATACGGCCATTTAGCACTACACAGTAGCAGCCGCACGGTAGGAGCACAACCGTATAGTAATCGTGATAGTCAAGGACATCCTGATGCGAAAAATAATTGGCAAAAAGCGGCCTTAACGAACCTCCATTAGCTACCTCGGCAATACTTTCTTGAAAGTCATTCTGCGTCTAACAATGATGACAATTGTCTGAATCTGCCAAGATGCAGGCAGATAGTTTATAATAAATAAGAAAAAAAATAGACGTAGAATACAATTTTATTTCTTCTGATAATATGCAATCGGTATACATATCTAAAATAATATATTTCGTTGTGTCAAACGTAATGTTTCGTTCACTACGTTCCGATTTATTGCGGAATTTTAAGAAATGCTGACGAAGCCAAAAGGAATGTATTCCCTATGCAATTTCCGGTTACGTCTATCCAACCACCCATTCCAACGAAACGACTAATATTGGAATTCATTCAAATTGAATTAACATTACATATGACAAATAATATTAGAATTATAATATATATTTATAATTATTTGAAGTATTAGATAATCTTCAATAAATTTTACATTTTTTCTATTAAATATGACCAGGTGGTGCTTCTTTCTTTTGCACAGCAGTTTATTTGCATTAATTTTATCAAGGAAGAACATCATTCCTGTGGCCCGATTAAAAATTTTCCTATTCTATGTATATCCTAAATATATTACAACGGCAATGACATTATATCATACATCACATGACTTGTAAAAATCTCGATATACCATTTAGCAATAATGTAACAATAATCTACCGATAGCGAGCACAATCTGATCCTAAGTACCATTTTACTCTTGAAAAATTATGTTAACTTTCCGATAACGCTTTCGACGTTATCGATAACTGTTCAGGGTCGTCGGATTAGCCATATAGCGGAAATAGAAAATGCTACGGGCCCCGCTTTTCTGGGCAGCTGCTTTTGTTTGTAAAAGTTGTGTTGTATTTCATTACAATAAATTATATTATATATTTTATTACATTTATTATAATAACTAAACCTGGGGCCTCCTGGTAACATTTGTTACAGGCCCCGCGCGGTGGCTTAATCCGCCTCCTTAACTGGTTGTAGTTAATTGAGCGATATCGATTTATACCGTAAATGAATTCTAAAAGAAAAACGTGGACAGAGTCTCTATTCAGGAAGAAACGTTATTTAAATCTGCTTTAAGAAGCCTCGCATACATTTAACCTTTGGCGCCACTGTTAAATACATACAATTGATCGCGAAAATTTGTAATCTAGCCACAGGCGAAATAAACATTATTCCTTTATTTCTTCCGACCCAGAACAATTCCATTTTACATATGATTTTTATCTTTTCATTGATTAGATACCAACATATTTTGAATAATATAAACAATATCTTGAATAATGGTACTGCAATTTTTAGTGGTGCCTCGATTGCTACGAGTTAATACATCGACTAATTGCCATCACTAAAGATAAAAAAGGATATACTAAAATTTTTAATAAAAGGAATCGCGTGACATAAATGATTATGTTAAATCGAAAATGATACGAGAATTAATAATTCCATTCGAAAATTTCTCATGGAAACGTTTCTATAATTTCGATACTCGCGAAAGAAAAATTTAGTACCGATTGCTTTGGAGGGTTTGGTAGTTCTAGTTTAAAATTGTGCCTATTAGCGAAACGAACGCGATAAAATTATAGGCGTCACTATATTTAACAAATTGTTGATGGAATATTTTTGTGAACAGCGATAACATTCGGCTGGTCACGTGTGCGTGGTGTGGTCGAATTTGGAAGACCGTAACGGTTACAAGTATCGCGTGGACTGATAAGACTTTTCCTCGCCGGACTTATCAACAGCATCACGCGATACATCCGACTCACGTTATTCGTTCGTAAAGTCGAGCTTGACTGTGAGTACTATACGCGCAATCATTGCTCCTCCCTATCTTAATGTACAGACTGTGTATCTATCACTTGAAAACTGCTTCTGTCCTAACTGAATTTTTATTTATAAATAAATAACGATGCGAACTCTAATAACTGCGATTCTTTAACGATACTCTTTCAGCAAAATTGCGAGAAGCGAATGTTTACAAGTTGATCATTGTGTTAGAAACTTTCAGAACCATGTTATAGCATGGGCCTACTTTTCAAAGTGACCTGCAACGATAATAGCTCGCGGCGTTCGTAGCATTGTGTAACTAAAAGTGCGTAAATGAAAGGAATTCAAAAGTTCCACAGAAAAATCGGTCAACTGTTTCCGTCGCGAAAGTAGACTGAAATATCTTGAGCATAATACAATATACATTGTTCTTTGAGTATTTTTACTAAATTCGGAAACCTGCGTTCCATGAAATACATAAATGAAGAGATCATTTCTCAGACAAGATTGTCTGGGACATCAGGCGATAAAAAAGTCTCGAGACAAGTGTGAATGTTATCTGTTGACGTTTTCTATCGCATGGAAGAAAAACTGATCGTACGATTTTATTACATAAATATCATCCGCGTGACAATTCACTAGCGATTATTTTAGAAAATATTATCAACACTGTAGAACAAAAGAGCATGGAATGTTACGTCACAGAATCATTTTAAGATTGTAGAATTAAGAAATAAAGTAGTTTGGGATGTAATTGTGAAGAAAATGTTATACTTACTCCTAATTCTGTCCATCGTGGATTTATTCGAAGACGAGAGATAGAACTTCCAATTGGCGGTGTCGTGTGTCGTCTTGATAACAACTCGGCGTCTTTGGAGGTCACAGCTGGACGTCACAGGTAGTCTCAACCAACAATATTATAGATCGTTTCCTCTTATATGAGTTGAGGTTAAGCATAAAAAAACTAAAGTAGTGGCATACGCGTGACACCGATCGACTGGTATTTTGAAAACCAAAGCATAATAGCAGATTCATTTCTTGGAGGTCTTCACGTCCCCTCCATTTTGATCAACCGTTCTCTTCTTATTCAAACTTTTACTTATTCTTATATAAGTTATTCTTATATAATCTTATATTATATTATTTTTATTGATAATCATATTTGCTGAAAGATTCGAACAAAATATTTTGCAACGTATATATGTAAACTACAAATTAAAATATACAATAACATTGATACCACGACGTGAAATAATGTTTTAAATTTATCTAAAATAATACAAATAATGTTCCGCGATTATTTTATATATATTACCATTTATAAGAAAAAATGATAACGACAAACTATGTAAATACACTAACTATATTTCCGAAGAACTAATAGTAGCGCGTAGCGCCACCTATCGTGAAACATTTTTTAGCATAAACATTGGAAATAGTTTAAAGCTGAGTAAGTAGCGTAAGAGAAAATAATTTGTTTATACTAACTCATACATTTTACGGTGCATTATATCCTTGTATTAATAATTCTTTGTACTTTATTTTCAAACTTTGGTATTGTTTAACCTCAAATATCGATTTGTTGACTGTAATTTTTCGTAGAAAATGAGACCGACAATTACAGCACTTAGTGCGAAAAAGCACGCAAGATCAGCGCAAAATGAGAAAAAAGTACCATTCAGACAATTGCTTCCTCTTTCATTGAACAATCATGTTAGGGGAACAGCAAAATTATCAAAAGGTATTTCTGTAATCTAATCTGTCTTCTGCTTCTTACAATTGATCCAAACTACTATTATTTCTATTAAATATCCACAGTCTGCTTGTTATTGTATTTAAAACATAATCTAACATTGTTTACATGTTTTCAGAGAACAGCTGTTTATACGAAATGTCTTTGCTGTTTGCTTGTATGGATGAAACTAGTTTCGACAATACAGCATGTAAAAAAGAATTCAATGAATTTAATTCATGCATAAAAAAGTTCGAGGCACACAGAAAACATCAAAAGGAACTTCAGCAAATAGGAATTCCTACGCCAGACACAGTGACTTTCACGGACTCACAGCTCACTTATCTTTTGCGTAAATTCCCAACTAAATAAATCATTGCGAAGATTATGTTACAAAAGTAATTGTAAATATATTTAATATAATAGTATTACAGTCTTTCTTTTTTCTTTTTCCTGCATTTTCATTTCACAGTTGTATACGTCAATAAATTAAGTACTATAAGTATATTGTAATGTACAATATAAAACAATAGGAAGTAGCTTATCGAGAGCCTTCCACTTTACTCTGCTTATTTGTTTGAGATTGCATACGTTTTATGGCCAATCGAGTGGAGTATCCTGCACATACAAATGAATAAAATTAATTCGAATTTCTTGAGTCGCAAACTCTGGAATTAAACGTACATACGAATTGAATGATTAGTGTTACAAATCGATGTAACTTCTTGTATAGCACTCAATTGATGCTCGATACGTTTTAATGCTTTATAGTTCTCTACTTGTTCATCCTTGTAATGGTAGTACGTGAAGAATAATGTAATTGTACAGAAAGCGAGAGCCATCTTTCTGTACATCCATGTTGTGCTCACCAGATTTTCCTGGATTAAAGAATTACAATTTTATTTGTCCACCAAACACAAATTAATAACTATACTGCGGATCTCTATATTCTTTCAGTTATCTTATTATGTGATCCGAAACTAATACACTGCGATGCGCTTAAATCCTTTTAATAGGTCCACTGCTTTAAATTGTACGTACTTATTTTGCCGTAAATGCATGAAATCTGCAGTCTATTAATGACACGCTTATATTACCTTGCTATCTTCATTGGAAAACATAGTGTTACCATAATACTGAACTAACATTCGTTCTACTACAACGTTCACACTTAGAATCGTGAAGAGCGTTACTCTAGCGTCCACTGTCCTTTTAGATGAACTAAACAGTGCGCATAGGATGCAGCTAACTGTGTAATACATGATAGACTGAAACCATGAAACTTCACCAATAATCCAATTTTGAAAAGTACGTAAGTATGAAAATATTTCAAACAATAACTCCTTTTGATCCTTCGCTGTTTCTCTGTAATCGAGAGACGGTAAATGTAGTATAAGAATCTCTGTAGAAGTAAAGTTTGTTAGAGCATACCTCTTACATACTTAAAGTCTTTCACCATATTGTTAACACTTTCAGACGAAGATTTCAATACAGTACCGAGCTCTTTCCCATTGTCTAAAAGTATATTTTGCATTTTCAAACTTTCCTTTTGACTTTCAAGCATAGCCCCTTGCACTTCCGAGGCTTCCAATAATTGATCCTTCATTCGTGTGGAAACTTCGTACAATCTGTATAGTTACGTTGGATACAAATTATTTTAAAATACAGATTTATTAGAGTAGAGATTTACTTTCTTTTTTAATATATTTAACTGATTGAAAATAATGTTGATAATGTATGATCAATGATGTCGCGATTTGCGATCCAATCAATCGAGAGATTGATGTATAATGAGTAAACATCCATTGTATGTTTTCTATATATTGTTTTTCTTATATTTTCGTGAGAATAAAATACATTTAATTATACAACATAAAGTTGTCTAATAGAGTGCTAAACACACTCGCCGATTTACACACCAAGTTCCCACAAACAATATAATAGGATTTTTAAATTCTTTTGTCTTTACTGTATGAAAAAATTCGCTGTATATTCATAAAACTTACTGTTTAATGGTATTATCGGTCTCAGCCTGCCAAGCTTCGTAGTTTAAATAAAAGCATACATGAGTGGTGTGTATATAAAATTCATTGTACGCGTTGAATGCTCTGTCCGACATATCATTGATGCAATTCCTGTAAAATAAAGTGCAATTAAAATATATTGGAACATAACAATTAACATATATTTACCGTCTCTCAGCTTCCGAATTAGTGAGATCACAACTGTATGTTGTATGTCCTGAATCTTCCAAAAAACAATTCATCAGTTTCAAAGCAAGAACAGAGTGCTCTTCGTCATTCAAGTTATTACAATTATTTTTCATTGTCGCGAGAGCATTATGCCAGCATGTTCCGTGTTGTGACATCGAAGATTTTGCTAAAAGAATTTTAATGTGTCAGTACACAGAACAGATGTTAAAAAGGCTAATGCATTTTGATCAGCACTTACTTTGTATTATCTGATATTGTTTTTCTCCAAGCTTTTTTAATACTCCACTTCCATCGAACGCGAGCGAGTAAAATATCGGGAGAAATAGTACACGGATCATTATGCGTTCAACAATAACTATACGTTCGAAATTAACGCATCTTTTGTTCGCTTTACACTGTCAGTTTGAAATCAGTCGTTACAAAATGTTCGCCTTATTAAATGTTACGGTTCCATGTTCCATTTGGTAACTCGTATTGGTCAGGTGTTTGTTCAGCGAGATGTGCAGAGAATAAATAAATATTTCGAGAACTAACTGTCCTTCTTGGTGTATTCAAATTTAAATTTGTAATTTACAAACGAAAAACAAACGCATTCGATGCGCGCGTCGATTTATTAGCGCGAAAGAAACCTTTCAGCGGATTCTCAATTGCGTACTTGGAAACTTGGTAATTATATGGAGAAGACTGTTCATAATAACGTTCATAAAATGTAAAAATCGTGTATGAATGTTGAACAAGTGTTTCCCGAATGATTTATTCGACTAAAAATGTTTTTTCTCGAAGCACAAATCAAATCTTCTCGTTTGAGCATAGACTACACGGTAGAATCGAACTGGCTCCGTTTCCCGCACGCCATCTGGCGAGCCATTTGAAAATGATTTTCAAATTTGAACAAATATTGTTCAACAGCGTTGTTCAATTGTTTGAAAATATTGAATTACAATGCTATTGAAGTGTGACGTAATTGTACGCATTAAAGGAGCATATTTCGCAGATTAAAATGTTTTTCCTAAAGAAAATAAAATATTGTACTGAAATAAGATAATTATCATCAAATTGAGAATTAATTCGCAACTTGTATATTAGTTGGTTAATTTTATTAATTTTTCTCGAACGGGAAGTCAACGCAGACCAAGCCTGCCCCGAAGAAATAACAGAAATCAGCACGGATAATTTTAGCAGGCAGTTTATAATGGGTGTTTATTTGATCAGAACAATGATTCCCCAGAAATGTACAACGCCGGCCGGTGTTTTATACGTGGCTCCCGTGGGGGTTGTAAAAAGACAACGTGTGCTGCTGGAGAGCCACTGGCAACCAGCCAGCTAGTTTTGCCATTGAATTCGGACGGAGCGAAAATAAGTGGCCGAGGCAAGGAACAGTGACACAGGTTCGATCTCCACGTTCCCGTCTTGAAGACCGGTTTATCCTTCGACGAACATCGAAACAGTTCACGGGATCATTGTTCGAACTCCCAGAGAAAAAAGTGCAGCGTTAACACGAGTTCCTCATGAGCAGCTTCCGAAACAACTCTATCTTTTCTAGATTCGCATTATCAAACTGATAATCTCGGTAAACGCGGATAGATATCAAGCCTTCAGGGACGAGGATTTTTTCAAAATATTGGAAACATTTTGCTCAATGATTTATTTACTATTTTTAAGATTACATACGCGCACGAAATTTTTAAAATTCGATTACATTCGACCTGAAGAAAGAGTCAATTAGGAAAATTTTTGAATTTCCAAACAAAGTAAACTTTCACGAGGATCTTACCTGGAATCATCTGGTGTCAAGTCCTCAGTAGCTCCACGCCATCAATACTCTTTTTTTCTCTCATTAAGAGACCCCCTGAAGATCCTTATTCAAGGATCACTTGACCCAAATACCCATAGTGCTTGGCGCTAGTAGCATCGACACTTTTATATCCTCATCTTCGAGATATTTGGTTTTATAGTCTTCATCAACCCTATCTGGTCGTCTGAGTCGCTAGAAGCTGTACGGTGATGATATACATATACATATATCGTTACTAGATCAATGGGTGCATAGTTCGTTCACAAATCACCTGCGTCAATCGATTTCGATGAAATTTTCAGTATGTGCATAACTAAGATAGATCTATAAAACGTATATTTTAAATTTTCATTAATGGCACAGATAACTGTATATAAATAAAAATTTTCATTAAAGGCCCACTAAAACAAAATTTCAGTCGACTAAATATTCGATAACATATAGCAACTAAATAGTAATTAGTCGATAGTTCAATTTAATAAATGGTGCCCACTAACATCACTAATATCGCTGGATGTTGTTTCGGTGTGGACAAAGCTTTAGCTGTTCACGGCAAGCCAGCCACTAGGATCAATTGCCTATTACACGGCACGGAATTCGGAAACAACATCCTCGGACACCCTGTACTATTCACGTGGGGTGCATATACGGTGTATCGGAACAGAGGGGGTGATGATCAATCGATCTCCGGCACACTGGCGATTTGCCGAAGTGCACGGGAGCGAATCATCCACGCCTAGGCAGCTTGACGTCAGCCTCGTAAACCGCCGCGCATCCCGCCACGGCGGGATTAAAAATAAATGCGACCCGGAAAACCAGTGAATGCCGGATAATTGCAATCCGATTTATTCTAGAATTTCCCATTTCCATTCGAGGCCGCGAGGGTTTGCCGGGATCGGCATGATCACGGCCGCAAAATTGAAACGCTCTGCTATCCGACTCTTCATCCCAACCCCGTGATCAACGCTATTTCCGATACAGCTTTCTGCCCCTACGTTGCTCACTAGGCAGTGGACCATGAAAATTTGGTTCGTCTTTAGCTAGATTTTAATTATTAAATTAGAACTCACAAATTATAATTTATCATTTAATAATAATACGATATAAAGGCAAAGTGTTAATGAACTTTTTATAAAATACTACTTTCTCTTTAGGTTATGATTAAAATGGTTATTCCCATGAGTGCAATATACATATAAGTATTGTTATAAAATAATTGTTATTTATGCTACATACACGTGCTTATTGAACGAATTATTATTCGATATAGCTAATGAGTGAACGTATTTGATAGTAAATCTTATAAAATCTATTTAAAACTTCCGCCCGTTAAAGTTTAACCAATTTAGTCGATAGTTTTATCAAATCAGTCGACTGAAAATAGTAGTTGGCTACTATCGATTTAGTAGATAGTTTTAATCGATGGTGCCCATCACTATTGTGATGACTATTGCAGATCCACCGAAATCGCAACATTATCGTCACAGGGATGAAAATACTGGGCGATAAAAGTTGCGGCACACTTATCGCGCTCATGAGAATCAATGCCGTGCCATTTCGGGTGTCAATGATTAACGACTCGTTTACCGACGGACTGCGTCGTTGTCGTCGCGAAGAGTAACCGGAGACGGATGCCGTTACCATGATTAATTAACCCTCGAATCTCGAGCGCTCTCGCGAAGAATCAGATCGCGCCGGCAACCCGATAGCCACGCTGGGTCATTAAATTACATTGGGTGCTCATCGATGATGAAGACCGGGAATGATGAATCAACTATCGGCGGTTTTCAATGCGGTACACCGTGAGCATAAATTCTGCGAGGGAGCTCGGAACTGAGACACCTGGCCGAGATATATACGGCTGATAGTCGCTCTAATGAGATATGCAAATTGTTCCGTCGAAGATAGACAACCGCGCGAATTAATTAAAACTCCTTTACACGAGATTCTTTCTCATCTGGCGGTGTAAAATTGTTTAACGTCTAACGAGCCTTCGAACGTTTATGCTGATTATTATTTTCGACTCGGATTATCGTTCACATCGGGGTGAACGTTTTTTTTTAAACCATTACTTTTGAAGATGTATTCTGCTTTTTTTATTGCTATAATAAATCATTGTTATGCGCGGCACGTTGCCTCTTCGCTCGAGCACGTTTTTCAGAAAGAAAATGCACCCGGTATCTCGTTTCAGAGGCGCTTCTTTAAAATGTGATTATTGCGAACGAAGCATAATTTGTTAGTTGCAGTCTTATGCTACAATCTTTTGCAGTACAGAAAAAACGTGGATCAAGAATCTCGACAAAACGGTTTTAATGATTATAATTAGACTGCGGATTCCTTGTATTTACAGTGCACATAAATAAGTGAGAAACAAACCCGTAAATATACATTAAATGAATTTCAGAATGTTGTTACATTATTTAATCTTGCATACAAATCCGCAGTGTAGCTGTCACGGTTAATATGAAAATGTTACTCTGAATGTTAACTTGGATTGATTCTACGGTGTATAATTAATTAAACTACCTTCCGGCGCAGTTAAATTAATGTCAAAACAGTTAAACTGATTCAGATAATTATCAGTGTCCCAATCAATATTTATGCGGTGCAAGCCACCACTGAAAAGTGAAATACTAAACTTAATCAATCAATATATACTGAATGTACATAATACATACCTGGTTTCTTGATTGTAAGATGCGTGTCTGCTCATTATCGTCCGATACGATAATTATTATCCAATCGTTTGCATTCGCAGGGGAGGAAACTGGGATGGAAAGCTATTCGTCTTGGCTTCGCAGACATCTCGTTGGGAAGGAACCGGAAGTGGGTGGAAATCTGAACATTGATGAATTGCGGGATGATGCTCGGCTGCGTTGGATCTTTCGTTGATTTACACCTCGATCAATCCGACGGAAGACGTTTCGAATGCATAATCCTTGGACGAACAAGATCATCGTTCGTCTCCGTGACAGGGACCATTGTCTCGCTTCCGTTTTAGCGTGGACCATTGTGACGGATTTTCGAGGAAGAATCGTCGTGGATCGACGGACGATTTCCGCGATCGTTTCGTTAGCCGGTGCAGATTTCGCAAATGGAAATTTCTGTTTCGCGAATGACGTACGGAATCGATTTAATGTTTTGGCAAGAAGCCCATATTTCTCTTATTCTCTCTCCAGATGTCACGGCACACGTACGCTTCTTCTTTTTTTTTTATTCATTCAAGAGCACTTCATAAAACTTCTCCAATTCATTCCCGTCGATCCCCTTTCACCAGGAATAAACGAGACGATTTCGCAGCACAGTGCGCGGAATGAGACCGCTTTTTCTCTCGTAAAACTCTAGAACGAGATGCTCGGCTTCCTTTGTCGAGAGTGATCGAATTATTAGAGTCGCGGCGCGAAAAATGAATTTTTTCACCGTTCGATAAATCAGATTGTTCTTACAGTGTTGCTAAAATCGGAAAAATCCAATCGTCGCACAGTGGGGTGTTTGACCCGAAAAACGGGGAAAAACTATTTAAGCGTTGTTTATTGGATAAATACTACATATTTATAGAACTTTGTAGATGTTTAAATACCGTTCAACTTTTGTTGGAAACATTTTCTCCTCAGATTATTGGAAAACCTTGACAAATCGCGATAATGGAGTGCTTCCACCGACAAGATGGTAAAAATTATTTTTGCATGTGAATTACGTGGAAATGTTGTAATTTATAATTTTACTAAATATGTAGATCACGAAAATTTTTAATTCTTACTACTACTTTTCATCAGGAAAAATTTTTAGATCATTTCTACTTCGATCAGTTATAAATATACTGCGGATTTCGAGCATTTATGACAAAACTGGCCACGTAAGATTTAAAGACATGTTAAAAGTATTTAAGAACATCATTGTATTATTTTCAGCCTAATAGGACGATTAGAAGAGGAATATAATTTTTATTTGGTTCATGTGTCCTGCGATCAATGGGAAAATTGTTTATCTTGCATGAAGATTTGCAGTCTAGTTATAAATCTTTAATCTGTGCAAATCTGAGATTAATTCCTTTTGCATTATGACCACAAACCTTTATCGTATGTAACGATACGAGAAAGAGCACCGGATATTACTCAATAGTACGACGAAATCGTCGATGAAGTTATTATAATCGTTAACAAAAACCTTTCAGTATGATTACATTAAAATATTAATAACTACACTAATTTGGATGATAACGAAATGAAATCTATGCTAGAGTGGTCCGTATACTTACTTGAAAAGTTTCTGCAACGTAAGAATTTACACAATTTCTTTAAAACACTTGAAAATCTCTATTGAATGAATAAAATCTTTCGATGAAGTAGACCACTGCACGGGCGTACAAAAACGGGACAGCAAAAATTGTAGGATGTGCGGAAAATTTTGAAATCGACGTTTCTTCCGAATTTTCGGGTTAAATGCACCGCTGTGTGTCGTAGAATGCTGGAAAATTACGAAAACTCAGCAAGTTCGCTTTTTCAAAAAGTTCCCCCGAGTCTTGGGAGATCTATTCATTTTTTTTGTTCCTTTTGAGGTACACAATCGAATACAGACGCTCATAAGTATATACGTGTATAGTCCGAGGAATTTTAATACAATTTATGCGTGTGAATGGATGATAGGATAAAATATCGTGACGCATGAAAGACAATTATTCTCTCCCCTTCTCTCCCACGAACACGCGTAAACGCATTCGCACACGCTCGAACAAACATTCACACACGCACACAAACACACGCGCATACGCGCTCGCACGCACACACTTTATTACAGTGATGTAGGTTGAACAAAGACGGGGGGGGGGGGGGGGGGAGGATTTACGATTCGCGGGAGACATCCTTGCAAGATTCACAGAAAACTCGCCAGGAGAAATGAGAGGAAAAAATAATGTAGTCGTTGTAAACACCGTAGTTGCCGATTCTTAGTCGCATACACGTGACTCTGGTACTTCTATCTCGAACTTAACAGTAACGATCCGACTGGGAAGCCAGGAGTAGTCTCCTCTTATTGCAGCCCATTCCGGAGCGTGAACCCTCGGGTGACCGTGTTCCAGGCTTTCAAAAGTTCGTCGAGAGAGAAGGAAACGAACTGCAACGTCCGGAAACTCGATTTCTTCCTATCTGGCCACGAAAAGATTCCTGCTCGTCTACAACTTCAAACCCGCACCGGACTATGCTCGCGAAACAAACCCAATCTTGTACTTCGCTCTTGGTTCAACTGATTCTGAAATGTCTCAAGTCCGTAAGCACGTACACGATTTTTAATGGGACAGCGAACGGTGGTTTGCCTCGTTAATTTTGTGCAGTTTAAAAAGTGCTTTCTTTCTTTTCATTTCCTTTAAAAACAAAGTTCCATTGTGTCGAGAATGGTCGTATTGCTTCGATATAATTAAATATTGCACGATTTTTATACATATTGATAGCATGTATTGGTGATTGCTGAAAATTGCAGATGTTTGTCTCGTCGACTTCATTGAAAATAAAATGATTTAGGATAATGATTTTTTAGCCTCCCAGATTGGAACGCTCCCTTAAGGGTGAAGTTCTAAAAATTGCAAATTTCTATCTGATTGTAAATATGCGCCTTTTGTTGCAACTGAAAATGTTTTTAAATCATTTTCTGGCCTTCTAGACTGGAACGTATCTTTAAGGGAGGAATTGTACCAACTTGAAAAATTGATTTTTCTTGATCGAATCTTCATATGGTCTTTGGAGGTATACACATAATGAAGTTTCACGGCGGTGACCAGTAAATGAAATTTTGAGATCGATGATCGGAGAAGCGAAAGAAAAAGAAACAGAGAGAGAGAGAGAGAGAGAGAGAGAGAGAGAAAAAGAGAGGAGAATCGATTCATCGGAATGGCGAGATCGGAAGGGGGGAAGGTCACGGAACGAGGCGGCCGTGTTCAACGAACTTGGAGCCACCGCGCCACGCCGATCTGTTCAATAAATCTTCGTCCCTAGAGATTAATTACGAACTCTTTAATTACCGTACAAACGGTTGAGAGTCACACACATATCATGGGAACCTATACAGTCGGTCGCAAAACTCCACGTGCAACCATCCGACTTTGCCATCTTAACAAAGTCACTTATACACTCGTGATTTCAAAAGGGTACAGCGATATTCGAATTTTCATGTTTACATGAACATTAATTTATTATTGTTTCTAACAATAAGTATAAAGCTAGAGGAACCCCTGTTTGAAATTTGCAACGCATTTTGGATGAACGTTCAAATTGCTTCAAATTTTATTTGAAGACGTAGAACGCTATTATTAATCGATAAAAATATGAACATAAAGTTTCGCACGCAACTTACAAAGTTTATAAATTATGCTCTCCAACCCGTTGCCTTATCATTTTTTTAATAACGTAGGTTATTTACGACAACGCATTTTCATTTTAAATAAATTGCAATTTCTACCTTTATTACTCCATAACTTCAACAATTTTCAACATTCAACCACGCGCTTTTACAGTTAATTGTTCGTACATTCGCGAATAATTAAAAATAAAAGTATACAGTAAAAGTAAAAAAAAAATGTATCGAAGTAATTCAACGCAGAACGAACCACTTTAGCTAACCAACATCGCTGTACCCGCACGAGTGCTAATTTACAAGAAAGCAAATTAGAGATAATTTTAATTCCAGTATCAAATAGATTCACAAGGCTTGCATTAGCGAAATGATGCAGGTGGCTAAGATTACCTTAATAGCTAAAGAGATCAAGTTTGCGGAACTAGTCCACTGGTGTCCTTTGAGCCAAATTAAAGCGAAATCAATTTCTGGTATTAGAGTACCTGATAGAAGATACACTATGCACGTAGAGAGGCTCCAAGATACTATTATGGAGACTGTGGAGTTACTGTAACGTTGTCAGATTCATATTGCTTTACAATCTTCGGTGGCAAACATTAAACACTTAGGATTCGTAGTTGTACTGAATTCGAATCGTTACAGATTGATTCGCAGCAAATCAACGCCCATTGAATCCTCGATAACCAACGTGGTTTGCCCAGAATCATTTATCGATCGGGCTCCTTTGATGTAGGTGGAATTTTAGTCGTGATCTCGATCGATTGGCAACGCGAGTTGTCTTCCAGATGGAGACTTCATTTGAAGTCGTTACACATGGTTCTCTTTTTATTATAATACGAATTTATTTAGCAACGCAAGGTTCGATCAATTTCTACAACAATTCTAGCAAAGTTTGAAGCATATTTTATTAATGGAAAAATATAAAATGTCTACGAAAACGTGTTAAAAGTGAAAATAAATGAAAAGTGCTTTAAAAACAGCGTATTAGATCAGTTGTTTATTGAATCAGACTATGGATCTTTCATTGGTTGTTTATATTTTTGTTGAGATTCTCTCTCTCTCTTTCTCTCTTCCTCTCTTTCTCCCTTCTTTCTTTATCTCGTTTCGACTCTTCAGTTTTGGCAATCTATACGATATTCAGTGGTAATAAAAGTATCCTGCCACCTTAACCGCTAACTAGATCAAATACAGCAAGAACGAATCTTCGAAATCACTTTACAAATCGTTTATTAATTTACTTTATACTAAAATGATAGGTTCGTTTGACCAAACCGGAGCTCCATGCATACAAAACGGTTACTTTCATATTTTTCATGGTGGTGCTCTGTACAAAATGTACACGGTGTTCCTACATTAATCATCCACATTGTTATTATAAACTTACAGCGCAACCTACTTACTTTATCAATTTATTTTTCCGAGATCTTCAACGACTGCACGCGACACGGAACGAATTCATTGAACGATTGTACAATCAATTTATTTCGAATGAAAAATTCCACGCCGAACGCAAAGTTATTTACAAATTGTACCACGAACTGCTACACGAGAAATATCTCTTGAATAATTACGCTAATTAAAAATACAAGATTTGTGGGCGTGGTCGATAGTTTTGTGACCTACTGCGAATGTTTGCGAACTGAGGATAAAGTTGGTCGAGAATTAATATTAACATCTAGAATTGCTGGCGGTATTAAAGCTCCGCTTTTCCGGAAAACTTTTCCGTGAATATACACGCCGAGAAACTCGGAGCAATTAACGAATGAAAACAAAATGGCGGAGGCCTCTTGAACTCCGCAACTTCCAACAGCATCGATATACAACCCGAAGAGAGCACCCCTCCAGATGGGAAACTTTCGAAATGTAACTGAATTCAAGGATCGAGAAACGCGCAGGCTGTGAAACGTGATAAATTTCCAGTGGTTCGTTTTTTCAATGATCTAAAAATTTATTATTTACCACAAGGAACAATGGCGTCGTGTCTTCGACCGCGTATTCGAAGCTGAAGTAAAATTAAAGTCTACAAAGACGCGCATGTCTCTCACTCTCGCTCTCTCTTTCTCTCTCTCTCTCTCGTTCACATACGATATGCGGTATTAAAACTTGTATGTTTGTGTGTGTGTGATGCAATGCACGCCGCATACACATTATAATGTTCTGTATGTATACAATGATGCGCTCGACAGAAAAAAGAAAACGTTTATATATATGTATATAAACGTACGTGACGTAAAACATAATATATATATATATATATATATATATGTAATATATGTATATATTTTTTTATTGTATACACCGCGATCGAGTTTCTATCAGTCACTATTCACCAAACGAGAAATTTTCTCAAATAAAATCAAGGATGCTCACAAAGGAGAAAAGAATCAAAAGCGGGACTAGATGTACGAGATTACAAGTCCATAAGCTGCCGGACACTTTAAGTTTGATGAACATAGAAAGTAGTCGACGGATCCGTCGACTACTTCCGTTCTGAATTCTCATCGAAAGAAGCTTACGGTTTTTTTCGTTATATTTCAGTGGTTCAACGCTTTGGGGACGGATCGTTCCTCTCGAGACCGTGTCAATCGATCGGTAGATTGAAAATGGTATTAATAACGTCAAACATGATCACATCAATGTGATCAGACGATTCAAGGACCTTCAAACAAACACCGCGACGTCAATCAACGTTGATTAACCCTTTCATTGTGAAAAACGTACATACACATTGCTATTACATTTTACTGAATTATAACAGGAACGTATACGTATGTTTAAAAAATTGTATTTGGCACGGTGCATTTCCAGGTTTGTTTAATTCGAATACTAAAAGGTAGAGTATCGAAGCTAGAAGTAATATTACAATATTGTTCTTTTTATATTCTATATTTTTCTGCATTTTTTACATGAAGAATATTATTTTCTCAAATGCTATTGCAGTTTTAAAACATTTTGGATATTTCGATAAATGCTAAACTGTAAAAATAAGGAACAGGTGCGGTGACAAATGCGATTTTTATCTTATTCATTACAGTCATAATGAGATCGTGAATTATTTAAGCCAGTAGCAACATGCCTCTTGCTTATATAGCATAACAAAATCGAGAAAATGGTAGAAAAGGCCGTCCCCAAAGTGTTAAAGCATTTGCCGGCGCAGAAACTAAGAGAAAACGAACTGTTTCGCGAGCGTAAGAGTAGACGGCTGAGCATGAACATCATCATCATCGTCGTCATCGATCATCCTCGGAGCAGCGAAGTGTCTAGTAACTTATGAACGGCAGTGTTAATTTCGACTAACCCTGTGTGAAAGCGATCTCTGTCCGTTTTCCGATCGGTCGTTCGCACGAAAGTTACGATCACGGTTTCGCGATCACGTGAACGACGCTTCCTCTATCCGTTTCGTTGCGAGTGTCGTTTCCGGTGTCTTG
Source organism: Lasioglossum vierecki (assembly GCA_028455595.1). Lineage (NCBI taxonomy): Eukaryota > Metazoa > Arthropoda > Insecta > Hymenoptera > Halictidae > Lasioglossum > Lasioglossum vierecki. The sequence continues at coordinate 34,736,775 of CM052335.1, forward strand.
TCGTTCTCCTACGCAGTTGCCATCGCTGGAGACAATCTGACCACGACAAAACACCGAACATCCGTGGATAAATTGTCCGAAACTTTTATCGCGATTCAACCGAGCCTCTCCCTCTCTCCCTTCTTCTGCATCTCTTTCTCAGTCTGATCATTATTTCGATATGTTACTTAGTGATTCCTTCAGACTTCGCTGAGTTTAGTGAGTTTGAAACGAGTCACTTATTTGTTGCATTGATTAACTCTACATAATAAATAATAGAGAAAGTATTAACCCTCGTATGTTCCTCGGGGTGAAAATTCACCCGATTAATATTTTCACATACTGTAAAATTATTCATCCTTTTATGTCTACGTTGTAAGACGTATTTCTTTAAAATGTGACGTTGTAAATGAAACATAATGTGTTGATTTAACGTGTAAAATAAAAATGGTGGAATTTTGAGGAGCGTACGAGGGTTAATGAAATAGCAGATGTTCATTTTTATTAGCTTCTTTTGATTTATTTTATCTAGTGGTAGCAAGTATAATTATCAAGACCATTCATTTCAAACGGAGAATGTTAATGAATGCAATTTTAAATGGAAGATTATTTGAACTTATTCGTTATTTTTATGAATAAAGAGTACGTTATTGAGTGGCGTTATTTATGCATCACACCCAGATGAAATTTTTTAGTGACTTTTTTTAGTCATTATTTTAAATTTATTGCTCAACATTGGCGCCGACAAAACGATAAAATCAAATCATCAGAGTAGCGATCAAAATTTATCTAATGTTGAAAATCAATCTTTAAATCAGTCCCGATTTTCGTCGCCATGACAGTGTCCTAGATTCTGTCGCAGAACATGTCGTACACGAGTTTACGTGGAGTGTGTCGCCGAGAATCGGTGGCGACACTAGGGGGCTTTGATGTTCGCTGAAGTCCTTTTAGAAAATTCAACGCGTCCGAGAACGCCTATAAATATGCGCAAAGCCATCGAACCGGTCTCGATCGCGAGGGTGAAACGTGTTTCGACGTGTGCCCTGTTAAAGGGGGTTGAAGAAACGGTGAAAAACGGTGATCGAGTATGCTTGCGACGGCCAACGGAAACCGGAAATACGACACTTCCTTCCTACCAGCTCGCTCTGCTACGGAGCACAACGAATTGGCCCAGACAGGTCACCGATATCTGGCTTCAAATTTCATGCTCGCTTTCGAAATATTTTTAATGGTCCGTTCTGATCCAAAATATAAAATGTTAGTATTATACAAAATTTATACGAAATATTTGAAGCTGAGAAGTAACTATAATGTAGATAGTTCGGAACACAATTTAAGAACGCAAGTTGATGCAATTAGATCTTTTGAAGAACGTAATGTTCTGCATAATAATGTTCAATAATGTGAATTGCAAATTTATTTTCTTGCTTAATGTGTTTAGTATATGTTGAAAATAATATAACAGTATTTTCAAATTCCTCCAATGTATTTAATATTTTAAAATGCACACATTTTCCAATCTAAATTTCCGAAACAATGTACAAGGCTTGCAAAAACTAATGATGAGAAATATGCCTTTGAAAATATTCCGTGATTAATTGTTTGTTGACCAAAGAATGTCATGTGCGAGTCTGTGATTCTTTGTAAGCTCGCGAGCAGTCCTAACTGATGATGTTGATCAAGAAAGCAACAGAGAGAAAGTGAACCGGACCAGGCAAGAACGAAGAAGAGCAATGAGCGTGAAGATCAAGAGGAGAGAAGGAAAAGCGTGGCGCGTACTTTTCTTTGTTTTTTTCGTCTTGAATTTTTATTTTCGCCGTGAGAAGAATGAGGAATCTTTCGGGGAACGGATTCCAGATGATCGGAACACACACCCTCGTTCGCCTTGAGTTTAAAGCCTCGAACCTTGAGAACCGTCCGCGCTTACAATATCCTGCTTGGTGTGTTACGCACTTATAAAGCCTAAAGCTATCACTTAAACATTAGTTTTTTTCATTTTGTTGTTGTCGTCGGGACGCGTTGCGTGAGTGCGATAAAAAGCACTAGTTAAAATGAAAGAAGAAGATGAAGAAGAAGAAGAAGAAATAGTCGTAATTAATTCGTGTAATGATAATAATCGTAATAAACGGAGGGTACGGGATAATAATGGTGATGATAATAATAATAATTAATTATAATAATAAATAATCGTAATAGTCGTAATAGTAAAAAGGAAAAACAAACAAAAAAGAGGAGAATATTCGTAGATCGCTTAGTCACGTAATTAAGGGATCGTAATTCGGGGAACGAACGATCCTGTATTAATTAATTTCTTTTTGCGCAATCTTCTTCGAGATCAGTCGACGATATACACACACAGAGTGGAGTTTTGAGCCGAAGTTGCACGAACAACGAACGTGTCGTTTGTACATACACGTTGATCACAGTAATAAAGCGGAGTGAGTGAGAGTGTGTGTGTATGTGCATGTACGTGTGTGGGGTCGAGTGCGTGTCATGAGTGTGCACTCGTTTGTGTTCATGTGTATTCATGTATGCGAATGTATGTTGCATGTGTGTCGGTGTGAGTGATCGATAAATTAAGCGAACGAAAGTAAATTAGAGCAATATTTGTTAATAATAAAATCGGAGAGCTGCGTGAACAACGTCCGCGCGCGTTGCGTGCGATTTTTGCAGGGATCTTTTTGCAATGGCGAAACCGAACTTTCGATTAGTGTGACACGATGTACGAGATGGTGAAGAAAGGGACCAAACCTTATCGTCGCGCTCCAGTTAACAAATCTGATATATAGTAAACTAAGAATGTTTTTTTTACTATTCTAAATTGTCTATTTTTCTGAAAATGTTGTTTTAATTTTTTCCATTAAATAAAAAAAAATGACCTTCCTTCAATTTTTTCATCCCAATTAAAAAAATCATGCAGTGAAAATTTAACGATGTTTTAAAAATACTGTTTCTATTTAACTGTCACAATTAAAAGTAAGGTTAGAAGAGAATATTAAAAGTCAAAGAAGAGCAATGCAAATTTTTAGCGTATTCGTACGCAAGAATTGATGAAACACTTTCTCATAAATTTATGTTCTGATAGATAAGAGACTTCCAATCGAGTCAGTAAAAGATTAATGCAAACATTCCATAAATTGAAAAATTGATTTGATTGCTCCGAATTTTTACTCTCTGAATGTTTAAACGTCAATTAGAGCCAATAAAAGAGAAATGAGAAATTTTGCAGCATTCTCGATCGAATCGACCGTGCTAAAAGTTGTTCCTATTTACAGCACAAATTTCGTGATCGGCAAGTAGAATGCCTTTATAAGATCTGGTCCCTTATTTTTGAAGAATCTCGTGTCGACACCGCACGATTGTTGAAATTTCGCCGACGGGACTAGGTTCGTAAATAATACATGCTTGGTCGCCCGGCACTGTGCAGAAAATGAGAACCGAAGCTTCTCGATGTATCTTTCATCGTAAAAGTCCGAGGGGGTTCCGCGGAAGATCACGTTTCTCTCGATCGAAACGGCACAAATCTAGCAACCGATACATCTTCCAGTGGCGCACGGGCGGACGGGAGCGATCACAAAGTCAAAATCAAAAAAACGAACAAATAAAAGAAGAGAAAAAGGGGTGGTGGGGGTAACAGAAAAAGGAATCGTGAAAGACGGTCGTGCATGTGTCGTGCAACGTTTCATGAGACCGTTGTTCTTTTTCTCCTCGTTTCCAAAAACGCATCTCTCATCTGGCTCTATCTCTCTTCGCCACGCGGTTACAATCTCCCGGCTCCATCGCTTTTTTTTATTTCTTCAAAGTTTTCACCGTTTACATTGTGATATAATTATTATACGCACTTCATATTTATAATATATATTTATATATTCATCTATACCCGTCGGCGCCAAAGCCCCGACGTACACCTAAGTTCCATATCACAAGATATTTCTGTTCAGTATCACGATTTTTTCATATTTGTTTTTTTTTTAATGGTTTGTTCACTTTGTTTCATAACAATCCCCGCTTGCTTCCCCTCCCCTTTTTTCGATTTCTCTTCCGTGGATCGTGCCTGTCGTTGTTAGAACCTCGTTAAGTGGTTTTAATCAGTCTCTCTCTATCAGTGAAATTATTTCGCGTTCAGCGGCTACTACTTGCCTTTACGTTCGATAAAGTTGCAAGAAGCGGGCTGCGCCATTCACGACTGTCGAATCGGAGAAGCCCCGATAGCACTCTCGCGAAGACACGCCCCCGAACCGCTGCGTCTGGTTGGCTCACTATGAGCTCGGTCACGGGGTCCAGTGGTTCCCAACGTTGTAGGTCGAAGTAAGACGTTGCAATTTGAACAGTGGCGCAGTTATAGGACTGGTGCTCATAGTATACAAATTTTTAGGGCATCTTCTTTCAATCCTTTAACTGTGAAGAGCGTACTGTTCGTGTCTCATAAAGTGGCACAGTAATGTCTCTGTTAGAGCAACAGCCTTGGGGCGCTTTGGTTGCAGAAACCATGCGCAGACACTATCTTTTATCTACAAAGAGCGAGCCGAACATAAAGAAGGACAGCGCGTGTAAATAGGGACCACGGGCGGGCCTTTGAACTGTGCCGGCAACGGCAACTCCTTGTGCCCAAAGCGTTTGTAGTGGTTCACACCGATATACCTAGCCAAGATCAGATTCGGGAGTATCGGGAGCCAGTATCGGGAGAGTTGCCTACACGACAGAGGTGAAACGTGTCACGTGACAAGGCCTGTGCGCAAGCGTGGAGGTATAACGTCGTAGAAGGGGAAGGGTAGAGTGGGAGACAAGTCTTAAAATGTGGCGACACTGGTGCCGTCCCAGGTACTACATTATGAGACACAACTCGTGTACGTTCTTACAGATCTATCGAGTCATTTAACTGTTCCACATATATTTGTAAACGATTTATTTAAAAATTATTTGGCATCAAGCTGGACGTACATTGTTATAGAGTATTTTGATGTTTCCTTATTTTATCGGGACATGCAGGTGACTGAGATTCATGTTCTGCGTGTAACCAAGTAGACAAGCACTGTACAAATTTGTCCAAGTACAAAAGATTTCTCTATTGTCAATAATAAGCTCAACGCTTCCTGTATTGAAGAGTATCTTTACAATTGCTCGTTTTCAACTCCGTGTAACTCAGTAACTTTTTCCTCGGCGTTCAGAACGCCATCGTCTCGCAAAGTATGACGAGAGTAAGTCAATCGAATGATAGCTTCATATGTTACATTAATCGCTCGAATATCGCGAGGTCATTGACATTCTGGGAACCACTGACGCCGAATATTACGTGGTCGATCTTAGCGAGGCAAAATTTTACGACTTCGTTTTGTCTTGTTCAACAAATACGCCAAGTGAATATTCATTAAGCTTCGTGTACAAACCGCGAGAGACCTTAGCGAGGGTGCCACCGGGATTCATTCTCTAGCTTCTTGACCCTCGTTACGCAGAAACATGCTTCCTGTAGGCAATGTGTAGACGCGCTAACGAAATCGCGATTTCAGGTCCTAAATAAAGGACGTAAAAATTCTGTAAGCAGTGTGTCTCGAATCCTTTTGCTCGACATAACAACTTTTAACTGAGTTGAGCCTCGAACAATGTCTTGGTGGCGATTAAAACGGACAGGCAACGATTCCAGAAAGCAGAAACGCAACTTTCCCCCGTTACAAACTCGCCGGCGGTCCCGATTGCGCAGCGTGTAACCAGGGAGCACAGAAGAGTCAAGTCGATCATTCGCATCATTCAACACGGTTATCGTTCCAACTCTCTTCTCGGTCGTTGTTCACACCCACATGACTCGTTCTCGACGCGAAAACGTACTATCTTTCTCTCTCTCTCTCGTTCTCTCTCTCTCTCTCTCTCTCTCTCTCACTTTGCACGCCGCTCATTCGCTCGGTTCTAACTAAAATTAGCGTGAATTCGTTTGTGCCAGGGTCGCCCGCGACAATTTGCCACGAATCGTACACGCTGATACTTGCTCGCTCGCAGTTTTGTTTTTCGAAAATCATCCTCGTCGGACACACTCGCGCGTGTCTCGAGCCGCGAAGCAAATTTTTTCATTGTCAGTCGTTCTCAGCGGGACGCGTTCCGGCTAAATGCGATCTACCCTAAAGGGAACACAAAAATGCTGAGTAAATGTCACCTTCGAGCTTATTCGTCGCGAATAACTTTTTCCTCTCTATCGCCAGGCCGATTCTCCACCAAAGAATCTATTATATTGCGGGATGGGGCAGTTAAAACATTTTAGAAGTGTTTCCCCCTTAACGTCTCGCTGGGTTCCATCCCCACTGTAACACGAACAACGACGTCTCAGTCACGAGACACGTTGGCCAATAGGAAATAGCGTCTATTATTCGGTAACGTCTCGATACGCGACGCTAATGAGGGAATGCTGTAGTTTTGTACGCAAGCGCACAAAAAATTAATTTTACGCTATAAACCTCGTACGATGGGCAGTTAAATCGATTCTTTGAATAAAGCATTTCCTCCTTAACGTCTCGCTGAATCTCGAACGTGATTTTTCACTCACTGTTTCGTTCGTAGTCACTGTTATTTTTCAGCACTATTTTTTCAGCGATGAGACACGTTGACTAATACGAAATAGTATTTATTGCTCCATAGCGTCTCGCTGTGACATTAATGAGGGAATGCTGCATCTTTGTGCACGAATTCATAAAAAATTATTTTTATACTGTGGACCGAGCGAGGTGGGGCACTGAAATCGATTCTTGAGATAGAACATTTCCTCCTTAACGTCTCGCTGAGAGATTCTCTCATTTCACTGAACTTCATCGCCAACACAATGGAATCGAAAGTGTTTCTCCAATGACGAGACATCGGACAATAAGAAATAATTTTGCCTCCGCGACACTAAGAAGAAAATGCAGTACGGTCGTGCCAAGTACACGATTTTCATTGGACGAACTAAAGGCGTAATGTCAGCTTTGAATTAATGTTGTGAAAAGTTGCGTGAATTTGCAAAACGATCTAACTTAACATGAATTTTTGTTTTTCTTTTGTAGGAAAACTTTTCCACAGATTAAATTATGCTCTCTAATTATGCTTTGATATTTGTGCATCGTTTTTGTTAACTAGCACAGCGGATTCGCGTTAGAGAGGATGTTAAAAGAGTCCTTCACAGACCAAATTAATTAACCACTTTTTCATCTGCTTTGATTAACACGTCAATTTTACAAATCAATGTGTAGTGTTTCGTTCATTTTCATTATCGTTTCTTCTTCGAACGTAATCAATTTGGCAAATGCGGGACTCGAACGACTCTGCCATTGTAAAATGTTATTGAAGACAAATATAGCGAGGTTATTAATTGCTCCGCAAGTTCCACAGGGTCACGGAGGCCCCGTTGCACGAACCAAGGGTTAAACGGAGACAGAATAAAGAGAGTGTAACCTATTTTTTATCTGTGAGCACCCTTTAGGGATCCAGGTGCTCGGATGTAAAAGTGTAACTATAAAGCCCCGGTGCGTCGGGGATTTGTAACAAACTTTTTTTTTTATTAACCTGCCAAGCACAACCGACAGTATTATTAAGAGGTAAAAGTGTTCGTTCAGTGCTCTCCTATTCAGCCATTTGTGAAAATGCTCTTAGAAGGTCTGGGAAGCGAACCGGTATGCGTCATCGATTTTGAATTGACCGCAGGGGATGCCGGTTACCACGAGAACCCCTGCTAGGGCAATGAACAGACGAAGGTATGCAAATAGAAAAAGACTGTGGATTTGATGCGCATTTATGATCGAAATGACTAGCTGAAATATTAAACCGTAAGGACGTTAGACGAAATTGGGGATATCCTTACAATACGTGAGATTGTTTAAAATTCTAAAAAGAAGAAGTTTCTTACGAGTTTGTTAAGGATCCGCAGATTTTGAATAGATTTCGAATCGGCCAGCTGTTTCTACGTTTTGTGTCAATATAAAGTGTATAAAACGGTTCTGCGCCTCGAAAGTTCGATAAATTGGTAAAACTGTGGGGTTTACCAAACGGTAAACGAGCTCCTCGTCAATTCCAACTTCTGTAAATTGGTCCATAAAAATCTGTGTTCACACAAAATTTATAGAGTTATACTGAAATCATCGTAAACATGGATCTTCTGAAGAATTGGCCAACTAGACTGTCGATTTTATGCGTTTATGATAAAATTGAAGACAATAGAAAATGGTTAAAAAAAAATTTTAATATCAACGTGTCGTCTTTACACGTGCCACAATTATTAAGAAAAAAAAAACCTCTCTATTAAGCTCCTTTCTCTTGCAGTCGACGCAGGCAATTTTTATTTTGCATAAAAATCCGTAGTCCATGATTAAAGCACTAGCTAAAAAAGCAGCTCCACTAACAAAAAGAGCATTGTTAGTTGTTCCCTTTTTACCAGCATTTTATTTCAAACACGACAGTGTAAACAACAGACTTTTCTATCGATTAGAAAGTCAATGAAAAATGCAATACGACAGGGAACTATTCGTTCCGCTTTCTTTAAAATCCATCGTCAAAGAAAATGCAGAAGGACGTTTTCAAAAATACTGTTAAGCTTCAAAAGAACGAAGCAACTCGTCAGGAATATTGCAAGACTAAAAGGACAGGGGGGGTTGCATATCCAATAAAATATGCGCAGTCTCGAAGAAGGCGATCATCGAAAAATTATTTCGCATGCAAGCGCCTGATATATCATCTGAACTATACCTTTCCCAAGAGAGTAGGTTAATCAAGAATAGCTTGATCGAGTATTTGAGAAAGTATTCGCTGTAAATGTTCAGAGTCATACTAGTAAAATAAAAATATTAATATCGAGCACACGAGATATCCGATCTCGGATGGAATCATTACAAAATGTAGATCATTCTAACTGCCCCATCGCCGAGTCGACCCGGCCGAACGTAACGCGGAGAGATCGAGAATATTATTAAAAAAAAAAACGGGATGCAAAACGAGACAAAAAGAAAAACAGAAGGCAGTGGTAAAAATGTAGGACAGTCGTCGAGTATTTACAGCGAGTTGATCGTCTCGTAGATCGGAACTTAAATGCTACGTTTAAAAATCAAAAAGGACGAGAGAGAAGGCAGTCGACAATTGAACAAAAAGAACAGAAGATTACACTTCAAGGAAGAAGGACAGTTACAATTATTGCCAGAAAAAGGAAACAGGTTTTCAGGGTTAAGTATCTGAGCGTGTCTTTATCCATCCTAAGAGTTCAGACGCGTATAATCTGTCCGTATAAATTACTAATTACGCATAGCGTATACCACTTAACTAGATACGAGTTCAATTCGTTCGAAATTCCTGTACAATTGCGGGCGGACCCGCTTCGCAAGGCTGTTCACAATTCCTGAAGGCCCACCGAGTGGATCACGTCCTCCTCGCTCGACGATTAGAGTATGTTCATGGTGGTGCTGCGATAGAAACTGCAAGAACAGTTCACTTTACAATTCTAAAATCGTAGAATGTATTTCTAGTTCGTTCTGATTTCAGCACCAGCATGAACGTAGCCTAACAAAATTAAAAACAGAGATAAAAACAGCAAGAGTCCGACTGATTACACTCTAATAATAATCTCGCTGGTTCGAGGGCTCGTGACACGCGTCTCTGCGAGATTTCTAGTTCGCAGGCTTCGTCGGCTCGAAACAGAGACGAAGGTGTTTCTCTTAACCCTCTCGGTGCTGTGTACTAACGAGAACGACCGCGATAGATAAAGTCACTGTAGTCCGTCAGATGATCCACAGCAGACTCTATCGATCACGCGCTGAAGACTTTAGCGCCAATCAGTTTGCGCTAACAGTAAATGCGTTACTGTGGTGGGTGCTCGGTTAAATATACACTGCCAGGCCCACTCCCGCGATTCACTTGTCAATGAGGTAAACCTACCTCAGTGACAGCGAATGAATATAATGCAAAAAGAGGAGACAGGAAAGACGTCCGGCTCGTGAGAATTGCCCTGCTAGCTTCGCCGTAGCTGATGATGATTTAACCGAACACTAGTGTAACAATTTATGAAACACGTTACGATTCACAGTAAACTATGCGTGCAATCATAACGCTTACCTGTAACAATTATCGTACATATAAACTTGTCGGCCAGCACCGGAAGCGTTAAGACGACCGAAAGTGAAGATAGCCGTTCCCCTGATTCGCAGCGAAGTTGATGTTGTTTGATCGGTAGCTAACAATGACCTGGCAAGGCCTAAGATTCAGCGGCCTGGAAAAGTCGGCATGGTTTGATTACATAGAAGACTCCTGGAAGCGACGCTGAGCTTTTCATGCACTCAGGTGCGTTTACAAAAGGAGGATCGATTCATCGACATCGCGCGAATCTTTGGTTCCTGGCTACTCTCGGTACGATCACCTTCTGATTGCCAACAGTATCCACAAAATCGCTAGTCCCGGCTGATGGACAGACGCTGACGGTCGCGGTACATCTTGTCAAACCATGGGGCAATTTCCTTCTTGGTTCTTCGCTTTATGGCTCTGATTGTACTATACTTGATTCGACAAGGCGAGTCAATGTAGCACCAACGTGAGTGCTTCGCTAGCTGCCTGTAACCTCAACACTATCGCACTCAAGTGGCTAGCACATTTATTTACCTTCACTGACTCGACTAGTTGCATTAAGTATACGTACAAATGACAGACAGCTCTTCTTGGCTCCGATCGAATCTACAAATGATAGCCCATGGGCTGCATCACAGGCGGGGTCTAGGACTCTGGAAGACTCAGCGAAGTCGAGTGTAGGGTTCACAGTGGGCAAGTCTATAGACTGTATCAATATGTCTCCAACCCCCCGATGAAGCTAGCCGCAATGCTTGCGCATCATTTTGAAGAAAATTCCACCAGGGTACAGAGAGCCTGAGAACTGTGAGTCTATAGACTTAATCGAGCTAGCATTTAGCTCATTTCGTCATCCAATTGACGACTTCGCTGGGCCTCTAACGAGAACGTGGATTGAGCTAGCGTCTGTCCTAGATCAGTCGGGTGTTTCGAGGTTGGCAATGGTGGGTTTAGCTCGAACGATGACGAACATCGAGAGCGAGTTGTCTCGGCTAAGTGGCACAGCGCAGGTTGGCCTTTTCGGGCGTTGGCGAGGCGACTCGGAACTTGGGGAAGCGTACTGGGGAGCTAGATGCGACGCAGCGTCGGCTAGCTGGCGAGACAGAGGGCCGTCTTTGCCTTGAACGACTGGTCAGTTCGTTCAGCAGCCGTTTAGCGACGCATCGCGTCGATCACAGTACTATCCGCTCATGACTATCGTGGGAGGACCCGTGGGATCCATGGGATCCATGAGATCCATGAGATCCATGAGATCCATGGGATCCGTGGGACCCGTTATTGTGCTGTTGCCCCTGCAACTGATGCCCATGCGGCGCCTGCTGCTGTTGCTGTTGCTGTTGTTGCTGATCACCACTAGTACTACTGCTGCTACCGTCACCACCACCACAGCCACTACTACCACCAGTACAAACAATACCACCGCTGACACTGCCGCCAGCTACGGAGATCAGCTTCGGGTGGCTGCTGCTGCTAGGCTGAAGATTTCTGACGACAATAGGCTCCTGCGGCTGACTACCGTACTTACGCTGCAGCGCCGAGTAGATAGTGTTCACCGTCTGGAACATGTCGTTCAGCTGCTTCATCTTGTTCGTGTTCTCGATCTTGTTACTCTGCACCGTGATCATCTTGTTGGACGATCGGCTGCCGGATGCAGAGATCCTCAAACCGGTGGTTGAAGATGGTGGTGCAGCTGCTGCTGGGACAGCTGGTAACGCGTTGTCGTTGCTACTCGCTGTCTTCTCAGGTAGCTTTGGCAGTCTGCGACGAAGCCAGCCGTGCTTCAACGCTTTGATTGGTGTGATACGTCGCTCAGGGTCCCATTGTAAACAACTAAGGATGAAGTCCAGGAAGTATGGATCGTCGCAGTCAAGGATTCGACGTAGATCTCTCGATCCTGGAGGTCCGCGACGTTTACCCTTGCGAGAGTATCCACCGCCTAAGACAAATGTACCATCCAGCAAGATCGTGCTCGTGCAATAGCGCGGGTGGCCTTTGGAACTGATGAACTGTCGGGAGCGTTTTGCGGATTCCAGTAGTTGTGGCGGAGGCATGCCTAGGACTTCGATTATGCAGGCTAGTTGATCTCCTTCGTCCTCGCCTGGTAGTAAAGGGAATCCAGTGACCAGTTCAGCGATTATGCAGCCGAGACTCCACATGTCGATTGGCATGCCATACTTCGCACCTAGGATCACCTCCGGAGCTCGGTAAAAGCGACTTTGGATGTACGTGTACACGCGCTGATTCTCGTAGCAACTGGACCCGAAGTCTATCACCTGGAACAGACGAAATAGGGAGTTAGAGTTGACGTCAGGAGAAAAGATGCTAGGATTGAATTAAGAAATCATTTCTAGTGTTGTGTGTTTCTCATAAAATTTGTACTGCATAAGTATATTAGCAATAGCCTTAGGAAAACACGAAAATGCACCTGGCTATGATTTCCCGGGGAAAAGCTAACTCTTATTTTATTCATAGAAACTTGCAGCTGAGAGACGGTAGAGTTTTAACAGTTTCCCGGGATTCTAAGTGATCAGTGATATTGACGGAATGGTATATCATTTGCTTCGGTTGGATACGCGAAATCTCGGATAGACAACCGTCTCAAGTGTATCATGAATAACGTACGTGGTCCGCATAAAACGAGACCGGTGTACCTTTTACGGCGCATTTGGCAACGAGACGTGACAAAATAATACACTTTCCCAGCAAGAAAACCTGCTACTGATAAACGGTCCCAGATGTAACGTGGAGATCGATTCGGTAGTCATACAATTCTTGCGAACGTCCATCAAATTGTTACCGTTGACACGTCTGTACGAGTCAAAACAAAATTGTGGTGACCATCACATATCTTTGTAACTCTTCCATTTACACAGCTCGAACATGTATTTAAAGTATATTATCATTAAACTGTGGATCTTTGTGCGCTATGAAAAGATTGGTTGGGTGAAATATAAAACAGTAAAAAATTTTAGAACATTGTAATATTGTTTCGAATGTGACAAAGTCATTAGGGGAAAAAATAAATTTTTTGCATTAATTGCAAGGTACAGAAACTTCAGTTTTCGGTAATTCTTATAAGTTTGAATAAAAAGATTCGTTCAATCGATTCCTGCGAAAGATTCTCTACAATTTGAACAGTTTTAAAATAAAAATCCGAAATCTGCCGTTTAGGTTATTCAGCTAGTTCACTATTAAAACAGAGTGGTTCTTCCATCGTCCGAACAAAACCGGCTCCGAGCTCTCCAAGCAAAGATCAAATGAAAAGAGACGACTAATAATGAAGACTAGCTGAAAGCCTCGATCATTTCCCCGAGAGACACCTAATTTATTAACACGCTGACAAAACAGCTGAGATAGAGGATCAGCTAAGCCGCGGATAATTTTGTGCAATCGTCTCCATTTTCTACCGGCCTACTTTAATATTTCTGGTAACATCGAGTGGCTCACGTGTGGCCAACAGAAACGCCACCTTGGAATTTATCCAGGATTATAGTGGTTCACCTAGTTATTGGCAAACAGGCGTCTAGGCAGAGTTCAATAAGTTATAATATTATCAGGTATCCTCTAGCTTCTAGCAACCTCTACTATATTTTAAGAGAATTTACTCTCATTTGGATCATCACATTAATTTTAAAAATTCATGTCACTTTTTCTGCACGTACAGTCACAGTTTTAATGTATTTAATTTAATTGTTACTCATTTAATGCCAGTCTCACCATCTATTCAATTCATTTTTATTCCGATGTACTAGAACGAATTCAATTTTGTTACGACTTTCACTACGATAAATGTACTGCGGCTTTTATGTATTTCAGTTTCTTATAAAAATTATGATTGTTCATTCGATAATAATCGATGCTATTTTTATTGCAAGACGTGCACCGCTGAATGAATATATTCAACAATTTTCCACAAGAGTATCTTCACAATTGAAGTAGATATATACTAGTGAAATAAAGAATCTAATATTACTTTTTTTGTTTTCGTTGAAGTCGGTTAATTACGGTTACCTTCATCAAGAGAGACAAGGGATGGCAACATGGGCGTTGACAGAGGGTTTTGCGAGCCACCCGATGGAAGGCAAACACGCGATGGATCGATTCTGAGGGGCGTTGCAGCGGAAGTCATCCGAAGGGCGAATTTTTCGACGGAAGTAGCCCAGCGTGGGGCCGGCCTGGTTCTCCATGCTAGGAACTACCGGCGCGGCGCGGTGGTCTCGTCGAATCTGGGTCTGCTGTCTCGTTCAGTGATCGTATGTCGCACTCGCCGGAGAGCTCTTACCGTGAAATTGCTTTATGTAACAATGTAAACATGCCCGGAGCATCCGGCTCCCGAGCCAACTATATTTCTAATTTGTCGAACCGTGGCGCTATGAATTACCGCCGGATGGAGTTATTTCTTTAATAAATCGACTGCCCTGGCCACGCTGATTCCCCGCATTCATACTAAATCCAACCAACACGAGAAATCACTATTTCATATTACTTCGTACGAAACAACTAGAATGTATTTATTCAGACGTTATTTCGAAGACAAGATAAAATACCACGTTTTTAAAAATTATCACTCTTTATTATTAATACTTTGAAACAAAAATATATCACACAAAAAGTATCACTCTTTATTATTAATACTTTGTACACTCACTAAGCTTACTGTAAACTTCACTTGGTAAACAAAACGATGATGTACTACCGATCGTCGCGCGGCCACGTACTATCATATACTGAGCTCCGTCGGGGCGAAGTGGGTCCGTGGAGTGGGGACAAGTCAAAGTGCGCACGCATAGCAAAGTAGAGAACGTTGTCGAGCGATGTGGGGATCCTGAACGCGATGACGTAGTTTCGGGGGAGGATGAAAAGATAAATATTTAATTGTTATTTTCTCCGAAACGCATAGACTTTAAAATTTTTTTGTATATTTTTTGTATATTATAGATAATATTACAAACTTCGTTTTCTCATGAACATTTTCAACTTAAAAAATCTGTAGATGTTATACTTTGAATTTTTTAGTTTCCCCGTTAGACAAAACACTGTGCCAATGTGCGCTGCGCGCCTGGCCCGTAAAAATCGCGAATAATTGCGAAAGCATGCGAGGCACGCGTTTCATTTTGCGCGAAAGGGGTCAGGAACCATCCGAGGCTTGCTTTATCACGCCACGGTGCGAAATAAAACACAGGGGCAAGGGACAGAGGTGTACAGGAGAGGAGAAAAATGTTTATCCGCGGTTTCGCTTTCGTTCCGGCATGGCTGTGTTGGAGCGCCGCGATAAAAAGAAGCTCATTCCCTTAATTGGAACGGCTGTTTAGCTTCCGAGGTAACAGGTGGTGCCTGCGCGCTACTTATTCACCCAGACCTCGAGAAGATCAGTCTCGTTCGAGACTTTTCCCGAGGCTGTTTCCCTCGTTGCTCCCGGTGACAATGCAACAACAAGCCTGGAATTGCGATGAAACGGCTCGAGGCTCTTTTCGGTGGATAGCAAGGTTCTACCGGGTTCGATGAACCATTTGCGACGGCTTCTTTTGTGCCAAGTTGCTTAATGCCAGACTGGTTCCTACAAAGAATCATAACTTTCGCGTAAGACCGCTTTTATCGGAATTCGATGCACGGCTTTCAATGCAAGATGCGTTTCGTTGGGCGAAAGTGAATAAACCTCGTATTGGAATAGGGCAACAAATAAACGGAAACAGGATCCAGCGTACATTTTTACAATTGATTACTATCAAGCTAATTTTCCGTGAATAGCTTCATTTTGAAGAGACGATTTATTTTATTTATTTATTTATTTATTTATCCTCTACAATTTATTTTCTGCTTGCAATACTAAAATAACGAAACCCTTTATACTAAATATTTTACATTCATCTCGCATACGGAACAACAAGACGCAAGTCGATTCTGATTTCGTGTTGTAATTCAAGATTCACCATACTAAATATACGTGATAAAACGAGTCAGAAACGTACGATGAACTTTTTCCATAGGCTGCCTCGTTTGCGAGATAATCGAATTTAAAAACGTTTGCGTTCCAAGTGGCACGTTCTCTCTCTCGTAACTCAGCGTTAACCACCTTCAGGATCGTTTATCTTGAAAACGACGTGGCCCAGAAAAAACTTTCATTCTATATTTTCGCCTGAGTTTTTCACGTAGAATCCATTTCCGTTCGTTCCGCCGACGCCTTGCATACAGTCTGCGAGAAAGAAATGATGGTTTCTGTTCGAGCACCGTCGCGTCGACGACACAGAAAATTATCCGTTTCTCATCGGTTCCGCTCTGTTCGCCAATGGCGGAATAATTTCGTCGAACAACCGGCAGATTATCCGTCGGATATCGAGCCTGGCAACAGAATTGTTTTCAATATTTTATCGGAGAAAAACAAAGGATGAGCGGGAACACTTGTATCTCCATCGTTCCGGTGAATTGTTTGAACTACCGTCATTCGAGAACTCGGATCCTTTTGAGCGTTGCAAAAAACGAGGAAAAAGAAGAATCGTTGATGAAACACGCCGGACCCCGATTTAATTTTGCGAACATTCGAGAGAAAGAGAGAGGGAGAGACCTGGGCCGACACACCGGAAAAACTCGAACGTTCATCGCGGGAATTTGATCGTTCTCTTTGTGCATGTCTTATCAAAGAGACGGCTGCGTCGAGTTGTGGTTTCTATTTGGGCGATTTCGGTTCACTTGTTGACACGATAACTCGACAAAAAAACAAATCTCTCTATGCCGACGATAGTTGCATATTGCTCTTAATCGTTCGGAATTACTATTGATACAGAAAATAGCAATTGAATATTGCATAAAAAAACATTCGCAATCTAATTAAAAAAGATCTTGTTACAATTGTATACTAGGTAACACTATATAATCAATTGAAATCTTATTTTATTGGTAATAGCATTTGTAGATCGAAAATAAGTAAAAATCTTAGTCAATATTCATAAACTACTACATTTCATAATTTCTATTATTACGAGATTTTCCTTTACTCGAATTTTTTTTATAATAATCTAATAAATCTAATTATGTAAAAGCCCCCTCTAAACAATCATAAATTACTAAATTTCTATTGAATAATTTGAATTTATGTAAGGTTCGATTTACACGGAAGGATCTCGACTCTTTCACGATCGTACAACAACTGACTAAACTCTGATCATCGAGACCCGCTTTTATAGGCAGAAGTGTCAAAAATGCCGCCCATCGCCACGACGCTGCTTTGCAGTACCACGCCGCAAGGAACGCAGCGGCATCGTTACCGCGCCGAAAAGAGCGCAGCGGCATCGGTACCGTGCCGAAATGAACGCAGCGGCCTGTACAATCGTAGCGGCAATATGCCTTGATCGTTTAAGGTACACGTGCACAGACACATTGTCAGCGGCAACCCTTACATTTATACTATTCCCGTATGTTCATAATTCCTAAAAGAGACCAAGTGAATAAAGTATACAATTATAATTATAATTGTAGATGGCTGTTAATCTTTTCAATTTCGTAACAGATTGTAGAATTATGTGAACAATTGAATGCATGTTTAGAAGCAGGGCTTATATCAGGTATTTCAACTTTTATATGAGTGCAATTAGGAACTTATATTGCTTCAACATTTAATGAAACAAACCATAAAGAAGTCTTTCAGTTTTCAGAAATAAACTGGTTGTAGTTTGCAAGAGAGATTTCTGGAAATTTCCTGCAACTGTCCCCGACCGAGTTGTAATTTTCCCAATGCTAGTTTCAGGTCGCACAAATTGTGCACAAGCGTTCAAAGTGCGCCGAGGCACAGCTGCCTTTGACATATCCGTAATCACTAGTGTGTACGGTAACGCGACCACGTCGTCTTGTGGCGAATGATTTTTTATTCGACCGATCGAATTAAAGGCCTCCGACGAACCTTGACCTTTGTCCCTGCGCCCTATATCCAGGCTAGCGCACGACCTGCTATCGGTAACTGAGTACCGCTTGGTAACGCCTAACAAGTTCACAGTTTGCAAATGTTTGTTTACGGCCCGCGAGTCCCTCTGTTCTGGATCGATCTGCTAGGGGAATGCATAGAATGCGAATACAATGAAGCTCGTGTAAATCTAAATGGGTATTCCAGCTACTTTGCATTACGAGTTTCTTCATTACACAGTTCGCAGCGGTTTGCAAATTTTTTGACGGTTCTGTCAGCTCTCTTCCTTCCATCAAAATTATTTTAAAATTGAGATTTAGTCCAGAATTATCTTTTATGCAAAAAACGTGGTAATTATGTGTACCGTGATGCCAATCCGGTGCGCGATTTCGTTAAAATCAAAATTGAACAGAATACATTAGTGGAATAATGAATAAACATTGGTTATATTCGAGTTACCATATCGCGGAACAGTGCCGTATCTACTGTTGGAAGATCGATTTCAGAGGAATTATTATTACGGTTCCTGGTACACAAAACTCAACGACCATGGACTTAAATAGGAGCGTCGATAGAGCCCTAAAAATAGGCAAATCGGGACAAACAGATCATAATACAGATTCATGAATGAGCTGTGTGCACGTGGGAGACGTGTGGGCGATTTTGCACACGTGGGTCCACAGACATCATGCTCAATCGAAAGGCAATCGAAAGAAAAATAGCTCTGCGAATTTTGTTCTTCAACGTTGTTAGACTTGATTCAGAAAATACTTTCGCATTCAGAATCGAACAGAAGTTTCGCGCAAGACAAAAAGAATTATTTTTGAAAATTTTCTTCTCGTAAGTTACGAAACTTGCTTCCGTATTATCAGTCACATAAAACAAAAAGAACTATTTTTTATCGAATGTTGCGATACTTGATTAAAAAAAGAAATTTCCAGTATTCAGAACAGGCTAGACGTTTGCTACGTTTCGCAAACGTGTGTTTTAAAGATACGTGCTCAGGCAGGAGGATGAAAAAGAATGAGCTTTGGCATTTCATTCTCGAAAATTGTAAGGGCTGATTCAAAAAACGTTTTCGCATTCAGAATAGAGTATTTTAGAGCATGACCTCTTAATACTTATCATCCCTGAGCGTTAGGGAAGACTCAAGACATCTAGGTCGCGACACACTTTGTCTGTGAGTGTTAAGAGAGTGCAGCGGAATAAAAACTTCAAAAAATAAATATTTTTATTATTCGTTCTTCATGAAACTTTTCAAACAATCCATAAAGCCACTAATTGCCAACTTATGGAGACAGGAACTTGCGAGAGAATTGAATTTGGGGAAACCTTTAGCAAACCGATCTCGGTGCGTGTGCGTCATTAGTTTCGCGATGTTTCTTACGGTTTAGCAAATAAATCCAGAGATATTATAAAAGTATCACTGACAACGAAAAACTTTGACTATACAAGTAGAGCCCGGCGATCCAGTTTATTGTTGAATCCCGCGTCCCAAGGGGACCATAACCGCAGGGAACGGAGAATGAGTCACCGGCGGGGACTGCAGGAAAAGCCGAAGTACCGGCTACCTCGTCGCGTTTCTACTCTCTGCTGCTTTTGAGTTATTGATCGATTAGCAACCCCTGTGTGTCTGCTGGCTGCCTGTCGGCCTGAATGTGCCATTTTTGCCTCACTTGCCACCTTGACTGTCTAACGCGGCCGATCGCTATTGCTGACCGCACAGGGCTGCGTTAAACAAACAGCGCCGAGGTAAACAATTTATTCTGTTACGACGTCGACATCATCCCCTCGATGTCTCACGCCTCCATCGTAGAATTTGCTTCACAAGTATGCTGGATAAAATTCCTTTATCGTTAATAGTAAACCGCAACGGTGGCCAGGATATGATTGGTGGTTTTGTCTACGAACCCCAACATAGAACCTACGATGAAAATTTATAACAATTTGCCAACGAATATCCAACTTTGGACCTACAATTACTGTAGTCGGTGAATTAACGAGAAATTTATGTACGATACAACATTGGTCCAACCACAATGTTTACCAATTTAAGTCCCATGGAAATCACCGACACAAATTTCCCGACTCCAGATTTCATCGACGATAACTTTAATTTGACAACGAATTTGCCCGGCAACGATTTTATATTCTTTGTCGTTTACGGTTAAAGGTGCTGTCGGCCAACGTTATTGATGAGCAAATCTGATGTCGGCAAAATGTTGTCTGTGAAAACCGTGTCGGGGAAATTTGTGTCGATGATTTCCGTGGGACCCATATTATTTATGATACACTGAAAATATATAATTATTGAGATTACAGAGATGCCCACAATTATCTATGGCAACACTGCATTCACGCTTCCACTATTTCTTCTAATAATGTTTTTCTAATTAAAAAGATTCATAAATATCAACGAACGAAACCGACGCATTAAAAATTGCGTTCTTTATTCTTGACTTGCTGCTTCGTCGAGCCAGGATCTCCAAGTGTTGAATGAACCTAACCAGCTTCCGGTACATGCCCTTCGCGTGTACGAAATTAACAGTGAAGGTAATATATGTATGTATATTTTTGTTTGTTTCGCCGGAAGAGATCGTGACCCACGATTAATTGCCCTACAATTCAAATACCTCGTCGGTAAACTGAATGTGCATTGTTACAGCAAAAAGAGTATGGCTCGGCAGGTTGGTCACAGGCAACGACACCGAGTTATACATACACATATTGTCAAGGTCGGGCGTTACATCTGACCGGAAATACTTGGACTGCCTGGCGGTCGCTTCATCTTTGGAAGACAATTGAACGCAACTTATATGGTATACCGAATCAAGCATCGGAGCACAGTGTGTGAATTTATAATTTTCCCGGCTCATTATATTCATATTAGAAGCTGAGAGATGATTATGGAATGCGGTTCTGTCGCGTGGAACGATATGATAGTCAGCGGGCCAAAATAGAGTAACAGTGTATAAAAAAGAAATCAATACGAGAACACTGTAGAAAATAAATCAATACATGGAATACTGTGTCAAATGAAATTCAACGACAGTTTTTCGAAAATCACTAGACTGAGGATTTTTATGGAAACTAAAAATGGCCAACATCAATGTTAATAAAACTTTGTTTAATTTCTTTAATCAGTTGACAAATTGATATTTTTAAATTCTCTAAATCTAGTCTCTGCATAAAATTATTATCGTAAATGACCGTCCAATTAAATAGAATAAAATTGCCCCTGTTCCGCCGATAACAAATATATGAAAAATTTTAATTGAGCCAGACTTATAGCCGGTTCGAATAGGATCCCGCATGCATAAACCCGTTTCCGGCCGTGTATTATGTTTAAAAATGCGCCGGATCTTGTTACAGGTAAGCGCAGTCCCCGCACAATGGAAGTTGTCTGGTATTCTATTGAAGTTTTTACGCTACGATTGTTTCGGAGATTTTCATATTTCCGCGGTCCGTTCAATGCACATACGCAACGTGCACGTGCGTATCGAGAAATCGATTGCAACGAGAAGAGAGGGAGAAGGAGAGCAGCCGGTGGAAAAATAGTGTGTAAACTTTCGACGGAAACAATTTGTGTATAGAACAATATCCGGCTGACCAGCGTCAACACCAACTCTGTTACAGCTCGTTAAATATTTTGATGCCTCAATTTTATGTTCGCACGCGTACGCATAGCCTTTCTCGTTTTAAGTCGCAAAACATGCATTTCGAAAACAGAAACAGGTTGAGGCCGGTTCCGCGTTTACTTTCTGTGTCCTCCTTCGCTTCCGCAGTCTTCCGACTAAATCCGTGGAGGATCTTTCCTTGGATCTGCCTCTATTTTTAATACCAAACGCACCGGAAACAGTGGCCTGGCTCAGAACTATCGAAGAAATAAGAAAGAGTGTGGATCTTTACATAAAACAAAAATATTCTGCAATGATTGTGGACGGTAGGAAGTAAATAAAAATTAATTTAACTCCTTAATACGTGGATCTGTTACATTGAACACATTATAACAACAATTTCGTAATAAGTGCATAAAAATCCGCATCTTCTCGACCACTTTTAGAATTCATTTGAAAAATTTTCAGAACAAATGCAGCCTAGGCAGTTCACCCGCGTTAAGCTTATAATGCATTTAGTTAATTAAATTTCAGCAGCGATTCAACGCGATTCAGGAAACCATGAAGTTAAAATATCGATTGCTTAGACGATAGACATTAATTAATGACAATCAGCTCGAGAGAAGAGAAGCCATTTTATTTTTCTCGTCGCATAGACAGCAAATAAATCGAGAGACCTGAATCATCCCCATAGTTGCGGTCGGTAGTGTACGCTCGAACAATGATCTACTCGAAAACACGAGTATAGAGGGTGAGAGAGGGTGAGAAGAGAGAAAAAGGAAGGAAAGAGAGAGAGAGAGAGAGAGAGAGAGAGAGAGAGAGAGAGAGAGAGGAGCAACCGCGAACGACAGAGAAACGAACCGAGCCGATTGAAAAGCGTCTGCGTTGCGGGTACAAACAAGCCTCAAGTATAAATTATGTTCGGTGCCTTCTACGGTTAAACAGTTAACGTTACTTACGAGCCATCCAATGATCAGGATAATTAACGGCTCACCGAGCATTAAAACATGCACACAGTGGAATTATTAAATCGCGGAAATGTAAATCCTGGTCGCGCAGTGGCTCAGTGGTTAGAACGCACGACTACGGACTCCGTGGTCGCGGATTCGAATCCTGTCGTCGGCACCTCTGGAAATATTTCATGTGCCATCTAATACTACGTTATTTCGGAACCCACACCTGTAGGTCCCGTCGCGAAATAACCTTAACAAAGAGTTATTTATTATTTACTTATTTATGGTTTATTTTAATGTCGTCACATAAACACCTAGGTCATTAGCGACCACGTGGTTTAGAACCTACTGTATCTTACATGTTACTTGTAGAGAAGATTACGGATAATGATTACATTGTAATGGTGAAGTAACAGGAACATACAGTCGTTTAGGCGAATAGCGGATTTTTATGCAAACTAATCCAAAAATAAATTCTTGGTAGATACAATAGGTTGAAAATAGTAGGACAATAATTTAAAATTCTTTTAATGCTTTCACTATTTCATATTGAATGTAACTACTATCATTCCAGTACCATACCTGTTCTAATTGTATACAAAAATTCATTGCTAGGTTGAAAAGTAAATGGTACCTTTTTAGATACTGTTCAAATACTTTCCCCAGTAGGTCTCTAATTACAAAAGAGAAGCCTCATATCTGTAACCTCAATAGCCCGAAGTGCAACATCAATAGTGCATCTACAGTGCTGCAATACTGCGAATGAAACAGGAAACACTGGGAACAGGTTCAAATCACGTTCCCTGATCCAGAATTGTCAAACCTGGTCCAAACAAGAGTCACTTTCGCCCCCTATTTTTCAAACAAGCAATAACAGGGACAGTACAACAGTTGCCGTACGACACGCAACAACATACAATTCCGATAACGAAGCCTTCATCTTAGCTACCCCGATTCAGGCTTCAGACGGGAAGATAAGGATATATTTTCTTGTTTTCTCTCTCTTTTCAACATATCCATGCCAACGATAAACATGCACCTTATAACTACTTATCTGTCTGAACAAGTATGCACAATATCGTTCACGAGTTACGCAACGATTCCGGTGACACGTTAGATAGACAGAGTGAGAGGGGGAGAGAAAGCCCTCTCTCCTCTGTTCGAGGCAGACTTACGGTGCGGTGGGGTCATTCCACGACAAATCGATCACTTGCTACGGTCGACGACCTGAGATCTCATTGAGATCGAACCTGTATCTCGAGCGAAATTAGGGGTGCTTTTAACTCTGAAGAACTACTAATCTACTACAGTTATTCCCGTTAAGGTGGTAGATTAGTTTCCAGAAAACCCTCCTGAAACCCCTGATTTTTGTATTATCGAGAAATGAGAACGCGCACCCCTGCGATCCTGGAAAAACGAGTCTGCTCCCTTAACGTGCACGCCTCTTTCGTGGTTCAAGTTCACCGTATCTTCTTTACGAATAGACTGCGGATCTGTATCCGAAATAAAAATTGTTTCGGTCCATTGCAATTCACAGGGACCAACCAGAATTTAATACTCTCTTGAATAATTATGAAAGAAATTTTTTTGCTGCATGGAATTAGTTCGTACATTTAAGCGTCGGTTGCGTAAGAAAAAAAGACCAATGACACAAATATAAAATCAAGTTTGAATAGCATAAATTGATTACGCGTAACGATTTGAATGACAGAAGTGTTACGACTAGTTCTTACATCGAGATCCGCGGACTCTAAACGAGACAAGGACTCGTTCGATGTACGGCTTTCTGAATGAACACGATATAATGACAAAGAGAATCTAGTTACCAGGAGTTAGTATCAATGGCTTCGAACACTTTAACGCGGTATCAGCCCTGTGAGTCACGAGACACAAGACATGTAGGACACACGAGGCATTCTGTCGCACACGTGTAAGAACCCGATGCCGATGACTACGAGAGTACGTAAGATACGATACAACCTTCCGTGAACCTCCAACGACGTACCCATACCCAGAGGAGAGAACAAGGAAACAGATCACTCTCCGGATACATAGAATACGTTATAGCATGTCCCAGATCCGTGAGATGCCGATAGAAACGGTCGCAGATAGATAGAGCACGATACAGGCTGTCGCGAAACCATAGGATATCGATGTAAATCACACTAAACCTACAGAATACGATAAGTAGACGGATTTTGATGTAAAAGAAAAATTGGCAGCACCAATTGTTAGAAATACAAGACAAATATATGGTTTAAGACAGGGGTCGGAAAACTTTTTTGGAAAGGGCTGAATCGTAAAATTTTTTGACTCGGCGGACCACAAGCAAACTCGAAGATATATACAATTCTGTTCGTAGAGCTCAACTAAACAAAAACAGGTTCAACATTTTTTTTTGTCGATGCATTACATTGTGTGATTTTATTCGTTTTTAATATTTTCATGTAGAGAACAATATAGAAAAATATTTGAACAATAAAACGAACATTATCAAACGTCTCCAAACCCTGAAACCTTCCTGTACTACCACAAGAAATCAATCTCCTTAGACAACCATACACAACCACCATGTATTTGACCAACCACTCAGCTTCCCGAGAATTTAAATAAACAAACCTCGCCGGGAAAGTTTGTTTATCTCAACGGCTATATATCGTTTATTGAGAAACTCAATACTAGATCAAAGTCATTAACACCGATGTGCACACATATACGTTTCCGTAATAAAGTCGTGGAAACATCAGTGGACAAATACTTGTGAGCCGTAGTGTACCTCGTGCACGAGCCGAACGAAGCCTTCTTCAGTTGAAAGTGCTCCACTCGACGATGATATAGAACCCGATCGTGCGTCGAGTGGTAAACTCGCGTGACTACCGGATATACGTGCCTATAGAGGGGTGGATCACAGTGATTACATGTACTTCTCGAGCTATTTTATTAGATGATTGCAAAAGTTCGTGCCCGATTTGAAAATAGAGCTTACCATGGTTTTCTACAATTATTCCTGAACGTTTTACAGACTAGTGGATTGGGATGTCATAAAAACTATGACTTCATGGAAATGGCGCATTCTGCGAAGTTCGGAACGATTCCCAGGTTGTCCGTGTTCGGTCATGGAAACGCGGATTCCCAGCTTCCGGTGATGAATTTTTAAATTAATCGTGACTTCTCAGAATCGAGTTAAAGAAGTAGGACGTGCCTCGGGGACCAGCAATTTTGCGCCGCTCCGTCGGGCTTCCGTAATTCAGCAAATATGAGATACCATCTCCAAGGACGAACAGCTTGTTTGAAAAAAACCACGAATGAAATATCTTCGTCTTAAAAAGGATCGTGAAAAAATAGAGCAATACAGAAATTAACGAGATGATAGTGCAAGGTAAAAAAGCTTCCTTATCAAGTAGCCAACAATGAACGAAATCAGTGGAGCCTTGTACGAAACGCAGAAAATTCGCCATTCAATTGTTTTAATATTTCGTAAGGAACGTGTGTGCTATATTTAGTTAAAATTATGAAACTTGAAATCTCATTCTTGTTTGGAAATGTTCTTGGTTTGAAGCGTTGCAGGACAATCGGATTTGCCGGTTCCCTGGTCCGGTGATCTTGGAAGTTAGCGGAACACGGTCGATCGTTGAATGAATCCCAGCCTGTTCATTGTTTCGATACGTTAATTGAGCATACGACGTTCGACTCTGGGACGTTACCGGAGACCAGCCTGTGGTACTTCCGCGACACGGAGACCGGACCGGTTTTCCATGCTGGATACGAATTGCTTGATCGTCTTTTTGCTGGTTCTTCGTGCACCATAGCGCAGCAACTGCAGCCTATATACATACCATGGTCGCTGCTGGAATTCTCTTTCGTCGACGAAAAACGATTTGCGTCTTTCGAGTCTCTTCTTCAGTCAGCAAAATCATTTCCGTATGCTCCCTGATTTTCTAGCTTGACTTCCAAACATTTTCCTCCCGCAAATTCTACTCTACTGCGGTATTTTTCCCAATGAGATATTCTATATCAACGTCATTTCATTTCACATAAATACCGGACTTCCTGTTTTTCACCCAAAATGTTACATAAACTCGTAATTTCATCCTTGACTCATCCTCGCCACATCACAACTCTGACCTTACAATTCCTAAACATAAAACACAGTAGACTGTGCTCAATTGCTCGGCCAATTTTTACTTAAAAAGTTTGTAGTCCATCTCGAATAGTCCCATTTGCTTCCTTTCGCATCCTACAATCTTATGTAGAATTCATATAGAACCGAGAAATGATGATGATAGTCGACAAGGTAACGGAATGAATAGAAACTAAATTAGAAGAAAAATTTCGGTTCTCCGCAACAGTTGCTCGCAACAATGATTCCTCAAGATCCAAAATCACTGTTGTAATGGTTTCTAAGCTGCCTTTATACTCTCGTAACGTCACAGTAGTAAAAATGACCGTAAACCCCGATATACCACGTGCGACGCGTTTACGTGACTACTTTATGTTCTGATTTAAGTGCCGCGGAAGTGCTATCGTTCTTGTAACAGCACTTCAAGTAGGCGCAGCTCAATTAGTCTCGGAACAATGAGGCGAGTAGAGGGTTCATTCAACGTTTCAGACACTAAATAACAATACAGAGAAAGAGAGTAAGAAACAGAATGTGCCGGTGTAGATGTGCGTTGCTCGTTCTTCGAATCCCGAGCCACATCTTATTTCTAGAACGTCTCGAAGGCTTTTCGAATTGTGTGTCGAGCTCAAGGCAATTATCCGATAGGAGTCCTTTGGAGCCGTGAGCCGGCGAATTAAGTTTTATCGAAAATAAGAGGGGTTCCGTGTGCGCTTAATGCGGTCAGGTTTTTTAAATTAAATTCAGCGTCTGAGTCACGGTCACGGTGCAGCCAGTGTCTTTCGTTCTTCCCACCGGATAAAGAGAACGATACCGAAGGAAAAACGGTGAATCGATCGCCTGACGCATTCGCTGCTACCGTACATCCACACTTATCGTGCAAAGCTTAAAAGCGAAAGTTTGTTATTCGAGTTTCCACTGTGTACACATCGCTGCTCAACTGTTTTGCACACTCTGATTTGGATTTCAACCGCTTTTCCAAGGAAATCGAGAGACGTTACACTTGCCATTTTAACATGCTATTTATTATTTCGCTGTTTTCGAAAGTCTACGGTTCTCGTCAAGGATCTTCTAATGGACCATTGAATAGCTTGGAGAAAACTTCAGACATTATTTTGACAGAAAATAAATGCATCGAAATTATTACCATAGTTTCTATATTCTGGTCAAGTACATATTACTTCGTTATGTGTAACAGAATATAGAATATTATTAATCAATATTATTAAAGTAAAATGCTACAAACGTTAGAAACGTTTTATTGATTTTATTTTCATTACAACAAATAGAGGCCACTCTTGAACAACATGTTCTTTGCAGACCCACCCCAACCCTAAGAATTTTATTTATTTTAAGTATTTAAATAAAAGCGAAAAGTTGGGGGATGTAAAATTGACGTCAAAATTGTTTCGTGGACCACTGTTGAAAAACCTCTGATCTACAATGTTTAATTTACAATCAAACATTGTTTCGTTTTTATAACGTAGTGATATCCAAAATAGAACAGGTGCACTTTCTTTAAAAAATCTTTATCTACCGTACTTCCATGATGACCATATTTCTAAGTAGCTCAAGAACTGTTTTACAACTATAAACTTGGTAAAGAATGTTACAGTAATCGTACTACTCGAAACGGTAGCATAATTGAAGAGATAGCGCGTCCTCCGATAACAGCGGACGCTGTTCAAAGAGGTCCGACATTGCAGTAGCATCATTCTTCCATAATTACAGTGATTTGCTCGCTATGTAAATAAGTAAAAGCAGGAAGCAGAGCTAGTTAAACCACTCAGCTGTTTTTTCCTATCCGTAACCAAACTTGACGAGCGATTCAACCCTGGATAATCCAATGAAAGCCAGAGAACAAAAGCATTGAAAAACGCTGAAGAGAATAACATTTTCGGAACGGATTAAAACCGTAAGACAAAAGGACAGAATAAACAAAAAGGTCTGTTGAACGGATAACGGAGTAGCTCATCATAAACACGGAGGTTCCAAAATCGTTCCTGAATCGGTGTTATCTAAGACAATGCCAAATCCGAAAAACAAAGATCCTGGGCGGATGAAGCGGTTCCACATTTGTTTAATTATAATTTCGATAAAAAAAATCGTACGGGGACAAACTTAGGCTAGTTTCAAAGCTTGAAGCCTCTACCTTTGCAAGCCATCGCTCATATTTCCCTAAAAAAATGTTTACACAATGCCAGGGCACAGGAAATTAGAGACTTCAGAAAAACTGATGAGAAATTTCGTCTTGAGAATGGCACAAGCGTTTAAGCGTCTTTAGAAAAATTGCAACATTTTTTTCGTGACTGGAACTACCAGCAATTTGAAGATCAAAGGTTCCTCTTTAAAATGATACATTGAAAATTATCGTAGGATTTTTTTTCAGTCGTTTTATGGAACAAAATTGAGGGGTAGTTCTGTGATATACTGTACTTACCTTGGCTACTTTAAATTATTGCGAAGTTAGTACGTTTTTCATTTAAAGCTTAATGAAGTTACCGAGGAGGAATCGCGAAATTAGCTAAGGAATCGGTAGTTGAAATTAGAATTAAGTGGTCCGTAAAGGAATGGAGTTAGTCGGGCATAAGCGAATCCACTAATTACTCGGAGCGATTCACTAAATTATTTTCTCCTGTTTCCAGCGGGACAGCTTGCGCTCGGAGCCAGGCTCGATAATCGGAAAGTTTTAATCGTCTACGCGAAGAGAACTGTGGGCGGATTTCTAAGAGAAGGTAGAACAACCGCGAGCCAGTTACATGCTGCGATACTGCGTTCACGCTTTCGCCCATTTTTCCATTAACGACGCGAGTAAATATCGAGGTTGCTTCCGCAGCGGTTCGTCACTAGAACAGAACCGTTCCAACGAGGTTGCTATGAAATACTATGGGTCGCTGATACCAAACTGTGAACCTTTATGCACTTATACGGTGCATAAATCTTTGCAATTTACGACAGCGTGCATATTAAATCAAATTATTATTAGGTCGTAATGCTAAACGTTCGGTTACAAGCATGATATACATGTTCTAGGTTTAAACATGATTTACTTATTTACCATCAGACTATGGATCATTGTGTACAATAAAAATTGTGCATGTCAATTGTAATAATCTGAAGTTAAATGAAAATTAGTTTTTTATAATAGTAAAATGGTAATTACTACGTATCTCGACGAAAAAAATGGTCACAGTGTTATTAATGGTACCAATTACAAATTATACTTCAGTTCTGGTTTAGCTCCATTACGTTTTACCATTATGTTAGTGCAACACCAAGGTACAAATTGAGTAAAGAAAATACTGTACTACATAACAAGTAACTATGTAATAAAAATACAGCAAAAACCATCACGTATGTTATGAATGAAAAATATCTTTAGTGTTACTAATGGTATTAATTGATCAAAAATTCTGCTTCGCCTTTGATTTAGCTTAATATCTCGAGGAAAAAAATATTTACAATGTAGTTAACGATACTAATTGACCATAAATTAATAGATACGATCTATCTATCTACTTCCCTTTTTGAAACCGTTATCAAAAATTGTATTTTGATGGTTGTTAAAATAGAATGATGCAATTATGTTTCACCGTGGAGGCGAATGAATCCACTGATTCACGAGACGGGCAATAAAGCTGGCAAAAATGGAGTGGTTACGGTTCGAGCGTCGTTATCGAAAGAATCCGATGAACGTAATTGATAGAGTCCGAGTGTGGTAATTAGAATGGCACCCAGCGAAGACGCTGTTGCGAGCCATTCTATTAACTTTCTTCCGCTATTTTTACCTATCGGAGTCCACTGACCTGTGCACACAACCGTGGTTTTCCCGTGTGTGTACAAGATTGCATACTGTAACAAACCGTAAAACCAGGTACCGGTTATCGTCATTACGGTATTCATTAAGCGTTCAATAAGAGAACCTATGGAACGAACGAAACATTAAAATTCATTCACCGCGAATTAAAATGATAATACGCTTCTCGCGCGGTATGGCGATACATTGATTTTTCTTTCTTTCTACTTTCTGCGTTTGTTCAATCTCGTAGGTTGCTGTCGATTATAGTTCGTTATCCGAACGGTGATTTGACTTCGTCGATCAGAGAAGATGCGATTGGGCATGGAGAGACATGTAAAACCCGATCAAGATGTAACGATTAAATTCTAGAACTAGCTCATCTCGGTCGTAATAATGTTTGAATCATTATGAAAGCGAGTCCTCGGATGGTACAGGGTTATAAATTATTCTCAGACAAATAATTTCTCGCAGCCTTTTTTACCTGTTGAAGTAAGTGCTGTTGATCGCAATATATTCACAGGGATTGCTGTAGTTTCTCGTACCGTAAATTCTGCAAAGAATCATCATAATTTAGAGTTTAGAGTAAAGAAAATTGTATCACTGGGTGCAGCTTGAATATTAAATGAATGCTATAAATCTACGTATATTGCCTTCTAAACCTCTATAAAATATTCTAACTAATTTGCAAAAATACCTCCGACGGAAACCTGGTAGCATAAATTTCGAAGCGCCCTGTCACTTTCTGCCTAAGAACAAAAAAGATATTTCTCCCACTCTAAATGTTAATCTACGATCTCACTACCAGATAATTGTTGTATTAACAAGAAATACTATATCATACGCAACACCACATACTTATCTTGCGACAACCTGTAACAGCATAATACCGAATAAGGTGCGCGCAGGAGTGAAGAATAGAATTGCAACTGGCACTCGAGTGTGGTTGCAACTGCGGAGGCTGGTGACGTGAATTTCCGATAAACTAGAAATCGTGGATTAAAGTGTTGGGTGGTATCGACGCACTGGCCTATTAATAGTCTAACAGAGACGAACCTATTCGTCCCCTATTTTTACGACCGAGCTCTGCCTCCCTAGTTTCTCTCTCCTCTCTATTCACTCTATTCTCCCGTTCCTCGCGCCTCCTGGCCAATTACATTTAGGCCGTGTCTCGTTTAAGTATATTTATCCTGTTTTCCGCATAATTACCGACGCGTCGGCTATTTAGAACGCATTCGAGTGAAATGTCCCCGTGAACGTAACCGCACGGAAATAAATAGAGCCGTTAGCAGATTTTCTACTGCTATCCGAACTTCTCCTTTTTCTTCTTCTTCTTCTTCTTCTTCTAACCAGAGTAACTCCTCCTTGCATGCTTGCAATTGCATGCCGATCGAAGCACTCGTTTCCAATACGTTTCATCTGGGGTTACATAAGACCAAACTAAAATTCCACGTGTACAGGGTGATCCATTCTCAGACTTTCCACTTATTCACACCCTGTAGATTCTGCAGGATTTCATAGTTCGCAGAATATTTTGCTAATCGATTTGCTTAAAATATATTTAATATACACAGAAGCACTACGAACATTCTTCGAACAAAGGCCAACACAATTGGAATTGGAGTAATAGAACAAACCAAGCTGCCGAAGTTTCAGAAACTTCTTAAGGTTACTTTCGAATCACCCAGTACAAGGAACGCCTATCCTCATCGTTTCTCTTCGTTGCTCACGGTCGGTCCTCGTTCCGTTCTTATTTCGTTTCGAAAGTTCTCGTTCGCCCGGGGATTTACCCATTCAGCGGGCAAGTTTGCCATGACAGACAATGCCCAGTGAAATAAAGGGTCGAGGAAGAGGCTGTTTTAAGAGTCTGCAGGTAGGTGCTCGAGGGGAAGCGATTTTCGAACTTTTGGAAACACGAACACGGACCGTATACCTGGACAATACCGAAGAAGGCAAATACTCCCTGACTTATTTCTTCGACCAAGGAATTCTGCCGGGACGGTTATTGCTACTTAATTTGTGTGACGAGGACAACCCAGGAAATCCGCAAGCTTCGAACTTCTTCGGTTTGCTCTCGAGTGGACAATAAGCCCGCAAGTTTCTAGATTGCAGTAATTTCAAGGAATACCCCCACCCCTTCTCTCTCTCCGCATAATATTTCATTTGGCTTCCTTTTAATTTCGAACTGAACGAGAGTACCTGATAGCCGGAAACTAATTTCTGACTTCAGGCTGCAGTCTCTCGCAGTCTTGACGAAGAACATTATTTCCATGGAGTATCTGTGAAATAATTATTGATAGCATTCATCTAGAATTTCTTCGAACGTGAAACAGAAATATGCAGAAGTTAAGAAATATTCTTGAAGTTGAAATACTTTCATCGTGTTCAAAAGAGACATTCGAAAACATCGACAAAGTCAAGCATTCAGAGGAAAGTGTAGAAATGTGAGGTGAGAATGAAAAATAAATAACACTAGTGAGAGGCAACATGTATAAAGTGAATTGGTTGAACGAAATAAAAAAAATGAGTGTATATGACGGAGCGTTTTGCTTGGATAATTTGTCGGTCGTTGATTGAACATCGTGTTTTACATGTAATACGTTTTGATCAGTATGTACATGGTTCGTTTATAAACATTGATAATTCCATTCACTGCTCGAATAAAACAAAATAAAATACAAATTCTTTGTACAATTCCTGGAAAGCTTTGTATCAAATCAATTTTTTAATTATCGTATACATACATATTGCATAATATCTACTGAACAATGAGGGACTTTAGACTAGAAAAAATAGAATTTGTACTTCAAGACCTGCTCTTCAAATTCCAAAAAGATTCGATATCATATTGTCAATACATAGCAGGCTGAGAGAAAAGTCATAAAAATGGCTTTTCGAGAATAGAGAATGATTAAATGCTTTTGACCTCCGCGAAGGAAGATGACTGGATCCGTACAAGGGGTGTTTACCGGAACTATCCGACTATTTTCGAATATAGAATAAACCAGGGGAAATGGTGACACTGGTTTAGAATAGACCGATATATCGGAAGAAGGGAAAGCCCGTCGTAGAAACGGAATTGAAAATAGACGTTGGGGAGCGCGCGGTTAGCGTATATTTAGGCTGGGAAACGAATATGTATTATGTGGGTGTAATGGTTAAAGAGAGAAGAGCCTTTAGAAGATTGCACCAACCCTAACATAATACAGGTCTTCAATTTTACAATTTTTAAAATTCATTTTTCAACGGTACTCTAACAAGAACATCTTGAAATACAATTATAAATTTTTTTTAATCAATTCATATGAACTGTAAGGCTAATGTAAATTTAAGATGGAATTGTGGATAAATTGTATACATTTTGGCCGAATTTATAAACCACTTTACAACCGCCGGAGAAACAGAAAAGTGAAAGAAAGTTGCAACGACGGGTGCACGAAAACTTTTATTTCTGATATACAGCCACTTGCAGTTATCACAAATTGCTGTTGTGGCCCAGAAGTTTGCATAGATAGCGTACTTCCACTTTGGGAAGTGTTCATATATTTTCGACCGGAAAGAAAGTTGGAAAATTATAGAAATGGAAACCCTGTTCCCCTTCTAACGCTTTCTTTATTGTCGATTCTCGTGAAATAGGTGACGTTTGCAATTTCTAAGTGAATTTTATTAGTCTTTACGCTTTGTTAACAGAATTTTTCTCATAGATCTCCCGTTCCGATAGCAACGGAACGTGATCACGACGTCGCCCTCACTTTATTTTTACCAGCCACGCATCCGATGATTACAAGCAGTATATTATTGAACTATAGATAAGTAGGTGCTCAAGAAATGATCGCTGTGACCTAATTACGAGTTATCGTTCCGCGGGTGCCTGCATCCGTTAACATGCGAAAGAAGTCTGCTCGCGTCGAGATACCTCTAACGATTTCTCTAAACAAATACAGCTCGAACTAGCTAATTACTCGTATGCACTCTATTTACTTACACCCATCCCTGAGAATGTATAAAATCATTTAGAAATTTATAGTACATAACTTAAGTATTCATAACTTTAAAAATAATAAAAAATAAAAAAGTTTTCAAGATTAGTAAATGTTCAAGCAGTGGATGGAATTATCAATGTTTATAAACCAAGCATGTTCAATCAACGATTGATAAATTTCCTAAACAAAACGCAAACTCATTTCTTTATTTCGTTCAATTAAAATTCGCTTCATTCATTGTACCTCTCACACTGATTATGTTTTTTTCTCATTTTCAAAAGCAATTTCAATAAAATAAAATCGATTGATTTGCAACTTTTTTACCGGTTTCATATGGATAATAATTTCTGAGAACCATCAAGTGACTTCCGGTTCACGTTCGACCGCGCCTCGTTATTCACCGCCACGAAAAATTGAGTCATCGGGACGTGTGTACGCAACCCCATCGTTGTGGCACTTCTTCGAGAGCTTGTCGCATCTAGGAATCGATTCGCAAGATAGTGTGCATGCACACGGACACGTTGCACACGCAAGAGTGCATCAATCTCGCGGTATCCGTCGAGCGTCTACGAGTAATAGGTAAGTACTTACGCCTCGTATCAAATTCATAAACTCTCCTCGGGAGTCGGTTTAATAATATCACGATTAATTGGACGTCTCTCTCTCTCTTCCCCGGGCACAAATTTCCTCGGCTTTTAATCTAATCGCGAGTACCGTTTCAATTATCCAGGGAACACGACGATGCTTCCGATTACGCTTCTTTCGATCGTGTTGCATAGAACGAGAAACAAATCCGGTTTTTTCTTCGCTAAGCCGCTGTGTGAATTATACAGGACGCTTCGAAAACAGTGGTTATGGGTTTAAGAAGAAGATGGTTTAACAGAATTTAAGTGCTTGAATGTGTTTATCAGAGCTTATTAAAATGATTAGACCATTAGTCCTGTAATGAATGAAAATTAAGTAAATTTTAAATACATTTTCTGTAATTCCATAAAACAGTGTAAATTTTATAGTTCTATATCTTGTTACACGCTGTCAGTCAGCGGTGGTCGACGTGTTAAACAGTTAAATAAATTAAAATTATTTAACACAACGTGTTAAATAAACTCCGAGATAGTGAATATGTATCATTTGTGTGTGCCAGTAGCAGCGAATGTGTCGTAAATTGAAGCGTGCAAATAATTCGCAACCTCGACGCCAGTATAAACTCTAAAGCTTCTGCGGGTGCAAGTATCGAGGTCATTCTAGTAATTTACGATCTTGTTTCCAATGAACATGAGATTTTGAAGCAAAGTCAAGGTGTTTGTGGGACGGAGCTGTTTTTCGTGCATCGAAATCGGAACGGATCCGCGTAGCAACGAGAGTCGGACGTGAAATATATATTTCTGCCAATGGATATAACGGTAGTCGGAGTGACGCCAGAGCAGAGATCCATCTGGGTGATTACCGAACCAGTAATAATGGATACCCTGTGTCCCACCATCGATCGGCAAGAGATGGGAGTAGCAGAGAAGGCTCTTCTCTCGCCACCTTCTCGGAAAACCTTACGACGGAATGAACTGAACTCACCTCGCCCAGCAACGGCAACTTCCTGCGCTTTTATCGAATCGGAACGAACCGCGCGGAAAGCTCTGAGCTCGATCTTGTTATGCGAGCTGGAAACCTGCATCGATGCTATACCGGTTGATCCATCTTCGGTGGCTCTTTACCTTCTTCCCTTCCATCCCTAGTTCTTCTATCTAATTTTAAGTTTCTTCAATTCATTCTTTTTGCAAGCATGGAAAATCCACTGTCTACTACAGATCGAGGTATTGAGCGTGTATTAATAACACACCTGTATACGTATACACGTGCATTTACATACATGTAATTTAATGCATGTCAGATTAAGTGTACACATGTATTTAAATACAAATGCATTAATGTCTCCTCGATTTAATTTATATGATCTGTCAAACATTGATATTAATTTATGCATCGAGACTATATCACAAATTCCGCGGTTGTTGGTACAACGACACATTTAATCATCACGTTTAATAATGGAATTGAATGGCATCGCCGAAACTTTAAGAGGCATTTCAAATTTAATTACAATTCGAAGCCTGCAATTTCAAACGAAGGACGCGGAAAGCTAAACATTTGAGAATTGTAGAACCGGCTAGAAAATATTTCAACATATTAGCAACAACAGTTGCTCCCGAATGGTGTTTTCTAATTGGCTACATGCTATTTAAAATAACCGTTATACTAGTTTCTTTGAACAGTCAAATAATTTTAATTAATTTCCCAAATTATTTTATTATTTGAATTCCAAATGAAATTCCTAAACCGGCGTCAACTCTTATCGACACAAGGGTTAACCGCAATACCCAAAGCGTTAGGCGCCCTGTTTCACAGTGCGACTATCGCAGGATGTTTATGCGAATATTCATCGATATTTCTACGGAAGGAGTATCGCTCGGAGGACGCAGACCACTTTTTACGTAATTGCGTTCACCGTTTGTATTCCATTGTTGCCGACTCCGCGGTGACTTATTGCCTCGTTTCTCTTTTCGCGAGAACGGGTCCGAAACTCCGGCGAAGAACGAAGGAAGAGAGCGACAGAAAGTGAGTGAGAGAGAGGGAATTCTTCTCTCGCCCTTTTCATGGAGTTTCCCCGGGCAATCGACCGCAGGACGAACGCGCTGCACCACTCGTAAATTACAAGATACGAACGCACCGAGGAAACATATCTAACGAGGAAATACTGCGTCGACGCGCGGATCGTCTCGCAGGAAGCACGAGTTTAAGGCGATTTGCTCGAAGAGGTTGCCCGCGCGACCTACTCGCGGTGAAACATGCCTGTTTTTTCGCTAGTAAGAAATTCCCAGAGGCTTCTCGTTTGGCTCGTAGCTCAAAATAAAGTCGGCCCATAAATATCGTTTCTCGTCCCGGTGGAAATAAATACAGATACGGTTTATCGATGGCGGGAAATGACTAAACGATTGCCTGGTGCGAGATGATACACGGATCAAGTTTTCGAAGAATGTTCCGAAGATCGCCAGGATCAAAATTGCGGCTATTCAATTTTTGGAAAATCCTGGAACTTCTTTCAAATCCGCAGTCCAGTTATGACTCATGGTAAATGTATGTAAATCAGATTGAAAAGAAGTCATTTTTGTAAATAAATAAAAAGTTGAATTAACATTCAAATATCTATAACACGTAGTAGAATCTGAAAACACCCGTCAGTTTTAGTCGGGTTTCAGTCTTAAGTCTTCCTGTAAGACTTCTTTCGGGTTCGAGATATGTACAAAAAGGAAAATATGAATTGCTAAATAAGAAATCGTAATTTCTGCACAAAATCCGAGGAAATTGCGATAGCGGATTCAACGGTATTCGTTTATTGAAAGACGTCGATTCGGATCGCTCGGGTGAAATGAAATTTCTTTTTTCATCATCGCCCGGAGGAAATGTATTGAACGGTGCCAATACGGTTTTCTCCGACGAATATTTCGCGCCTCGCGGAAATTTAAACTTATTTTCGCGCGCGCGTTCGATTCATGCGTCGTTGATTTCAATACGCCGCGCCGTGCTCGATCACCTCGTAATTCGCAATACCATCCATCCGCGACCTTATTCGAAGTATCCGATAATGCCTGAAGCCCGATCCGCACACGGTCGAAGAAGTATCCGCACGATTGAAGAATATTATTACCGGCACATAATGAACCTCGACTCGATCCGGAAAAGCGTGATTTTCGCTATAGACTGCGAGCACGGTGCTCTTCTCTCCCACGATTATTTCGCAAATTTGATCTCGATAATAATACCGGGGCCAAACACGAAACAAAAATTGATTTGCCGATTTTATCGACGAGCTCGCGGGTAACTAATTGGAAGGTGGTGCGAAATTTAATTTGCGAATCGAGAAGTTCATGTCCAGAGAGCTTGCTGATTTTAAACTGATCAATTTGAATGTTTAGTATAACGAAAAATAGATTCGTTGAATCGTCAAATCAGTCGACTCATCGAAAAGTAGTACTAAATATAATTTACAATCGTGACATCCAAGTGCACCGAACTGGTTGATTTTAAACTGTTCAATTTGGATGTTTAGTACAATTAAAAATAGATTCGTTGAATCGTCGCAAAGAAGTTCACTAAAAAGTGGTACATACCACATATTGTACATGTAATTTACAACCGTGAAATTCATGTTTAAAGATTCTGCTGATTTGAAACTGTTAAATTTAGATTTTTCGTATAATGAAAAATTGATTCGTTGATAAATTCGTTGAAGCATCAAAAAGAATTAATTGAAAAGTGATGGATAATTCCGGTTTTGTCGTATATCAAAAGATTAAATTAAACTTGCTGATGCATCAAAAAGAAGTTAATTGTAACGTGGTACTGGTTGCAATTTGCGAAACGTGGAAGTTAAAGCTCAGAGAGTTCGCAGACTTTAAAGCTATCAATTTAGGTTTTTCAACGAAAAATTGATACGTGGCATCGTTACTGAATTGATCGAAACATAACAAAAGAGTTAATTAATCGAGAAGTTTGAGTTCAGAGAATTTGCTGATTTTATTCGGTTCAATTGTATTGT
Organism: Lasioglossum vierecki; assembly: GCA_028455595.1. Taxonomy (NCBI): domain Eukaryota; kingdom Metazoa; phylum Arthropoda; class Insecta; order Hymenoptera; family Halictidae; genus Lasioglossum; species Lasioglossum vierecki. Next base: position 34,775,764 of record CM052335.1, read on the forward strand.
ATAATGAAAAATTGATTCATGGAATCGCCGATGTTACTTATTGCAGCATCGAGAATAGATTGAAATGTTTGGAAAATAGCTTCCTGTGATTCTTTCCTTTAAATGCAATTTTAAGAATGCATATAAAGAATAATATACAGTTCATTCTCACCTACCATATGTATCCAAAGAAACCTGGTAACATGTAAATAGGCGATCTCATTTATATGCATTGCAATTTTCACGCGAACCCGTATTTTCTCTTCCACGAGAATAAAGTTTCATTTCATTTATAAAGATCGATCGTGGCGTTACGTTAAATCTGTCGCTAATTCTGAAATCTGTATGTGTCAACATTGTAACCTGAATAATGAAATTAATGCTGTTTTAATCCACATTTTACATGAGGGCAGAGTTTACCCTCTGCCAGTGACACTGTTCATTAATCCTCTGTGCTGCTTGAAACGCGACTAACAGCCGTAAAATATAATTCGTTGAACGAATATAAACGCTACTATTCACGACAACAAAATCTGGCAAGTTTAAAGCCGTAACATTAACCTTTATTCGTGAACAAAGATTATTTTGAATGTTCATATTTTCCATCACTCGAATGTATCCAACTTCTGTATCACATAAATATTTTACCGAATAGCTAAATGTAAGAATTTAATGAAAACCATAATATTATAACAACTAGACTGCAGATCATTGTGTATATATAAATAAAGACTAACAATAAAGTTCGCATATATTGATTGCAAGAATACTGTAACCAAATGAGAATTTATTTCTCTCTTTAGTTGTGTTAGTAATTGTAAGTTGTGAAAAATAATCACTTTGTTTTAATTACACCCACTCCGTTTTGCAATAAATGCATAAAGTCCTCAGTCAATTTCTTCTGTGCGAATTGCATTCAATCACATTTGACATTAAATTCTGCAAAAAAAGGGTAACTATTGCCTCGCGTGCAACAATCAGCGTCATTCTAATTTGCATACTTCGGCGAAAAAAAACGCAATAAAATGTCTGCTTTTAGAATAAACTGGCCTGAAGTATATAGGGGTTAGTTACTCGAGCGAATCGTTCCGAAAGAAATGGCTAGACGCAGTCTCCGTACGTCTGAGGAGACTGTACCCATCGCATCGACTCTTTAAAATTCAGTCCAATTATAGCCAACATTAGGGCAATCTATAATGCACTCGGCTTCGGCAAGGACACGATGAAAGGGGCTTTTGCTCGAAAGTTCACGATATTGCGTGCGAATCCTATAGACCGGCCGGAGCGATAATTCAGCTCTGGCTGGACAGCGCATCGTCCACGCCGAGTTTATAACAGAGGACCAGGATACTTGGTCAACGCGATTGCATTTGTCAATACGCTAATCCCCGCGCATTGTTGTGGTTCCGCGGCCATGCGCCGCGCGCGCAAGCTCATGTGCACCATAAACATACTGGGTGCAGCAAAAATTGCCTTGCAAAATACACAAGTATATAAAATACCACATAAAAAGAGGTCTAAATTGACGTCAATAATCTCTTAGAAATTTATCTTTTATGCTGACAGTTAGTCAATATATTAATTCTCAGCAGTCGAGGGGTGACTCGAAATTACCACTAAAAATTGCTGTAATTCACAATATTGTTTACATTATTAACATGTTGCTATCTAATCAATGATTACACATTTAAATATTGTATAACGTACTATATCAATTTTATATCCATAAAATGAACGAAATCATTGTAGAATGTAATTATTCTATGTCAGAAGACGTGGAGTTTTCAAGTTAGAATAACTCTGACTGCAAAGGGTTAATCACAAAATAGAGCCTCTTTATTAAAAAAATTGAATAACTGCTCGCAGGGAAAAGCAAATTTTAATGAAATATGACGGACTGCGGATCATTTATGCAAAATAAAAATGCATAACTTACAGCAGTATTAAAAACGTTATTCTATACCAAACCGTGTCCGAACATTAACAGGAATCACTGTGAATAAAATCGTTGAGAAAAGATATTATTGTCTACGCAGCTCTTCTATCTTGCAATTAATTAATCTATAAAATCGTTGAGACAAGAAATAATTGTCTATGTGGCTCCTGTATCTTGCAATTAATACAGATGATTTTTATTCTGTATAAAAATACGTAGAATTATGAATGTATAAGTATTAAAATGAATGTAGATGATGAACAATGAACACCAATTTTTGAAACCTTTCAAAATCAACAGTGGAAGATCAATTCTTTTGGAAACGTTTCAATGCTGTGCTAGTGTAGACCGTCGAGTTTTCAGTTTTAGTTTTGATCCATCGCAAACAATGGTAGCTCGTTGCAGCGAAAGCCCTAGTCTCTCAAAACGGGGTAGACGTTCTAGGGGGTGAAACTGTAGAATAGGACAGTTATAGTGTTGCCTCTCTCTCTATTGACCGTTTCTACTGTTCCCTACTCGGTCTCTCCTACCCTTGAAACCATCTACTTTGCTTTGTTAGATAATACTTTCTCCCCCCGTGGGAAAGATCTACCAATTTTCCACCCCTGTTCCTCTCTTCTTCTTAGTACACAGCCTACACTACAGCAACGTCTGCCTCGGCCATTGACTGAACTCATGTGGTATCTTGTTTGCTATCCTGTCTCGTGTCATGGGACAGCGTATTTTGCAGACCCCCCCAAAAGAACTACTAACAAGGATTATTTTTTAAAAATTTCTTTTTGTCGTCATGTAGTAAACTAATTGTTCTAATTTTCTCAACAAAGTCTGACTCGTATAATCTAATACTAGAGAAGTTATCGTTCTATCAAAAGTGTCTGAATATTATTCACTGTACTGTGATTCACTGTATGTAGGACGAAACCCCAATTTCGATTTTAAACAGCTCTGGTATACAATATTATTATGAACACCTGTATCCTATCATTTATTGTACAAAAGCTTTAATTATGTATGTAGAATGTAGAATGTAGAATGGAATCATTAAAGTAATTTGTTCGTAACGAAACCCAAGAACACATTCGCACTCGAGTCACGAGCTCAAGGTACATCCTGAAAAAATAATTTTCCAAAAAAGTGACTCACCTTGATGCCGCTGCGTCCTTGCTGCTTCAGCAGCACGTTTTCGGGCTTCATGTCGCAGTGTATAATCTTATTCTTGTAGAGAGCATCAAGGCACTGTAGCAACGAGTACGCGAACCTCCTGACGAGCTGCATACTGAACCCCTGGAACTTGTTCTTCTTGATCAGCTCGTACAAGTTGATGCTGAGTAGTTCGAAGGTGATGCACATGTGTGAGCGGAAGGTGAACGAATCGAACATGTGTATAACGTTCATGGTATCGTCCTTGTCCTGTTCCCTCAGCTTCCTCAGTATCCTGATCTCCTCTTGCGCCTGTCGATGGAACCTTTTCTCGTTCCTGACCATCTTGAGAGCGACGTGCTCGTGCATCTTGTGATCGTAGGCTTTGACGACTTGTCCAAAGGATCCTCTGCCGATGCCTCTGAGCACCTCGTACCTGTACGCCACGTGATCGTGCGCCACATGAATGTAGGAACCTTGAGCGTTATCGTAGTCACAATTGTTCGGCCAGTCTATGATGCCTGGCCTCTTCTTCGCGTTGGCGCCGATGAAGTAGATCTCCGGGTACTTGTAAATCTCCTGGTACTCGTACTCGGTGAGTTTATCCTTGTAAACCTTCATGACCAAGTCCGCCGTGATGGTGATCGTCTTGGGCTTGAACGGGACCCCGTCGAGCGAGCTTGCATCCGCCCTACCATTCTTTACCATGGCAGTGCTGGACTGTCCATTCGCTTGCTGGTGAGAATTGTGGCTCGAGTTGTGGCTGGAATTGTGACTGGAATTGTGACTCGAGTTGTGACTCGAGTTGTGACTCGAGTTGTGACTCGAGTTGTGACTCGAGTTGTGACTCGAGTTGTGACTCGAGTTGTGACTCGAGTTGTGACTCGAGTTATGACTCGAGTTGTGACTCGCGTGGGAGCTCAGGCTCAGATTCAGACTGTCCGAGTTGTTGCCAGTCAGGCTGAGCAGACTGTTGTTCGCGCTGGAGCTCAGACTCGGCAGGTGGGTGCCGACCATATGACCCGCGTGGACCAGATGACTCGGCAACAAATCGTTCGCCGGCTGCGTCAGGGACAACGTGCTCGCCTTCAACGGCGGCAGATGATTGTTCTCGCTCGACGACGTGTACGTCTGCGTCGAGATCGCGCTCGCTGGCACAAACGGGTTCGACCTTGACAGCGGCATCTCGCTACCGCTTACCGATACCACCGACAACACGTCCACCGACACCAACGCCGATGGCGAACGACGCTCAGATGTTCGGTCAGGCTGAGCCAGAACTAGAGCGATCATACTACACAACCACATGCGCCTACGTGATCACGCCGCTGGTGCATCGCTGACGATGACGGTACACAACCCGACCAACGGCACATCCGAACACCTGACCGCCGCGACCAACACGCTCACGCTGTTCCAAGGACGATCCGGGCGTGCACCGTACCAGCAAACACCTGAGTCTCCACATTGGTCTCCCTCCGACGGCCGATTTGTATGTCCACCCTCCTAAGAACTATCTTCGAAACTACCCCTTGATATTCGTGTTCCGTGTTTAGAGCCAGGCTGCGCTCGTGGTAGTCGCTCAGTCCGAATCTAGATATCTCTAGATATCCGCTTCCGTGTCTAGGATAGGGCTCATAGTAGTTACCGAATGACTGTCTGGTTAGATAGATCCTCTAGGTAGATCAATCCGAATATTGCTCGAAGTTTATCTTCGATTTGAACCGCGCCGTGCGATACCTCCCATGGACCGACAATCCCCAAGACCACCTCCAGGTATTCGTATCTACGGCGTGTCCTAATCTTAGTCCTTAATGAGTGGTTCGACAGATCCTCCAGTTAGACAGAGATATCAGTTCGTGCAATATTCATCATACGTGTACGAAACCGCAACGTTGTGTTCCTATTAGCTTACAGTGTATTTGTCGATCGGATAAAAAACATCAGTTTGTTGACGTTAGTCGTTCTTGTGTACCCAGCATGTCGTCTGGAATAAATGAATGAATAGTTTCAGTCTGGTGTCCGTCCGTGAAGAAACGTAAAAAAAGCTGTCGAGACAGTGTTTCGGGGTTGGTGAAAAACCGCTTCGATCGGTGCGCGGCGTCGACACGCGGTCGCGATTCGAAAGATGATGATCGATCGTCTAAAAATATGTTTCCCGGCGTGAATAAACGAAAGAGAGGGCGGAGAGCCTACTCTTTTACCCCGGCTTGTAAATGCAAACGGACTAGAGAGAAGAGTTGCAACGAAACGACGCGATTCTCCGACGAGTAAGCACTACAGAGGCGCAGGGGCAGAGACCCGTTTTCCGGCTGTGGGTTTTTTCGATATGCTTTCGTCGTGTCGTCGCACGAGAGCAACCCCCTCCAAGTTAACTCTGCTGCCACACATATACACATACACACACACACGCACACGCACACACGGTGCAGGGTAGAGAAAAACAAGAGGAACTATAATATGAACCCGCCGGTCTTTCTCTCGTCACTGTGACGTCACTTCCCGACTACGATGCTCAGCTGTCTCTGAACGTGTCCCGGTCTCGGGTGGAATTATTTATCCGGCTCGCATCAATCCCCTTCGCCGTTGCTTGACCCTTCGTCCCTCGTTACCATCGGCCAGTGTCTCCACCTTCTTTACGGCTTGGAAACGACGAGCTGCTCCTTTTACCTTCGCGCGAGCCTTCGAACGTCTAATTCTGTAATCTATCGCGCACGAGGGCAAACGCATCGTGTGTGCGCGAAAACCGTCTGCCTCTCCTGAACCGGGAGGAGGTTATTGGCACCGGGCCGGCCGAGTTTCGACACCTCGTCCCTCCATTCGAACACCCTCGAGATATGTACATGTATATCACGATCTTCGAAATGATTTTTTAATCTCTGGACACTCTGCCACCGGATCGCGAAACTCGAATCACGCCCGGTCTTCTACCCTCTGTCATTATCCGATCCTGTCTCGACTCGCGGTTCCGACGTCGCTGGCTCTTCTCGATGAATAATTAGCAAAGATTAGTCTCGTCGTATCGCGTAGCCAGTGTTTGCTCGTCCAGGACAAACACTGTCACCCTGAATGATATACATGCGAACTCGTCTCGAATTGAACCACGTTATCGTACAAAATCGAGCCACCGTGTCGCTGGATCAGGTCGTGGACCCCGCACCCATGAAAATCGAAGCAAACACGAAGAACCTCGGCCGCACCTTGATAACTGTTTACAAGCGGACGACTATTTGTTTATTCGGGCAATACGGTCGCAGAGTACTTTCGGCGGTACTTGTTCTCGAGCACGGATAAATGCAAAAATTAGTGGACGATTCAGAAACGAGACGGGCTTGCTCGTTTTTTTATCATAGAAACAAAGCACGAGACAAAGTTCCTCGCTCCTGGCACACTGACTGGTTGGCTAGCAGGCTGACTTTTTTCTATCTCGCTCTCTCTCTCTCTCTCACACACACACACTTTCTCACTCTCTCTCACGCTCTCACTCGCACGGTCTCCCACCTTCGCGAATCCGCTGTTCCTCTCCCTCTGTCCCGGTCGGCCGAGTCTTCTATCTCTCTCGCGACGCCATTATGTTTATTCTTTTTGTACCCCCGTTAAACGTTTGATCAGGACGGTTTAGAAGGGGTAGACGACCAGACAAAAGGATGAACGACCAGACTGCCAGGCCGATGCACGGCACTGCTCTTCTTCTCTTATGTTTCGCGTTTGCGGAAAACGACGCGACACTGGCGAAATCCTCGGCATGGATATCTTCGCGGTTAAGCAACGTAGCACGACGCTTCCGGTGGTGAGGAGCCCTCTATAATTTCTACGGACCCAGTCGAACGACTCTGCCGTTTCGTTGCTACACGGTTTTCCCTTCTATGATTATAGATTTCGCGTACAGGTGTTTTTGTTGCTACCTCCCCTTCTTCCTGGCGGTGTATCCCTCTCTGTGTGTGTATGTGCGTGTGTGTGTGTGTATGTCTACTTAGCGTGCGTGCATCCAACCGAGCTGCACACGTTCGATCCCGATAAGCGGCGGGTACGCTTCTCTCGCGAATCCGTTTGACAACATCGATCTCGATCCTGATTTCCCGGCGCACGTTTCCCACACTCAGAGATATTATTCACCACTCACCGACTCATCGAACCACTCAAGGCGCGAGCACTACTTCTCTATTCATGAAAAAAACGCCTGCTGCGACACCCACGCGTGCACTCTCACGTACACGGACGGTTGTGCTTGCCGCACGCACAGATGTCCGCACGTATTCCTGTTTCGATGCAAAGGGGAGGTCATAGATTATAACGTTATCGAGATTGTTGCGTCACCGTTATATTTTAGTTCTCCAACCACCCGTTAAACCAAATATTCGTTCTATTATCACTAAAGCAAGCGACAATATTTATTCGATCGTTTCTACCGAAGCTAGTTTCTCCGTGAATTGTAGAATTGTCAGCACATTCTGACAATATCAGCAGAACGAGTCCTGTTCATCTTACTCATCTGATTTCTCTCTGTGTATTGTATGGTCCAGGGCAGAGCCTCGCTGTCACTGAAACAATGAAAAAAAAACACCGACCATAAACCAATCACCACACGTAGTTCCGTACAATTCCGTATCACTGAAACGACATCGCGAAAATTTTGCAGCTTCTCGCGCCGTCTGTCTCAGTAGAATAGCCAACTAGTTGACTGCCATAACACTTGCGGCATAGAAAGTTTATTTCCAGAGAGGATCAGATCGCAGATTTTACAATGTCGCTGGCTACACAAGCACAATGTTGCCAAGCGAGTTGTCAAGTGTCAAAATGAATTGAAATGAACATCAAAACAATGGAAATAAAGAAACGCGTAAATAAAAATAGTAAATTATATGTAGATACAAATTGAAATTAACAAGACATTAATGAAAAGAAAATTTATAGTCTTTTATTCGCATGCCTTATTTTTTCCCGTAAGCGTTCGAATCTGCAGCTTCAAGAGGGCAGCACCCGGCAATACAAGAATTGTATTTCCTGTTTCCATCAATGTCCACAAACCCCTAACCTAAGTTCGAAACAGTCAGAGACTGACACTAGCGTTATTTTGACCCCACAGTCCGTCAGGGATACTTTCGTAAACGTACGGGTGATATCGTGAGAAATACGTCGTAGTAGCCATTAGTGAAATCAAGATGAGTTTAATGCCGAAAACGTTTAAAGAGCAACGATCCTTTGGTAAGAAAAGTTATTCCATTGTATGTATTTATTTCGAGAAATTCGATAAAAGCTATTTAAACGAAGTGCAAACGAACCATTTCTTGACGACGTTATCACCCAATAGTGCATATACTGTTGATTTATTGACGCGTCGATGGATATGATTTGATAATGCGTTCAAAATAATACCGTTTCGTACGAGTTAATAATTTTCATTTGTACGAATAAGTTATATAAGAAGTTTAAGTATATTACTTTTGTTATTGTGATTATACGAAGCATCAGCTGTTTACAGTTTTCACAATTTATATATACATGTATGTATGTATATGTATAAGTGTAGGTTCGTCTGTATTAATGTGTGGGACTATTTTATATTCTAGCACAACGGGTGGCCGATTTAAAATTGATTAGAGAACGACATACGAATAAGGTGCCCATTATCGTTGAACGATATAATGGCGAAAAACAATTGCCTGTGCTGGACAAATATAAATTCTTGGTGCCAGATTATTTAACAGTAGTTGAACTTATTAAAATTATTAGGTATGCCTTAATGTAACTTCTGTTAAAACATAAAACAAGGAATTGCCATTGACTAATTATGTTTCTTTGTTTGTTGATTGCAACTGACAGACGTAGGCTGCAGCTTCATCCAACACAAGCGTTTTTTCTATTAGTAAACCAAAGAAGTTTGGCTAGCGGCAGTATGACGATGGCCCAATTATATCAGAGGGAAAAAGACGAGGATGGGTTTCTTTATATGACCTTCGCTAGCCAAGAAGTATTCGGGCATTAAAATTATCTGATACAGTGGAACTGTATTTCTCCAAACCATGGAGCTTCATCATTACTAGGTAAACACTATGGGACGCCATATTTGAGTTTTCGAATGTATCGGGATTAGTCCCGAGAATTTTCGGGATTCACGAGGATATTACGGATTTTTCGAGTCACAATCCCCGAAATTCTAGGGGATTTTCCTACATAGTCACTAGATAGATAGATACTTGGTCCCCACAGGATTTCAAAAGTTCATACAATAATCTCCTTCTCCTCTTCTCCTTCCTTCTCTTTCCAATCTCGCCTATCGCCTAATTCCTTTGGGACCTACTTTTTTTATGGTGGGTTCCGAACCACCACAGTATTTTTAGATAGCACATGGAATTTTTCCAAATGGCCGGCTGTGGGATCGAACCCGCGACCATCGTATCCGCAGTCGCGCGCTCTACCCACTGAGCCACGGCACGCTATCGATTTCAATATAGTCGAGAATTCTACAAATCCTTGGGAATCCCGATATATTCGAGAATACTGAAAAATTTTAGGAATCTAAAAATTTACGATCTTCGCATACCTTTAGTGATACCGAATTTCTTTTTCAGGTTATACACTGCGTGCTAAATATTTTTAAGAGACCTATAGAAAGGATTTTAGATCTATTACTTATATCCGCCTTCAACCGAATACGCAGAATCTTTGTGATCAACCCGCAGTACCTGCTGAAATAATTGACAGAACAATCACAATTGACACTTCTGTGTGAGATTGTCAAGGTGTTTTGGGCCTTTGGCATACGCGTCATTCATATTTTATATGTTATACCGTAAGATTAATTGAATTCTGATATGGACGGTAGTGATTATTATTCTTTTAAAATAATTGATTCGAACAATGAGGCTGTTTAACATATCTAGCAAAACCGTATTTAAAGGATAAAAATGATTTATCTATATAAATTTTACGACTTGTCAGTAAAATTCAAAGTAAAAATAAAAAAGTCAGTCTTGACTTACATTTGTTCACTGCAATACACGTTTTGTTAATGTAATCAATTTCAAACATTGCAAATGCGATTGTAAAAATATTATTGTACAAGTAGTAGCCAGTTAAATTCAGCAAACTATACATTGTACGTATAAGGCAGTGGGAAGTCCAATAACTTCCATATGTTCACTATTGGTATGTGATTTAAGTGAAGGAAATTGCAATAGACTTACTTTCTACAAAGTAATGTCGTAAATATTTTAAGTTTTTAATGGATGCAATAGAATTTACGGCGAGTGAACATTTTTATTGTTATTCAGAACGATATTGGCTGATGTAAAGGAATTTTTTCAGTGAAGCCTCTAGGTATTGCCTCTAGACATAGAAACATTAAAGAAAGTGTTCAATGTGTATTACTACACAATATGTAACATGTGTTGGTATGTGATAATATTATTAGATTTTAAACGATTATATTAATTATACTTCTCGGTACCATGAATTCTACGTTCATCCATACTTTTTTTCTAAATAGGATGAATAAATTCGCTGCTGCTAGTAGCATCTTTTGCTAGTTAATACTTGGACAATTTATGAAAACTGTTATTTTCCACTTTCATTCTGAATTTGGACACGTTACAAGCGCACTTTTCTCTTATTTTCATAGAAGTAAATTAAGAAAACAAAAGTACCTGTCATTAATATTAATAATGGATACAATTTACGATTGCACCAGTAAGACAATTCTACAAGACTCAAGAAATCAATAGCAGAAAGTAACTCGAAGCTGGATTACTTTTCGTTAATCACATTTATTGTTCCTCATTGTAAATAAATTATAACTTCATTACACAAGAAATTATGTGCGCAATAAAGACTCTTTTACAATACATACATTGCTTCCTAATTTTTTTTTTTATTATTTGACGTCGCTTTGTGGTTTTCCGAACCACAGTATTTAGATGACACATGGAATCGGAGATTCCAGAGATCCGCAGTCGCGTGCTCTACCCTCTGAGTCACTGCGAAGTCCTAATCAGTCCTAATCATGGAAATCATTAACTTGCGATTCAATCTTTTCGATTCGAACGAAATTTGAAATTAAGCGGTTGCCATACAACTTCCGCTTCCATCATGGCGGCACTTCCGGTAATCAGTTCTCGAGTTTGTCGAGAACCTAGCGCGACGTACAAATTCTACCGTAGAGATTCGAAATTACCGATCTTTGTACAGCTGCAAATCGATGCCATAAGATACAATGTCGGGTGGGTATAAAGGTGAGCGGTAGGGTTAGATGCGGGGGGTAAGAGGCAGAGAAAAGGTAAAGGTTAGAAGAGGTTATGAACTCTAACCCACGGATAGTTGACGAAGCCTAGTTGTTTGGTATGAACTGTCCAAATGACGCATAGTCGGGCCAAACATCGTTATTAATTGTACAGGTGAGTTTGTCTAATGATTACTTGTTTACCTTTGTTTAGTTTTATCATAATCCTTCCACCGATAACGATACACCAAGTCTCGAACGATGGCTCGCCCACGTAGTATTAATTTATATGTACACGTCTTACTATGTTACAAAACACTAATTGCTCGTACGTTCTAAGTTTACGGATTATCGGTAAATGAACAATTCGATTTTATTAATGGCGATTTCGCGATCATGTTATTTTGACTTTATTGTGCAATATCGCTTTCCGTCGATCCTCAAGTCACTTTGTTGGAAACGTTTATTTCGTGTCTGTACAAGTAAATCTTTTATTTACCTCGTATTTTTGTGTTTGATATAATTCGAATTTATTATCGAATGTCTTTGGGGGAGTGTTCGGGTCTTATGATCACGCAAAACAAAGAATATTTTGAAATGTACGAAGGAATGGTTATTTCTTATCTTTACAAAGAAAAGAGGTGACGTTATTACAACTTGTTGAAAATTAAGGCGCATAAATTGAAGTACAATTAGCGCAAAGAGATAAAAGAATTAAACGATGCACAATTAGTAATGCAGTTTAACGCGGCCTGTAGGATTACAACGTTAAATCTGTGTCGATGCGGTGATGGAGTAGGTAGGAGGTAACCTTCGGACCCACAAGCGACCTTTACCTGTGAAGTCCGGTCGTGTAGAAATAATTACTCTCGAGTGACTATTCTTCTTCACTGAAGCCGTTCCAAGAAGTCTGTAGGTGACTCGGAATGACCACTCGAAAGGTTATACGGCTACGTAGTATTTTTAAAAACTAGTCATTTTAGCCGCCGAAAATAAACAATTATCTCCGATACATATGAAAAAACGAAGCCTCAAAAATCGTCGTTCAGTTTATAAAAATATTTTCAGTTGTATAAAATATACTTTTCGGCACTAACGGTGGAGAACTCCCTCTTACCTCTTTGTTATTTAATATTGACATTAAATCGAAAATCAATTCTGTTCTTCTTTCAACAATAATTAATATTTCATGTATATTTATTATGTATTTACGGGAGTTTATTGTAGACATACCAATTAAATTTTTTTTCAAAAAAGTTATTAAAGGCACTGGAATTCTAATCATCGAAGAAAATTGTCGGGGTTGATTTAATTTTAATTTGTAAAACGCCTGATGCCGCGAGTAGCGGTACAAATGTTCTATTGCTCCTTAAAACGTTATTAACGGCAACGAAATTCTAACGATGGAAGAAAATCGTCCGGGTCTATTGAATTTGACCAGGTAGCATTGGCGACCGATGCCACGAGTAGCGTTCCGAGTTTTACCTGTTGCTAGAATCGCTAACAAGCGCGCCGAGGCAAAAGGATCGGAGCAAGCGTGACGTCGTTGTGCGAGGTGCGCCTAAAAGCGCGTATCTACATTTTTGCAATGAACACTTCGTGTTTGACCTATTCTCGATCGACGCGGCGACCTCGAGTCTCAACCGATAAGTCATCAGCGGGCGTGTATTACATGACATAACCTGTAACGTTCGTCGAGAGGCCACACTATGCGGTCTTCCACGGCGAATGCTCTCGCTCAGGTAGAGAAGCAGGCAAGCGGGGCGAGAATGCACCTGGCTGGTGTGCCTTGGCGGTACACAAGAGAGTGACCTGCCAACCTGCCAGTACTGCGAACGGCCTGGCTGCGTTCACCTGCGCAAGGTTGCCTTCAAACTTCGACGTGGTGTTTTCGTGTACGACCGTGCTTCGGAACGGCCTTTGTGAAAAGATCTCGTTCGTCGCAGAACCGTCCTACTCCCACCGATTACGCCCGTTCAGTTTTCGACTCGAGAAGAAAAACGGACACATTCGTTTCCTTGTGATCGCGAATAGATAGGTTTCCGCGCGTATTACCGCGTGGCTGGCTACGTTATATTTTCAGAACTGTGCGTGACCTGTGAGAGCGCCACCGCCGACACACGTAAATGCGGTGATACAGGTCGACCCAACAGGTAGTGTATTGTGCGTACCCGTCCTCGAACTTTAACGCGAAGAGACTCGTCGCGTGTTTTTCCTAAGGTCGACGCAAACGAAACCGTTCGTTCGAACATGTTGAACGACGCTGCCGAGGATCGGCTGGCTGACGAATTCGTCGGAAAAGCCCGAACTTAAACGCGTCGGGCTCGGGTTGACCTTTCTCGTTAATGTAACCGTATTTTGAATTTCTCATTCAGGAATTCTTATTACGGCGCACGAAATTCCACGGGAGTCATCCCGGGCACGACGAGATACGGTAATATTTAACGGTGACACGTGTCTAAACAGGTCAATGGCTCGAGTTTGGAAAAAAAGAGGACCGTGGAAAGAACAGGTGTTAAGTTAGAGTCGTGTGATTCTTGCGATCGAGCAACAAAAAAATGATGTTGAATCTGAAGCGTGACACTTCCGCGTGGATCAGATACGTCTGGGCAGTATCGATCATGCTACGGAGATAACGCCGGGAATATTCGTACGAACGTTTTGTGAACATAGAAGCGAACTCGGAAGTCGAATAAGAACAAATTCGCGTGTGTGTGTGTGTATATATATATGTATGTATTCTATGTATGTATGTATATGTACCGCTCTGTCTATTCGAAAGCGGACATGCTTCTCAAGTTGAAAGTTTATCGTCGTGATTAGAAAGGGTGAAAGAGAACGTTCCCTGTAATACGATGTAACGAGCGCGAGGTCTAAGAATGCGAACTATTTCGGTGCAACGGTACAGGCACCGTTTTCTCGTGTTACTGCACTGCGACAGAGCGGTGACGAAGTCGGATCACGAGTGTATGGAAATGGACCATTCGCTCTATGACAGCCACCACAGAGAGTAGCATGGACGTGGTATCGGCATGCGCCTAACCACGTAGCAACCTACGAATCGAACGACTCGGGGTCCATCTCTTTCACTTCTTAAAATGGTAGGGGGGAAAAGGGTTACGGCGGGTAGGGGCGCCCGGCAAATGCTCCAGTTTTCATTTTTACACCGGCCCCTCGATGCTTAGGCCTTTAAACGATACACTCTGTTTGCCTAGACGCCGACTATACACGATCACGACTTAACCGATTATAACGAGATGCTCCACTATCCGAATGTTAGGTAACCCTCTCGGAAAAAAATTCTACACCACGACCGACCCGAGGGAACCATTATTTAACTTGTTTATCCTCTAAAAACCAGAATGGTGAACTCACTGTATGTCTACGTTTAGTTTAATTCGAAAGAAATGAGTAGCGTTCGTGTTTAATAGATTCCGGTTGGGAAAAATAAATATTTCATGCATTACGCTTGCCGGGTAATTTTTGATAATACCGTATATGTGGAGGAATGTTCTAGAGAGAAATTTTTCTCGTTAATTTTTCTTCGCGTATTACTTACGGAGTTTTATCGGCATACTTGACCGCGTCTTTGCGTCATTAGCTGGCAGGAGGACACTGATTGTTTAGGTAGTACGTAACGTGTGGAACCGTGACATCAGCGTAGAAATATTTTTTTTTTCCCCGAGGCGTGGGTAATTTCAAGAGTCTCGCCAAGGCATGACAATTGGTTCGTTTTTACAGATAGACATGGACAGGGATCGTAGGGAACAGCGCGATCACGATAATTTAAATGAGAACGAGGCAGAGCGAAAAGTAGGAATGGATTTTCGTAATTTGTCCCATCATCGTGGCGTGGATCATGCGGCTGACGCTGATGCGGAGGTGTTTTCCTGTTTCAATATCTTTGATTTCGAGAAATACAGAAATGTTTTTATAAAAATAATAAATGGAATATTTTAACTTTTTGTTTCATTTCATTGCAGCGGGAGATGGATGTCGATCAGAACGATCGCGTCGAGAATCTTCACGACGATAAGATAGATCAAAATATCGGGAGGAATTTTCATAATTTAGCCCACCATCCCGCTATGGTACGTTTCTTTTTATGTTTAGTTTAATTACAAATAGAATTGTAGAATTTCTTTAACGATTAATTTCTAAATTATTTATTGTGTTTTTTTTTTAGAGGGATGTGGAGAGGGATCAGAACAATCACGTGGACAACGTGCACGACGAGAAGGTGGATCACAAAATTGGGAGAGATTTTCGTAATTTAGGACCCCATGCAGGAATGGTTCATCTACACTCTGGAATTGAGCATTTAAATAATGTTGACGTAGAGGTAAGACCTTCGCTTATCTATTCTTATTTGTTTTTCTTGTATATTTTAAACTTATATTTCTTACTTTTCCAGGTAAAACTAGCAAGAGACGTCCGTGGTTCGTTAGGCCTGGGATTGTCACTCGAGTTATGCGTAGTCTGTGGTGACAGAGCTAGCGGAAGGCATTACGGAGCAATAAGCTGCGAAGGCTGCAAGGGTTTCTTTAAACGTAGTATTCGAAAGCAGTTGGGTTATCAATGCAGAGGTAACAAGAGTTGCGAAGTTACCAAACACCATAGAAATCGGTGTCAGTATTGTAGATTGCAGAAATGCCTCGCCATGGGCATGAGAAGTGACTGTGAGTCTTTCATGTTTCTCAGGAATCTCCACCAATAATCGATAAAATAAAGAGAAGAGAAAATGAATTTTTAAGATAAATTCTTTACAGCCGTTCAACACGAGAGGAAACCAGTATTGGGGGAGTCCGCGGGAACAAAAGTAGGAAATCGAAGTCCCAGAGTTAAACCAGAGCCACAGCAACCAGTATCCGAAGCACCTCCAACCTGGGAACAACCGGAAAGTCCTAGTATGGAAGACCAAAGTAGCGATAGCGATCTTAGCGATGCTTTAACATTAGCAAGAGAACGTTTACTTATCTCGCATGCTCTGGATAGCATGGCGAAACTTATCGGAGATGTACGTTTCGTTCTTTTACGTAAAACGCATTGCTATTTTACACGTTGTTGCACTAATCTATGATTTTTCAGAGTGTTAACGGTTCGAGTGAACCCGAAGAGGAATGGACAGGACAATTAATATCCGAGAGGCATACGCTTTTCGAGTTAAGAGCACCTAGTCCAGCGCCTGCATATTTATCAATACATTATATTTGCGAGAGTGCGGCGAGATTACTTTTCTTGTCTGTTCATTGGGCAAGAGGAATTCCTGCATTTCAAGCATTACCGTGAGTAATCGGACAATACACGTGCTCCAAGCAAAACTGCTAGATATGACTGTTAAATTAAACGATGGTGTGCATTTGTAGATCTGAAGTTCAAACAACGTTGGTACGCAGTTCCTGGGGGCAGCTCTTCACGTTAGGCCTTGCACAATGCGCGTACACTCTGTCGCTTCCTAGTATTCTAACATCAATAATCAATCATTTACAGGCTAGCATTACGCAGGAAAAGATCACCGCTAGCAAAGTGAAATCTGTTACCGAGCATATATGCAGACTGCAAGAATCTGTTAGCTCGCTTCATAAATTACAAGTGGATTCTGTTGAATATGCATACCTTAAGGCGTTAACTCTATTTAGTGCTGGTAATTAAAAAAAAAAAGATGATGGTTGACTGATTGAATTATTATTAGAGATGGGATAAATTTCAATATGTACTTATAAATTCAAGTCAATTTCAAAGATCTAGGTCTGCTAGATTCGAACCTGCTTGTAATATCGTTGATCCTATCTCCAATTGTGATTCGTTGGGCTATTTGAAGTAACTTTTTGGAAGGCCCTGTGTACAGGGTAGTACTATATGAAGAAATAACTGTTTACTTTTCCAGATAATATCTTGGCCGGTGTTTGGCGCAAGAAGGTCGAAGTTTTACAAGAAGCTGCCTGGACGGAATTGCAACAACGCGTGGGATCTGATCGTTTACCTCGCCTTCTTCTAAGGCTTGCGCCACTCCGCTCGTTAAACCCTAGGGTTTTGGAGGACTTGTTTTTCGCCGGTCTAATCGGTAGAGTAAGCGTAGCTAGTGTAGTGCCTTATATTCTTACGATGCACGATTACAAAACTGAACCGGAGAGTCACATGGGGTGACAATTACTATCTGTGCAATGTAAGTCGTGACCTAACAAAGTGATATATACGTTAGTGCTAAATGCCTTAAATATTTTTATACGCTGAGGAACAGAGGAAAAGAAATTAGATACAAAGCGACGTTGTTTATTTTTTCCGTCAAAAGGACTGCACGCCTCATTTCAGAGAAAGGTGTCGAAACTCAGGGTAGTATTTTAACTTGTTAATCAGATATAACGTCTAGTTTACAATGTTCTAATGTTTGAACATTATCTTTTCTTTTTTTTTTTATTTATTGTAAATTCACTGCCTGATGTACAAAACTTTCCATGCTGCGCAAAGACCTTTCATCAGCGACAACATGTTGCTATTGATAGGACGAATATTTGTTATTAAAAGCGACTTAATATCATTGCCCCTGCTATAGATTTATACTTCACTTAAATTGTAGCAGTATTATAAATCATAGGAGTAAAGTAACGATTACGCATAGCACGGTAATATGAAGACCAAACATTATTTTGTTTGAAATGTCGCAAAGTGGTTCCAAAGTCCAAACGCGTGGTTAAAAACTAAAAAGTCAACTTTCAGGTAGGCATTTTTTAATTATCGGATTGGGTGCATATCGTGATAAATTATACGTATATCGGGAAAGTTTTGTATTGGCATATAGTTTAAAACGAATAGATGGGGCAATATGACTATATTTGTAATTTATTGATAGTAAAAGAGTAGCCCTTAATTGAATTAGCTACTTTGTCTATGTTAATTGAAGTTTCGTACGCGAAACTTTTGTTTGCCAATTCTCGAGGTTATGAAGCAAATTGATCAATAAAAAAGGAATGAAATTGTTTGTAGGTTGGAATCTTTCGAAAGAATGAAAAACGTTAGTAAATTGATTTCTTTGTGAATATTGAACGCTACATTTCCGTCCGACAAGAGAAATAGCAAAATGTAACTTATATTTTATTACATTATGTAAAAATTAGAAACGTTATTTCGAAGAAAGAGGAAAGATAACAAGTATATAAGTATTAGTACAAAGAAATCGCATATTTCGTCGATTTTGTTAAAAGTGAAATGAAATATGCACGCGTTTTACTTATTTTTGTTTCAGACAATTTTCGTTACGTATTAAGAGAGCGAAATGCATTGTGTTATCCGTTTAATTTAAAAAAAAAAACACAAAGTGTGCAATAATACGACAAAATTCGTGCAAAATTGAATACAGAAAATAGCTTTATTTTAACAAAGGAAATCAAGATTATGGTCCAACACCATCAACTGAATCGTGATACAACACGAATTATATTTATTACGCAATCAAGTATTATTTACTTCCTCCGAGAAGGACAATAAAAGTATATTTTTTATGGAACCAGGAATACTTATCAAATACTTATGCAACAAACAAATAATTATTGTATATTCGTTTACTTCAATGAATGTACATTTTGTATTGTATTAATGAAAACTGTATACATTTAATATCGAGTAATATTAAATGAAGATAGCTATAATTAAATATATTATTTGTATGTACTTGAATTACGAAGCAGTGAAGAATAGGATTAATATTTGCAGGATAAAAAAACAATAATCTTATGTATTTAATGTTATTAATAATGTTTAGAGCATTGATATTTTTGCAAGGTACGTTGTGCAGAGTCGTTAAATATTGTTAAGCTATTCAGAATTGTTAATGTTCATAGAAACTGTTCAGCTGGTTATGATATTTCCATCAATATCTTGATAATTCATAAGCTTGTACTATACTTCTAGCAATGTTCTATATCTAGTTAAATTTAAGCATCCTTTTTAATTCGATAATCCAAAGATTAAACAACAATACATTTTTTACAGATATCAATTGTAAATTATACTTATTAACTAAATTCTGATTTAATTCATAGAGAATACAACTAGCACGTAATAATTGTATTTTCAATTATGAGAAAGAGGTAATTGTTTTCTTTTAAAAAGAAGGCACTGCAGTGCATTATTTCAGCGATAATTTTCTTGTATCTTCATGCGTGGTGTTTAGTTTACCACATTTGTAGTTCACAACAGAGAGACCTTTACTAAACATTACGGTATACAATGTTCCACACAACGGATGTCGAAAATTACCTATTCGAAAGTTGGTAAATTGAATGTGATACAATAATTCTCGTGTGTGAAATACTTGACAGACAATACAATTAGGACAGATTCAACCTGTTTAGGAAAGAGAACTGTATGTAAATATAAGACCTGTGCCTGTTTGAAAAAGAGAGAGAGAGAGAGAGAGAGGAATATTTATATGAAATATATAGTAGTTTTGTAAGTATGTAAGTTGAACAAAATGCAAGAGACCTGAAGTTTGTTGCACTTTCAGTTTTATTATATCGTCGAGTTCTGTATATACGTACATGTTAATTGTGGTATAACTTGAAATAACGCATAAACAGAAACTAAAAAAAATCAATAAATAACGATTAGCTCGTAAAGTCGTTTCCGATTCCGAGTCGTTTCCGATTTTCTCCGATGATCTCCGATGATAAACACAATTATATAGGAGGATGTGGCGTGAACCATGCTGAAATTATATTGCAATTATTTTATTTAATAACGATTCAATCCTAAAAGACAAATGTTTCTACCCCTAACTAACGCTTGTCAGTCTTTCTGAGAAAGTAAGATATATCTATATTAACAAACTCCTACACATTTTAATGAGAACAATGGCTAGTTTATTTATAAACAGCCTATTAATAATTAATAACAACGACTAAGGTGGCTGACTGCTGGCCTTTACAATAAACCTACCAAGTATTAAAAGTTAATGTATATAAAAAGGACTGTGCTTTAGAAAAATCTAAAAGAATTCTGGAATACATATTGTAGTTCCTATTTTAATATATAATCGTTGGAATGTTAAGCATTTATGGGAAAAAAGAAATATTGGAGAGAAAGAAATGCAAGAGTGAAATTTCGCTCCATACATAAACGACCCAGTTCGTGGACAGGAGGAGGGTTAATAATTGTAGAATAAAATCTATAAAGCAGATGATCTGAAATGTGACCAGCAATACGAGGTCCACTGGAACAATAACTCTGCGCTACTTTTGCATCGAGCGCTTGAAATCTACGCGGAAAGTGGAATAGGAGGGGGTCACGAAGGAACCCAAAAGCTGGCTGGATAGGGTCGTCCCTGTGCAGTGAGTCACATCCTAAGATTGCTTGTAGAGGCGCTTTGCCGCCATAGCCGTTTTACCCACTAGTGTTTGTGAATCGGTTTTTCGTATGAAAGTCCGAGTCGATGAGTGGACTCGAGGTTCAGTTGTGGTCGGTCGAATGCACGGAAAGTATGGGCATGGGAAAGAGCAAGATACGTTAAGTCACGCTAACGTTCTCCTCATCTCGGCGAGAAAATCTATTTCTCCCGACACAGCGCCACCGAATATTTTAATACTTGTGTAAAACCGGCTATTCCACGGACAGGTAGACAGGTATTCTTGTTCGGCCGTTTCCAAGTTGAGTGACACACCTCCCGGGAGCATTATCTCCTTTATTCTCTTCGGAGCAGCACAAACAAAAACCGAATTGCCCGACGAACGTCTCTTGAACATTCACTATTATCACCTTCGTATCGTGAGCCAGTGTTACATCGTGATAGTCGTAGAAAAATAATTATTCAGTGTTCCGGTGATAGTGCGAAACGTAATGTTGTAACAGTGGTGTTGAAATAAAAATTATGCATTATCATTTCGTGGCGGGAAATCGGTTTTGAAGAAGCGAACGTCACCAGGTATGTTGAACCACCACCGAAAGCCACAGCTCACATTCGATCATGCTAGAAATTATTATTCCATGTTTCTTCCCTTTCTTGGGCAGTTCCAATGTGCGTGCGTACGTGTGTCTGCTGCACTATTTTATTTGCATAGATATCATATGCAATCGCTATTTTTAATGAAATCGTCGACGAGTGAAGTCGTTCAAATCTACGTACAGTATAGATGGCGAATTTGACGGTGTGTGCGAGCCTGTGCAAATTAGATCACACGTCACGAATCCCTTTGTGTTTTGTTTCCTACATTTTTGTATTTATGTTGGCGATTGTAGCGTCTATGGCAGTGTACAAGCTTGTGTAACAAAAATGCGATTCATCTCATGGATGCGTTGGGATATGTGTTCATTCGCAAAACTCGCTTTACATTTTTATTCAGAAATTCGCTTCTTCGTTGCACGCTTCCTTTTTTTTCGTTCAACACAAAAATCCATCCTTTCATTGCAAAAAAAAAACAAGCAAACGAATGAGTTACACTAGTTTGTGTTTTATCTTCAGTTTTCAGCTGGCCTTCCTCCGTGATTATCCCTCCGGATTTTCAGTTCTGATTAGGAAAAAAAACATTTTCTTAATTTATTCGAGGACGCGGAGCTGGCTGTGTTCTCCCGCCTCCGAGAATCCTTTGGAGTCTCTCGGCATTTCCCGGAAGGCGATGCTTTTTCTCCTCCCGTCAACGGGATCCGATTAGAGACACTTTCACAAACCTTAAAAAGCTACGCAAATGCCGAAATCGGCGCGCAAGTGGACATTCTGGAGGTCTCTGTCATATTTATTTTTATTTTTCTCGTATCCATCTCCCGCGGCATTGTTGCGATAACGATAAAAAAAAATGAAACACCGATAATTAAGGATTCGAGTTGTATTTCGAGCCCGCGCGTAATGATAAGCCCACCTTCATTCGTGTACTTTTACTTATCATAACAGATGTATTCACCTACTTCGATGTATCGAATACAATTCGCGTTAGAATGTTAACAATTAATTTGCTGCATTCTCTAATTTTTTTAAATTTTCCGAATCGATCGTGTCTAACACCTTTTTAAGTCATTTGTACACACCCACTGGCGAGCGTCCCGATTGGCAATTTCTATTGATTGATAATTTCAAAATGCGCCAATCGCGTGCGTTCAACTATGTTCTTACGGTTTTACTGCAATCGATTGCAAGTGGTTGTGTAACGTACGAGGAACATGTCCATACATGTATATACATACGATCACTACCTTATATTGTCAAACTGAAGCATTTTATAAATATGAAAAATCACAATCAGAATTTCCGATAAATCGATGGAACAGAAAAACGAAGTTTAGGGTCAGTAGTCAGCCATTCTGAAAATAAATTGCTTAAGAATAAATAGCTACATACTAACAAATTATTATACATTTGAATAAGCATAGCGTTCAGCTTATTCCTCACTTCTCATGTACAGCTTTTTAAAAACAGGAAATACTGTATTAACAATAAAAACGCTTGACAAACTTATAAAATACAATAACAAAATACAATAGAGACAATAACAAATTTATTTCTTCGGGTGTATATCGTGAAAAATATTTAGACAGATATACTTTTGTTACCTTTCCGAAGTAATATAAAATAATCACTTTTAGTCGGCTGACTACCGGAACGGTAACTTTACCACGACGCGACGTTCAGATAGTGTAGCGTTATACAATCGCTATCAGTTTTGTATATTTAGAGAATTGTGTATACAACAACAAGTTTACCTTCATTCAGGCTTATTCATTGAATTTAGAATGACGTCAGATTCGATTGGAAAGCAGACGAACATTTCGATAATAATAGCATCGATGACAAACCTTATATTATTACATCGGAGAAAGATTATAAAAAGATGGGCATTCAATGGCTGCTACATACAATGTTAAGAAAGGAGATTCGCGTAAACACTGCGGGTAACGCGAGCATTCCAGTTACAACTTGAGAGATAAAGATGAACGACGTTATTCCGGTGTACTAGCGATAATTTCGTTCGCCGTTGATTTCAATTTTACCTGTATGCGTACCGTGTGTCACTTGTGTATCGTGTTCAGAACTGTCGACACGGTGTATACTATCGCTCTAAGGTTCTCCTTCTTATCTACCGACGCCAGTCGAGTCTCCGTCGTGTGTAACGTTTCGGATTTTCCATGAAGTGGCTCAGTTTGCTCGATATATTTCTGCTGTTCGTACCTACCACCCGAAAACAAAAGTCCTCCGGGTGATCGACGAAACGAGGGGGGCGGGCCCGAGGTCGGCGAGGATGATTAACGGTGGAATTACCATTTTAGAAAGTGCAAGAGGTCGGCCGGCGAGGGGTCCGAGGTGAACAAAAAGGGAAAGCGGAAACGAGCAGCGGAAACCGAGATCCAGCCTCCGGCGGCGAACAAACCAAAGGAGGCACCGGCACCGGCACCGATCCTTGAGATTAAACGGAAAACCATGGATCACACGCTGACAAAATGCGACGCCAGGGTACCGAAAGTCACGCCGATCACCGACGACTACGAGATCAGCAATCACGTGCTCGGGCTTGGGATCAACGGGAAAGTCGTCCAATGTTATGACAAAAACACCAGGGAAAAGTATGCGCTCAAGGTGAGATATAATCAACGGAATCGAAAAACCGCCTTTTGTTCCTGCGTCCCCGGTAATGAGTTTGCCAGTCCGCTGTCAATGCCGATATCTTGAAAATGCGGAAAAACCTACCGTGCGCTTATGTTTGTATTAGCTTGGTAATGAACAACGTAGCAGTCAGAAGAGTAAGCGAGGTTGTAGGGAGATAAGGCGAGAGGAAAAAGTAAGGTAATTCGTGAGAGCTTGATAAGTACCGTCGTGCGAATTTTTAAAAATTGCGGAACAGCTTATTGTCGCATGTACTTGTGTTTGTACTGATTTAAAATTTAAATAGTCTGGAAATACCTTTGAACAACGCTAAGGCTATTGCCAGTCCACAGATCAGTCTAATTCTAAACAGCTTGGGGACAAGGAAACTTGGGAGCTACCTAATCTTCTCTAAGAAACTTTATCCATTAAATTCTGAACACAATCGTCAGCGAGATTGTTTACAATAATACAGTACTAGATGGATATATAATATATAGGATGCTACTTAACCTCCTTCTGGCAGCTTCATTTACCAGATCGTTTACAATAGTGCAGTTTATATCGTCGTCTACGATAATATCTATTAATATATGAATACAGTTCGTAGCTCGGCAACAGGTTCTGTATGGTACCGACGCGATGATGAATTTTAGCGTCTCTGCACTTGTTTTCAGCTGCAGGCGGCTGTCAAAGTAGTCTGCAAACACTGACGTACCTCGTGCCCATACTCGCTGGGATTACCATCTTGTTTTTTATCGTGTTGCAACCTCGTAAAGATTAATTAAAATTTTACGCACGATCGGTGATGCAATGTTCGAACCGCTCGGCTGCAAAGAGCCGAGCACGAAAAACGTGTTCCGGAAATCGTTGGACATTTCTGTGTTTGGAAACGTGTTCCTTGGCTCCGATAAACAGAATGGCGTACTTTTACGAGGGTTTTCTTTTTTGAAAAGCTCTTATCGAGATACCCCGGTAAGCCGGAAAGAAATGTGTTTGTGTACGTGTGTTCTTTTGTGTAACATGACACGCTCGACCTTGGCTATTTTTGGATACTCGAGGTACTATCATTGGTGTTCTCTTGATATCCGGTGTGCGTAGCTCTGCATTTACGATTCACGTTTTCGGGGATCAGTGATCCCTCATGGTGTGTGGATCGACAGCCGCTTAACCGCAGCGAAGTACGATCATCGACTAACGATGTCCAAGCGAGACCAGACCGCGAGTCATCCTCTATTTATACTCGATGATTTCCCGTTCGACGATTCCAACCATGCGGTGTATCGGCTCAGCGAGCCCTCGCGCCTTTTTATTTTTACTACATCTCCTTGGAAAAATTCGCGAAGCCCGTGGATTTGCGGCTTCTCTCACGAGTGATTTGTTGTTCTTGGCTTCGGTAAGTTCGCGCGCAAAATTTCAAACTAGACGGAAGTGCTATGAAGGCTGACCATCCAGATCAGTGTTAGCCTATTATACCACTCGAAGTAGCGAAAGTATCTGCTCGACATTGTTTACTTCTTGAATGCCAGCCCGGTAACCACAGAAATGCCGTAAAATCAACACGGATTTTCAATAATTGCGCTGCACCACAAGAAAGCATAGAAATTTTCTTTTACATTGCAGTCTTAAATGAAACTATTAGATGACGTTATTGAGGATGACTAGTTCACAATGAAAGTTGCTGTTGTTATTGAAGGTTCCATTAAAAAGTGTTCAGCCATGTACCATAAACTTTTCAAAATTATGCAATAATTACCGGTGGGTAATGTGTTAAGAAATAAACATGGCAAAGTCAACGCTCTTCCTACCGGGAGCGTAATAGGATTTTAATGACTGGATTGCAGACTTTATTCATCAGTGGAAAGATTAAATGAATTGAAGAAAGCAATTTTTTATTTTATCACGGTGTTTAACGCACCCGCCTGTTCTTCAGCAAATTAGGCGAATTATGAACACACATGCGCACACATGGCTCGCGATTTTTGTACAGGCGACAGGTACAAGACGGTTGTTATAGTCAGTCGTTTATCCCACTCTAATCGCCTTAGGTTCGCAGCATTTGGCCGATGACTGATTACCGAATCGTCCAGTAAACACTATGTTTGCCAAGAAAATATTTACAACTCATTTTCACTTAAGCAAAACCGATTCGCCTGTGTTATTGTTGCCACCGAAACATAGGGTAAATGTACGTAGGTATTACTGCGATATCATTTCCTAATGATATTAAAATACGTAAAAATAAGTATTTTGCTGCCTCAAGATCAAATCTTAAGATTTGAAAAAACATTCTTCATAAAAGGTCAAAATAAGGCCATACTTCTACATATTTCGATCGCTAAAGGACTGTTGTTCACATGATTGTAAATTGATGATTTACATGATTACGACGAGATTAAATCGAAAAATAATAAAGCAAAGTATATCGATTTAACTTTCAAATGTTCTCTTATGTTGTATTAGGTTTTTGATAATTACTATTTCATGATAAATTCGGAATAATATTGAAATAAATTATGATCGTAGCATAATACCGCAGTAATCGGTACAGTTATTCTATGTGACCGGAAATATCGCTTGTTTACATAACGTCCCGAAAGCACAACGATGCAAATAAAATATAACCGTACATGACACGCGCGAACCAAAAGATACACGGTTGTGTAACTTTGTATATGCAGTTGCGTGGACAATATTTTGCGACGTGTCACGGTTCGCTTTGTTGAATTTCGCCAATGTAACATTCTGGATTGGCATGATCGATCGGCGCGGTGCACGATTTTCGAAGCTCGTGCAACTTGTCAATTTAATAATGTTTTATGTCTCTCTCTCTCTCTCATGCTCGGAGACGTAAATTAAATACACACGTGGTTCGGAGTGGTGACGCGCGCGGGTGTATCTGACTAAATGGACGAGAATAACTGATAAACTTAAACGAAAATATGTCGTTATTTATATAGAAATGATGATCTCATGTTTGCCGACGTTGACACCGTTGATACATTCGACGGTATTGATTTATTCCACAACGAATAGGACTATCGTCCTAGTTGGTTCCACGGTCAGCTGTCGTAGCAATTAATATTCAAACTATCACGAACTTTATCATTATTTTTCTGTTTCTCGCGCAATGCTATCAGCATCGTTCGAGCACGGTCACGAAAGTATACCGGGTGGGGCATTTAAATGGGAACACCTAAATATCTCGGTTATTATTAGTCGTACAAAAAATCTCCACAGAATAAAGATGCACTGTTTCAAGGGGCAAATTTGATGATGGTAAAAGTTTTTTCTCAAGGATATTTTTATAAATGAAATCATATATTTTTTTGTATATAACAAAATGACTAATTATTATTAATTATTAATTACTAGAGAATGTGTTTTACTTACGCCGCAGGGAATAGAAAACACATATAGATCGTTTATTACGAGACTTCAGTACTCAGTCAATGTCAATGGCCATCATTTTGAACACGACATATGATTTCGGAACACGTGAGTAAACTGTAAATATACTAAGATCCGATGAGCCGAATCATACATTATAATAGATTGTTGAACTTGTCATTTTATTAAAAAAATATCCTTGAGAAAAAACTTGTACCCTCATTAAATTCGCCCCTTGAAACAGTGCAATTTTATTCTGTGGAGAGATATTCAGGTGTTCCCATTTAAATGCCCCACCCGGTAGATTACTCAGTTAGCATTATATCAGCTCTAGACATCAAAAAACAAACGATTCAATCGCGCAAAGTTAACACTAACCGGTTCCACATTGTTTTTTAAATTTTATAATCATTGAAATTGCAGTGTTGTTTCTATTAAAGATGATTCAATCAATTTCTTCGTTCGAACAGTATTACTATAAAGTATTATTATAAATAAATAAAATAAATAAAGTATTACTATAAACATCTGAACAAATTCAGATAATAATGTAATTCAGATCATGATAATAAAATAAAACACAACTTTTACAAACGAAACGGGCCGCCAGAATCGTAGGGACTTTAGCATTTGCTACTTCTTCTTCTATATGGCTAATCCGACCTTGGTCTTGTGATTTCGATGAAACAACGTACATCAGCCGCACGTGTTCGGTACAGTTAACGTTAAGTTCCCAGCGATTTGATACTTCGCCATCGCTTATTGCTTCCAAGTGAATTGCACTTGTGTGTGAAATACTCATTGCGTGACGTCATAATTAATCACTAGAGTCTCTTATCTAGGTTAGATAACGAGCGAAATAAGGTTACGTAATAAAATCTCGTACGAGAAATAAAAAAGTTAACAGGTTGAGTAGGCTAGCCTGTGTTACAATGGGGTTCGCGTGTACGTAACAACGAAAGCTGAACGAAAAGTATTATGGGATATACGCGTTTGTTTTAGACAAACGTGGGATTGTTAGACGATAATACCTGGGTTACGTGAATTTAACTTTAAGAGTAATCCGCTCAACCAAACGGATCGAATTATTGGATTCAAGCCCACGTCGGTTTACGAAACGATTACAATTCTCTCGCTCGACCGTGAAGAGATCCGACAGCAAGGACAATAAATCTGTTGTATGGACGAGATAATTGGAAACTTTTCGCTCTGACCTTGCCAGACTACACAGCAGCGATTCGCTGGCTTTTTAATATAATTTATTCCCTTTTGTAATCAGTTTTTGTTCAACACTCGTCATAGTGACGAAAAACATTCGCCTTTGCTAATTAAAGGACGAAAAAGGTGACTGAAGAAACGTATTCATAATTGTGTCGCCTTTTAAAATGATAATGAAGTGAACAACAGTCAACACATCGCAAGAAATAAAGTATATAAATCATTCTGTTCTTGAAAGGCAAATTTAATCATTTTTAATCATTCATTGCCAAAAACCTGATTACTCTTGTAAATAACATTAATGAATCTTTAAACAATAAAAATGTAAATTTTCAAAAGGAACAGCAGATAAAAAGATGAAATAGTACATAGTAGGAGGGTTAAAAAAAATTAAGTTGAAGCGTGCACGAATTGAATCTACTCATCTCGTAACAACACTGAAATTAAAATATCTCCTTAAATAATGGTTGTTAGTGCAGGAAAAACATATGATTCCATTTTAAAAAAAAATACTGATGACCTTACGAATAATAATAATGACAAAAATTGAGGTGGTAATATTTGGTGAACCACCCTGTAAATGGTCTAACAATAAATGGCAGAATCTGAACAGCTCTGCGCTAGACAAAAGACAAATAGTACAGCGGCCTCGCTGATTCGAGTGGAATGGCCCTAGGCATAGTCCAAGAGAAAGTTATCGAATCATATTTCCGTGCACCTAACATAGTCGGAAAAAAATCAATATCTGCAGACGTCATGGTGCACCTATGCAACCTGGTTTCGCTATTATGAATTCATGATTGATTACTAACAGTCTGCCAGATGAACCGGTGTGTCACATCGCAATGTTTCATAATGCTCTGTTTCTCTTGGCAGTTACGTTTTCAGAATGACTTCAATTTTTTTACTCTAACCTCTTCCCCGAAGCAGTCCTCGCGGTTGCAACGGGAGATGAAAGATTGGATATTCGCAATATTTTTAATCCATGTATACATAAATAAAAATCAGACGTTAGCAAGAGTGGTATCGAAAGAGTAAAAATTTACCATTTCCTAAAGTCCAGAAAAGTCAACTTTCTAAAAAGATCCGAGTTGTAAAAAAATTAATAAAAGATAATAGATTCGATCAATTAATAAATCAAAAAACAATTTTGCAGATTATCAAATACTCATCGACGTGTCGATTCTAGTTTGAATCCTTTTCAAGATGTATTTGTATTGCGTCTGTAAAAATATATATGTGTTATACAACTTTCAAAAAATCTTATTGACATGCTTGAGTGTAATAACAAATTACTAATAGATTAATAATAGATAATAGATTACAGTACCCACGACATTTCCACAGAAAAGGTGCAAATGTAGCGTTCACCATAATTCCGAAAATGACGAGTTTTCAAAGAATTCAGCATAGCTCCTGGAAATAGGAAATTCACACTGGAATATTCCACTTAAAACGAGCAGAACGGCAAATATCTGCACGGCAGCGTTGAGGAAAGGAAATACTAAATAATGTAATATGCATTTTTGCATGCATTTACGTCACTTTCGGATCATACATGACGCGCTTACACGATTTTCCCTATTTTCGACAGAGTCAAACGACGAATGTAGCAATTCAATCGTCGATCCTATCAACGGTAATTCCACGCGCGCATTTGTCAGGCTGTCCTAGTAGCGCGTACATGTCAATCGGCGAAACGCTAATCTCATTATCACGGAATAATACGAGGCGAATGTTCACGGTGCGTGACTAATATATTTTCATTTGAGAGCGTAGGCAGCAGACCATTGTTGGAAATTACGCGGATTCGAGATCACTAACGATTACGTACTATCGAAAAGAATTAAGAGATATTGAATTTCTAAAAAAACAGTCTATCAAGCGATTTCCCCGCGCCTTGTACTTGAAACGCAATTGATAATTACGTAGAAATGAAAATTTTCTATTCAGGTATTCCGTGTGAAACGAATTTGAAGCAGAACTGGTTTCTACTTTCTTTTCCGTCGGTTCCCGAGGCTTTAATTGTATTTGAATATTTTTAGAAGATGTATATACCTGGTGCTCTAAAAATATAAAGTACGAGGCACGTTTTTCTTTTCTCCTCGGCTGTCTCGTATTATCGTAAGTAGACCGCGGATCTTTACGTATTTGTGAAAAAATTGGTTGAGTCAAACATAAAACGATAAAAGATTTTAAACATTCAAAAATGTTGTAACGTTTCTTTTAATGTAAAAAAGTCGTTAAGCAGTGAAATGAATCTTTAGGTTATTCCTGCTTTCCACAATCAACGCAAAACATTTTTATTCTGCACAAAGATCCGCAGTCTAATCGTACGAATTTCTTGTTTACAACCGCGCAATAATTATACAACTATTTTCACAATGTGGGAACATCGAAAAGATTTATTGCGTGACAATAGTAGTTTTGGGGTGTTAGATAATGTCTGCACGCTTTGCCAATTTCTTAAGCTCAATGTAATACATAGAAAATATATACTTATTTTATTCTATATCGTTGTGATATATACTAGAAATAGGAAGAAGAATATCTTTTGTTATTAGACACAATTTTGGCTAGCCACATTAGCACTCAGCCAAGTTCAACATTATTTCAATTTAATATGAAATCATACTTTAAAATAACAAACGAGTAATATATTTTAATTCTGTCCGAGCCTAGTAAATTGCATCTGTAATTCTAAACGTTCATGATTTGATACTTTCTTTAATTTTTCGACAGTGGTGGCCATGTGTATTTTGAGCCAGAGTATTAGAATCGTTAATATCAATTAAATTCAATGAATAGCTTAGTTACATTAAATACATTAAATTAGTCTACAAGATGTACTTTCAAACATGTGTTTAAAAAATTTTATAATTAAAGTTGTAGTTTATCTTGTCACTAGGTTTATGGGACCGTTTAAAATAACGGGTTCTAATATTCTTAACTTGTGATTATTAAGATTGTAAAGATGATTGCCTGAGGAATTATTTACCAAAATTATTTCTATGGGTATATATTACTAGAAAAATGGCAAAAAATGTGGATAGATGATTCTTGTTATTTAGGTTATTATTTTAAGTGTTTTATATGAAATTTACTTGATAAGACAGTTCCCTGACTGCTACTTATTTTAAACAATTTAGTTTACAAATTAAATTGAATATAGCTCTCAAATTTTATTGTAAATAATATATGTGAAGCTTATATTTGTTTTTAACTAGAAAACAAGAAATTAAATAAAAAGAGGAAGAACCGAATACATATACAAACTGGTTTTATTTACATATTTCTTTCTTTGATGTCGAGTCACGCTTGACAAAGGGTTAAAAACTGGATTCTCGATCATGAAAATTCAATCAATAATTTAGCTACATTAAACACTACAGTAAGATTAATGTATTTACAAGGTGTACGTTCAGTCGTATGCTTAAACGATTTGATAAATAAAGTTGTGGATGATGTTAACGGTCAATTGTAATATTGTAAAATATAGGTATGGCATCCAAGGGTAAATCTTAATCAGATCAGTATTACTGTCTACAACTCAATATCGTGAACAGGTCGAACATATCGATCGTATATATGTATCCTATTACCTTCACCGGAGACTATCAAGTAGCGAGGCGATATAATGCAATAAGCTCCATCGATTTGATGGCATCGATACGTCAGCTGTTTTTTATGTGATTCACCAGCAATTTTACAAGCGATGTAGAAATTCACTTGCGCTGCTCGAGCAATTTTCTTTAATAATGGATACAGTATATTCATTTTTCCTTTTTTACACTGGATCTACAAATTATGCAACGCCGTGACATTTGCAAGTCATAGAATCATCGTCGCTCATGTTTATTCTACATAACTTCATTTGTTCAAGGATCGACATTCCGTGAAAATCGTTGTATAAATGATAGCGCTAATTTATGACGCGGCAAATCTGCAGTGGGGATATTTGCACGAGTTTAAAACTTGCATTCTATTGTGCTTTGTATTGTATTTATTTCGCTAATAAAATGTTTGTTTGCAGGTATTGTACGATTGTGTGAAAGCAAGGAGAGAAGTTGAACTGCATTGGAGAGCATCAAATTGCAGACACATAGTCCAAGTGAAAGATGTATATGAGAACACGTACAGTGGAAATAAATGTTTATTAGTTGTTATGGAATGGTGAGTATCTATTTACATAAACATGTCTTATAATTTTACCGTGATATTAATACTGACTAATGCTAAATGAAATCATCAGCATGGAAGGAGGAGAGTTGTTTGAGAGGATACAAGACAGGCAAGATGGCGCCTTCACGGAAAGAGGTGAGAAAAATAATTGTCGCACAGTATTTTATAGTATTTTAATATTTATACACCTCTTGAATTATTTGGTGGAATTGATTCACAGAAGCTGCACAAATAATGTATGAAATTTGTGTTGCCGTGAAGCATCTGCACGACATGAATATTGCGCATAGGGATCTCAAACCAGAAAATCTTCTGTATTCCAGGCCAGGTATTTTACTTCTGCAAAAATCTTTCACCATATTGTCGTCAATTTATTTACACAAAACTGTACTTTATTTCTCAGATATTACCGGGACGTTGAAACTCACAGACTTTGGATTTGCAAAGGAAACACATTCGAAAGATACCTTGCAAACTCCGTGTTATACACCGTATTATGTAGGTGAGTAACAACAATAAATGTTCCATATTTATTATTCGATAACGGATTTAATGGATTTATGATAAAAATGAGTAGGTGTAATTTAAAACAGTGAAGACACTAGAAGAATTTCAAGATACTGTTATATTAGTTGTAATTTCCATTAACCATATAACATTAGGTTTATGGGTTCTAATATTCTTAATTAGCAATTATTAAGATTGTCAAGATGCTTCCCTGAGGAATTATTTACCAAATTTATTTCTTGGAAATTTATTTATTTCTTAGCTGAATTGGAACAAGCTGGATTGTAATGGGATTTTAGTTTCTTTTTTATCGTGTTTAGTAGGTTATTTAAACATGATTCTTTCATTTTGAAGCTCCTGAGGTTCTGGGACCAGAAAAGTATGATAAAAGCTGTGATATTTGGTCACTTGGTGTTATTATGTACATATTGTAAGTAACTATATCTCTAAACCGACAAAAACCAACAGAAAATAATTCTCTAAAAATCATTATCGTTTTCTTCTTCAGATTGTGTGGATTCCCACCTTTTTATAGTAACCACGGTTTAGCAATTTCGCCAGGAATGAAAAAGCGAATTCGATTAGGTCAATACGACTTCCCAGCTCCTGAATGGTCTCACGTGAGCACGGAGGCACAAGACCTTATTAAGGGAATGTTGTGCACGGATCCTGCAAGGAGACTACAGATCGATGACGTAATGCGAAACAAATGGATCTCTGTAAGAATTTTATCCTATTTATACAGAACATTTTGTGTTGCGCCCCGAAAATTTTTCCTTTGCACGTTAGTGGCGGTCTCGTTCAGTTTCCGAGATATTCGCGAAAAACTGTCTACACTACTACAACGAATTATTCTGTCCACAATTGTGTTCAATTACAATTGAATTACTTCACGAATTATAATTACAAAGTACTCCAATTACATCGTATTCAAAATGAAAGATATTTTCCACATTAATCGAGTAATGTACACATTGAGTAATTTACATTATATTGTATTTCGATCACACTCATGATTCGCGTAGGTAGCTATTAAATGAAGCAAAAGATTCGAATTATGTAATGCGATTACAATGCAATACAAATACTCTGTGTATATAAAATATAATGTAATTCAATTACAATGTATTTAAATTAGCACAACTATACTTCCGCAAATATCTCGTAAAGTAAACGAAACCATTCGAATTTCGATTTCTACAATATTTCCACAAATCATTGAAATCAGAGGTCGGATAGCTGTGCTTTGTGTTTCATCGGTCTAAGTAACGTTAATACAATGCGTTTCATTTGCAGAAACACACAGAGGTGCCAGCCACTCCTCTGCACACTGGCAGAGTTCTCAGAGAAGGTGAGGAACTCTGGCCAGAAGTTCAAGAGGAGATGACACGGTCCTTAGCGACGATGCGCGTGGACTACGACACAGCTAATTTAAAACAATTGGATCATACAAACAATGCGTTATTGATTAAACGCAGGAGAGCAAAGCAGTCGAACGCCGTACCACCGACTGCCAATCCCACGCCTGCTTCCTAGGGGGACGCGGCGAGAGCTAGACGACACTGGCGTATTTTTTTACGTAGATGTTTAAGATATAGTCTAATTACAGTGAGAATTGTTTTTTGACAATTACGTTGCACGAAAGACGAGAGACTACGGAACCGGACTCTATTGAAAGAACAGATATACGCGTACCGAAGCCCGCACAGGTAAAAAAAGAAACTGCATTCGAATTTGGAACTCCTAGCATAAAGAGCCTTGAAGAAGGTGGTGAACTATGAGTCGTTCATTTTGAATTTTAATCAAGCTGGTTATTGGGTCAATTCGCAGATGACTTAAACGAACGATGATACAGAACAACCGAGCAGATGTGAGATTAATAGTAATTTTATAATTGTAGGACGAAGATTGTTTGAACATTGACTCAATAAATTTGAATTCTGAAGTCGCTATTTGTTATGATGTACGCATGTAGAAAACAGTGGTGGGTTTACAGATGTAAAGAGTACTTCACAACGTTTTAGTTATGGTGCATTTTTTACGTTTTCAGTCAAAATATTACATTAATGGAATGGTACGACTAGTGACAAGTTCATCGATATAATGTGATCGTGAAAAGTGTTTGGTAAAATTCATGCCTACTAGAAATATACCGACAATAAAAGATATTGTTCGACATACGCGAGATGCATTGCTGTACAAAGTAAAATGCAAAAGGTTACAGTTCTATGACCTATACAAGTTAGACTTCGCGATGATAGTCTATTACCTGAAACGAATGAACACCTGATTTAGCAGCTATAATAAATTCATTGCTACGTGTTTACGTAAAACGTATTCTAACAATATGTCCGTTTAGTATTTTTAAATTATTCTAACAATTTTATTTATCGTAATTATATATCCTAATCGAATCACAGAAGTGCAGTTTAATTGCGAAATAATATGAATATCGTTATAAATGATGTTTTGACTGAGGCTCTGACTATTCAATTTAAGTATCCCTAAAATTATGAAGTCATTCTGCTTACGGATATTCATTGCTCTAGTTAGTTTCGAAACATTAAAAAAATACAAAAAGGCGATAAGCAACTTTTTAGAATAAACGGTAACTTATAATTAAATGTAAACATAGGGATGTAAAGTTTATTAAACAAATGTATCTGTTATATTTTTTTAGATATATCATTAAATAGAGACGAAATTATTTTACATCGGTAAAATTAATACGTGGCCTTAATAAATCGGAGGTCAATGTTTAGAATAGCCTTATTTCAACTATAATAATTAAGCTATTTTTAAAATACGTATGCAAATTATAGATATCAGTCATGGGGTGATCAAATCTCATGGACGTGTTAGTGTTTTTTTTTAGATCCGACTGATGCTTTGAAAATTGTAAATATTATACGATTTAATAATTCTTAATAGGCCTATCTATATCTATATACAGATTCGTAATGATTTATAATATTACTAGCAGTCCTATAAATTTGATGATCATTCATCGAAATGTTTCACGATGGAAAATGGATTTGGTGACTGATAAACGGCAAGAGAATAAACACGACTGATTCTTGAATTGTTTCCATAGTTTTATGTTAATTAATTAAGGTCTCTACAGCTACGGATTTCTGTAATAGGTTAAGTTTATTAATAATACGATTGTCGCGAACTTAATAGAGTAACATACAAGTGTGGAAACAATTTTTCCCAAGCAAGGTGTCATGCGATGATTGTTCAGCTCTCATACTTTACTAAAATCAAAACAACTATTAACTATTAAATATATATGAAACATTTATAGCAAATGAAAACAACGATGAAGCACATTTTCGCATCGGAATATATATACATATAGTTTTCTCGTATAGTATAAAAGATCGTTACATTGTCTTCATTATATTGAGATTGTTGTCAGTCATTATACTTGATGATATTGTGATAGAACCAATTTTCATAGATTGTAAATTAGACAAAAAATTATATTTAACTTCCATTCGAGCTGAACTAGAAATTGCTAAAATATTTTTGTAATGAATTTAAGTCTGTTGGTCTGCATTGCATTTATGAAACTTGACAATAAATATACAAGGTGACGTTAATTAACAAAAACATATCAGCTTATTATTTTAATGCAACTTCATAATATTACTTGACAAAAATGGACCGTTCCAGGGTCAGAAAATCATAACAGGAATTTTGTAAGTTATGGTTACGTAAAAATAATAAACACATAACATCGTTAGCATTACAATATTTCAGTTACATTTTTTCTTCCATATATTTTCTTCTTACATTGGAATCATAAAAATTTAAATAATTACCATTTCAATCGATCTAGCCACGCCTCATTGTGTACATAATTAAAATATATAGCTATTCTTCTTTAAACATGCTCTGTTGCTAGTTCATTCAAAGTTGTTCAATTGTTAAGAACTTTTGAAAAAGTACGTTACTGTTATGTGTAAAATCTATCACTATGTGTCAAAATTACTTTCTCAAGAATATAAACATGTATTTACATATAAATTATAAATAACTTACTTAGGCTAGCTATAATTAAAATAAATGCTGTACAAATGTTTTTTTTTATAACCATCTGCTTTAGTTCCATTATCATAGTGGACACGGTGTTTCTTGAAATTGTGGTACACAATCGGGCATAAAATATAATAAGATACAACTAATTTTTGAATACTAGTAAAAGCAGCCCTCCGAACGTAATTTACAATCACGAATACAAGGGGACAAAACACAATGAACAACCACGTTTTATTTTTTGCCCCCGAATAACGTAATGAATTTTCATTTCGTGCGCATTTTGATGGCAATCGATTAAGCTGACAGTGAATTTAAACCCTAGATCACTTTGTCTAATTTAAAACTAAGTATTTGACAAATTTTGTTATGTCAGTATCACATGATAAGTTCAGAAAATATAACATATTTCTTTAAGATTGGTTCTTAGAATCTAAAGTAACTTAAGGTTTGTTTCATCTAGTTATACATATCCAGCAAAAAATATATGCGTATTGTAATGGCAAACAATACTCACATCTATTCAGATGGACCAAGTACGTACAGTATGAAATCATCGCAATTCGTAATGTTTGGAAACTGCTAAATTTATTGCATCTATTGGATTCTCTTCTTTTTATAAATTCATGGTTTTGTCTGCTTAGTTTCCCGTACGCTTACACCATTAAAAATTATATATATATATTTATATGACTTTACATATTAAGTTACAACGGTCTATACACAAACTATATTTCAACTTCATAACATTAAATGCGACGGTCTCATTTCTCGTTATATAAATAAATTTGGACAATTTGCTTGCAAAAAGTAAAATATTATTCGATAGCTGCAAGGCTTAAAATGAAAGTTACAGTAAATTAAAATATGTTCTTAGAGGTATCGTCCTTAATATAAATTTGCTAAGAAGAATTATTTGAATGCAACGGAATGACAAATTTCGGTCCAAAAGGCGACTTGTACGTTATACCGACATCCGCGTATACTTTGTTTGGTAGCGCGAGATTACACAAGTATAATCTGCCATTATCAACGCTATGAGACAACGGTAATCCACCGAGCAAGCTGAATTTACTGAGAATACCCGGTGTTCCGGTAGCCGGTGGTTCGATGGCTAAAATAGGTGCTCTGTTACTGTTCGCCCATTTCGCTATGGGTGTGATCGTCTTTGGCGAATTTTCATCACAAAGAGCCACGAGTATCAGGTCTACTGCGCACGTTAAATACTTAACTTTAGTTTCTACCTTATTTCCAGTCAGTTTATATAAAGATAATTCTTGCAAAAGGGAGAAATCTTCGGAATTCTCTACGAATACTATTGTTTTCACACCGTGACTAGATAACTGTCTAGCACAATTGACACCAACCGCGCCGGAACGATGAGGTCCGCACAGAGCGACGACTGTGGGCCATTGATGCGCGTTGTATGGATTAAGTCGATGGCTGCCTCCCAGCAATTGCAAAGTAATTTCTGCACCGGCACGGCCAAGAAGCTCCACCTGATAGATAATAATTCATTCATTCCCAACGATTCAAGTATTCATTATTAGACTCCGGATGTTTATGCAAAATAAAAAGTGTGTGCAGCGATTGCAAGACGCAGGAGCTAAATATAAATTTGTATTCTTCATCGATAATTTTAATGTGGTGAAAATAATATATGAATACTCTTAAAGTCTTTTAATATTTTCACTGTTTTAAATTGCACTTGCTCATTTTTGTTATAAATGCATAAAATCCTGAGTCTATTCATCACCATTGAAATTATTAAATACTCTACGATGCATACTCTACGTTCCCAACTGATTCCAAAACGATCTGCTGCTCCCATTAATTGGCGATGAAGATTCAGCGTTATGCTGGGAATTATCAAGCCATTATCGGTTACGTATTCTTTCTCGTCAGGACTCGGTACCGTTATTTGTCTGAAAACGATCGGTTCAGCAACAATAACGTTTTCGTCGTGTCTGTATCTTCCAGAGGTACCTCGGTTATTTTCGGATTGCCTGACAATATCAGGCTTCAAGGAATTTATTTCTTGCCACACAGCCTGCGAAGAAACCATACAATTTTTAACATTGCTTCGATACAATTGATACGAGCCTACGAAATGTGTTTTCAAAATTTTCCATATAAGCCAAAATAAAAAAGTTATGGTCTTTTGATTAAGAGTGTCGGAATATTAGTGGGAGTCGCTGTATATACTTTGAATGTCTGTGAACAAACCTCTTTATTAAATAGTGCTAAATTCTTCTCGAAATCAAAGTCTTGACTCAATGATTGGTCTATCGGTGTGCCAAATGTATGTTCATCTCGTTCTAATGCTCTTTGTCTGTGACTCAGTCTTTTTTGTACTGGTTTACTAGCAGAATCGGCTAAAAAATATAAATTCGCTTGATTTAATGTTGTTTTTACACTTTCTTGTTGAAACAAGAACAATACTATCATCAGCCAATGCCTCTGTGCTTGTTATTATTTTATTTACCTAACGGAACCTTTCCATTTGTAGTTCCAGCTACAGGCTCTGTGGAGCAATGAGCATTGGTGTCAGGCTTTTTAAAATTAGATTGTGTTTGAGACGACGTAGACTGAGTAGACGAGGGTACACTTTCAGAAACTGATCTCCCAGCTCTCTTGGCAATAGGTCTCTTTACTGTCACCTTATTCTGTGCTTGATTGTTATCGTTAGAATTAGATCCTGTCTCACTGATAGATATAATTTCTACGTTTAAAATATCCTTTGTACTGGAAACATCGAGTCAATGAGCATCACACCGTTATCTATATTAGTTGATTCGCAAATATTGCTCCAAATAATATTTGCATTAAAAATCAAAGTGTGAATATGTTACCTTAAAACAACTACAGACGAGGAGTGGGGCACTCCGTTACGAAAAGCTTTCGAAAGTGTGACATAGTCTTTATTCAAATCGACTATCTGCCCTTGGTACGTTCCAATTTCCTCTGTACATTTCACAGAGACTGTGCAGCCTACGAATTGTTCTGACATCTTGATTGCCTATTTGTAAATTGGAAATTTATCAATAAAAAGTGTTCGTTTATCGTGGACGTTTACTTACGATAGAATTCTCATTGCATGCGGGAGATATTTCTACCAACGATCTGTTGGTTTTATTAGTAAATCCGTTGGAAATTTTAAACAATCCGTTACAGAAAATCGGTGCTTGTTGGAAAATGGGAAGCATACGTACCTAAATATATAGTGCGAGTAATACGTAAACACAGCGAATTTTTAAAAACGATCGTTCTTCTTGACGTTATCACAACGGATTTAAAGCGTCGTTGTTATTTCGAAGTTAGAACGCAAATAATAAGCGTAACAATACATTCGTTAAATGTGTAATAATGGGCATAAAATTTTCATGCATTTTCATCCCTACCCTAACCACGCACGGTTTCTAAAGGACTACACAACACGCCAAACGGAAAACTGATATAACTTCATACCATTGGTGAGTTCGTACAATCGATTTCTCACTAATTAAAAATACCAAAAACGTTAGAATATCCGTTGCAAAATCATTAATAAATTTCAAGGGATCATATATCATACTAAATAAATATCTAATTTCGATACCAATTCAAATTGTCCATTTCTTTTCCAGCAATATGTACCTTCAGCTGCCAAAAATTTATTTTAATAGAATCTAGAATATTCTAGATCACTGCATGTGAAAAATCAGTTCACGATAGTACACGGATATTTAACAATTGATGTGTATTTGTTCATACATATTTTCCCCTATTTTTTATGAATTTAGAAAGGCATTATTTGTTTTCAGGTAAAACGTAAGGTGAAAGACCGGTTTTACTGGCTTCTGAAGAAGAAAAATGTTTCAGTTGAACTGACTGGAACAGTCTTAATATATATGCATTTCTTTATTATATAAAGAAAATTGATCAAAGATCAAAGATGAAACTTTGATTAGAATTTTTTGATATTTGTATCCTTGAATTGGGTGATCTGGATATCCTAATATCTATACGCAATGTCGTCGTTTCATCATACGAGAGAAACAAAAGTCGCGAAAACTGGAAACGTTGGATAAAGCGTACAGTAAGGCACAAATTATTGGTAGTTCTAGTACAACTATGTTCGTGGAATACAACTTGTGCACGTTTGCGCAATGAAAGTTAGTTTTTAAAAATCGCTAGAGTTTCGTCTCTATATAAATTTTCTATACCAAGGCTAGCCATATCCCTACTATATATGTTTATTCCTGTCGAAGGGGGTCGTGGAAGTGACCTTACTCTAATCGCATAATTATTTAGAGTTCTTCCAACTTTTCGATTAGCCTACACATTTTTCTAGACTATTTTTTTTTTTTGAGGACATCATAAAACTCGTGCATGCTTTTTTATCCACGTATATTACAATAATCTTTCTTCGTTGTTTACGTTGTATTGAGTAATTAAAAATTTTAAGTACAGGCTTAGAAATTGCTACTCGCCAATTTTATACAGAACATCATGTATGAAATGCAGAATATATAATTTCAATATTTAGGACGAAACGATTCTGTTCCAATGTTGATTCAAGTGTGGGTTATCTATACCATAAGTCTCAAAATTTATAAATAACCATATCAAAATGGTAAAAATGTTTTATTAGAAACTTGTATAAAATATATAATTGCTAAAAAATACATAGTATTTTACATATTCACATGATACTCTCAAATAATTACTTTAAACATAGAATAATACTCTTTCCTTGTAGCTTATCTTATTATTTTACAGACTATTCAAGTCTATCTCTTTGCACTTCAGATTGTCTATCGTGTTATATTTTGATTTTTCTGAGATCGATATTGCACCATATAGACTTGTGGAAAACTGCTTGTAATCGTCCATCAGTTTATAGACTTGATTGCTTATGTCTACACATTGTAATCCAGTTTCAACACTCTTCTGCATTTCGTTTACACTATCTTCAGAAATTCGATACTTGTCCAAAATTTCTAATTCTTCCTTCAGCGTTGCATTTAAAATGGTAGCCTGAAACGCGCGCATAACATTAAATTCAACAGTCTCATTACATTTTAGACAAATTTTCCTATTTACAAATACATACTCTTTGTGCTCTTTGCTGCAAATCTTCTAGTTCATCCTTCATATTTTGAAATTCTGTGTCCGTGTGTTGCCTCTTTTGACATTTGTCCTCTTCTAACAAAATATTGTTCGGCACGGCAATGGATTTATTTACGATATTCTAAATATTACGAGGAATATGAGATATGCGTATCGAATGAAAGAAACGTGCAGAAGCTTCTTAACTAGACAGAAATAATTACCTCGATACTTTTCAAATGCAACAAAGCCTGCTTACAATAAGCCCTCAATAACTGCTTCTTAATCTTTTTAAGTATCTGTACGTGCTCGTTATCAAGCTCATACTTTTTCTCAATAGTTTCGAACAATTTCTCAACGGTGCTGCAAATCCTGTTCGAGATAAGGTCCTGCACTGCAGAACAGAAAGAAAATGGTCCATTTTTCACAACACGAAAGAATAAAACAAACCTACGATATAAAATTCATGAATAGCTTTATTCAAATTCAATATAAATACAAACAAAAATCGAACAAAGAAGGATACAACAAAAAACGATTCAACGGTTTCGCCGGAATGCATTGCTCTTGTTAAGAGCGTTCCTAGTATTTGGTTAAATCGACTACAAAAGGAAACGAAGACAGATGCACACGAAACTCACTCGACGTGTATACATTTCGATACAAGGTCAACTTTTATTTGCTTCAATTTGTAGCGTGAGAGGAGAGAGAAAGAGAAGAGAGAAGAAGAAGAACTAGAAGAAGAAGAAGAAAACTGAAAGAAGGATAAGAGGAGAGAGTGAGAACGAGCAGGCAGAGAGAAAGAGAGACAGAGGAGAAGAAGCGTTAGCCTTTGTGATTAACTTGGTACGCGATGGGCCGGTGAAAGTATTCCAAGCAATGGACGAGTGTGACTCTAGTCATGATCGAATCCACATGATACCAGAGTGCACCCGTCCAACGACCGGAATCTATTGTTTGGACCGATCGGAAATGCCGTACAGTCTGAAAAGTATTCTCTCGAACGGAAAATGAAAATCGGCGGCGGCCTTACTGGTAGCGTACACGGCTCTTGAATGA
The DNA here is from genome assembly GCA_028455595.1 of Lasioglossum vierecki. Taxonomy (NCBI): domain Eukaryota; kingdom Metazoa; phylum Arthropoda; class Insecta; order Hymenoptera; family Halictidae; genus Lasioglossum; species Lasioglossum vierecki. The sequence goes on from CM052335.1 coordinate 34,819,087, forward strand.
AAGCCAAACAGCTGCATTTCGTATTCTTCCAGTTTGCGTTTCCTCAATTCCGTCGACGCCATTATCGTTGGACCGGCCACGAATACACGCGAACCGCCAGAATCCTTTCGACCGAGCACTGGATTAATTTGTTATACTTTGTCGAAGCAACCTTGTTCCCTCCGATGATGATCACACCTTGACGTCCGTTGACAAATGAACATGGCGTCTATCTGCCTGCGTACGACAGCGTCCTTTGTCCCTTCGCGTTCGCTAACGCATCCGGATTCCCTCGCGAGACCCGCAGCCGTTTCAAAACCGACCAATCACCGACCAGAATACGCCACCGAAAGTACGTTACTCGAGCTACACCGGAAAATGCTCAGGCTTCTTCTTATTTATATGTTTCTGAGTAAGCGAATGCGGTAAGTTTTGTCGCAACAATATTTATTGATAATCAACTGTAAAGTTTCTTTTTCGAAGCACTTAATCTTCCGTATTTTAGGTAATTAGGTAAATTTACCGCCTAGCGGCTTCGCGAATTTGCCCAGAGATGGCGCGACAACCGCCATTCTGAAAACGAAGTAGTAGAACTGTAAACTACATATCCCCGAATTCATAATTTATTTAATTTCGTTTGACCAAATTTGAACGTGGTTCAGTGAGTGAGTATTAACAGATTTACCGAAATATGAATTTACATAATGAGATTTGTGTTCATTGTGTTGAAAATATGAATGAAAACTTTGTCAATTAGTGCAGACTTTCAATTTTAAAGTGAACTGAAATAAAAATTAAATGCTCAGTCTTTCATTCGAGGTTGGCGGAAGAAATAAAATTTCAAAGATCTGTGTGTGCAATGCATAGGGTTTTGTCTTTCACGGTAATGAAACGAATTGCAACATTGTAAAGAGGAGATACGAGGAGATACTTTGTTCACGAATTATGCTCCTGAATGAGTTACTTCACTGCAAGTGTATGTTCTGTGAAGTTTCACAGAGGATAAGAGATAACTATAGTGGGATACAAAGTAAGGGCTTTGTTTATTATCAGAAGGAAAGGAAGGGAAATGAAGGAGCCCTTTCACCTGGCGGATATAAAATTTAAATATTGTTTGATACGGGTTATCAAAAACTCACGATGAACATACTTCCCTCATACTTCGTACACTGAGTTATTTACCGCAAGAGAAATTTGAAAGTGATTTTAACAGTCTGAATAAATTTTTTAGAAATTCAGGAAGCACGATTTCTTATCTGTAAAATATTCACACTTTCAAGAGGAATCGCATTTGTACCGGAATTCTGAATATTCAAAATAAAAATGCAACAATATCGAAATCGATAATACACGTCTGACTTTTACAATCGAAGTAAAGGTTATTTGCGACTGTCTTCATTGTCGATCGTTTTCATTGATTTCTATTCTTAGTTCACCTAGAATTTTTATCCGACCTACCAAAAATAAACCCAGGTGAGCAGAAATGATCGTAACGATAATTTCAGGTGTCTCGCTCTGTTCACAAGGACATATATTTTCATAAATATGGAATACCCGAACCAGTTACATCACCAGAATTTTTTGTACCAGTGTGACTCAGTCGGTTGATAACTGACGCATTTTAACCGCAAACTATTTTGACATGATGCTCGCTAATGTCGCGTAAACCGTTTTTCCGAGTAAATTGATCACGTTGTATGAGAGGTCTGCTAAATTTATGAATGAGAGATCTTTCTCCGGATTGTGTAAACTTTTGCGCAAACCACCAACTGTGTGATAAACGCTGAAATCGCAATATGGTAATCCGGAGTGACTCGAGAGACGAAAATGCTCAGCGTCCTGCCATTTTTCTATGCACAAGAACTTTTTTCTTCTGCTGCGGTTAAATCTTCGGAATTATAGTCGTAGTCAGAGGTTAACCCTTTGACTCCGAATTATTTTTCAATTCTGTTGCCAACAACTTCCTACGTTTTATTTATTTAATAATAAATTAAAATCCCGTTTTATTTATATTTATATTAAAAGTGTTAATAGGGTTAATGAAAGCTGAAAATTTGCGTGTGCACTCCATAATAAATATCAACGCGTTAGTTATAGTAAAAAATAAATAAATAAATTTATTTGCAATGCTAGTTTGGAAGAAATTTTTAAAAACATATCTGCTTTCAGTTCCTAGGAATTATTATTTTCTTTTTTTATTATTTAACGTCACTTTTTGAATTCTTATGTGAGAATTATTTCGTGACTTATTTATTTATCGAGAATTATTTATTTACTTGTGTGTCATTAGCCATTATATGGTTTACAATCGAATGTATCTTACATTTTTCCTTATAATTACTTTTAAATTGTTACAGAAACAGTGATTTTCGATGGTGCCCATCACTACTTGTTTTTCACCTAACCAAGTTGAAACCCGGACCTAACGCAAACCTGCCACGGCCTGGAGTTAATCAGACCCGATGATTGATACCCGATCGTTTTCTTTTGAATCGGCACGGCGGAAAAGGTATGCAAAGAAGCGAATGCACTCTTCTCCATTCGTCTTGTACACAATGACGAAGTGAATGGACGAATCGAAAAGGGAGTTGAACGAAAGCGGCTCGTGAATGCCTGGTTCTCGCGCTTGCACGCGTCGTCCCCAGGCTCATACTTCATTCGCTTAGAATTCTGCGCGCCCATGTAAATTCGTCATTTGTTACACGGTCATGGTTTTGTCCGGCCGACCACATAAATCCACGTGTAATCGGAAGTCTTCGGAGTTGTTGCTTGCCTCGCGTTCTTCGAAGGACGATAACTTATTAAGCAAATCCTACGCGTTGACATTGAGCATGATTCCTACTCGTTGGAATGCTGATTGCGGATATACGCACGGGCTGTGCTAGCCCTGCATAGACAGGGGAGACTTTTTACGCGTTCAGGATAAAGGATATTAAAGGGACAATTTTTTTTCTAGTCCGGGACACTAACGAGATCTACATGTATCGTCCATCGTTTATAGATCCTTTCTGATTTTTGGAAATTTGCGAAAACATTTAAGAGAAGTGTATATCAACAAGTACTAGTACAATTTTATTTGGTTGTTCGTCGGTTAGGTCTTCTCTGATTTTCGGTAATTTTGTTTATAATGATCGTATTTGAAATAATGTTGAATTTTGTCGAACACACCTGTGAGAAGTGTATATCAACAGGTACTAGTACAATATATATTTCTTGTAAAGTACAATAACGTTTATCAATAGACTCAGGATTTTATGCATTTATAACAAAAATGAAGAAGTGCAATTTAAAACAGTGAAAATATTAAAAGACTTTAAGAGTGTTCATATATTATTTTCACCACATTAAAATTATTAAGGAAGAATTCAAAATACGCTTTTCAATCAAATATGGCCGGGTGCTTCTTTCTTTTGCACAGCCAGAGTTGGGTAAACATTTTATTTAAATAAAAATTTCAAATGAGAATTTTTGTCCAACTCCAAATTACATGAAATTTCCTTCTCAACGAGATCACTGGAAAATTACGCAAAGTACGCTGCTGTGCACAGAGTCGGGCAAACATTTTATTTAAATAAAAATTTCATATAAAGTGAAACCTACTTGGCAAAAGTCCTCTGCACAGCAGTATACTTTGCGTAATTTTTCGAGTGATGTCATTGAGAAGGAAAATTGGCGTAATTTCGAGGATTTGGTCCTGGTGTGAGTGTCCTGGGATACAGTCAGAATATCGGTATAGAAGTGCGGGCGCGTGTCATGTTCGGCGCACATTGCGCAGCCGGTTGGCGCAGGTCCCCGTAAAAAGCCGGGGGCGCGATTCCGCTGTTCGGATACCGCGCGCGTTCCTTCTCTCAGTTTGTATTCAGTATCCACCTCGTATCGGTGGATACGTTCGGTTCTTAATTCAGTTCAACGACCATCCGCCGTGAAAAACCGTCCTCTGTGCACCGCACACGCGTTCTCCCCTGGTCGAATTAATCGAGTTCAAGCCTTTGCTAGTGGCGAATTTTGTGCGATTGGTTTTCACAGTGGTTTTTAACAACAAAACAATATGTTGCCGATGCGATTTGTTGCCATGCTGGTAGTGCTCCTCGCCGCACAAGGTACGTTTCATTTGAATATACACAGATCGCTAAACGTGAACGACTTGTTGAATGGCTTTTGTTTCGATTAACTTGGACGACGGAGACTTGTTGCGTTCCGTCTCGATGATTGACAGCTCTTTCCGACAGAGTTCTTGACAGAAACGTGTTTTATCGGCGATTTAGGTTAGGAACAATTTTTCAATTTCATTGTTATACCGTTAATAATGAATCGTTTGTGTTGTTCGAACACCTTATCTATGCGACAGTGACGTTTAATATCGTTCGATCGAATTTAAGATACATCTTGTTTAACAACTTGTTGAACGGACAGTTCTTTTTAATCCGCGTGACACAGTTTATCGCGTGTGTACTCGTTGAAACTGTGTTCGACGGTTTAATTGATGGATTCTCAGATATTGCAACCACTTCGATTAATTGATCGCGAGTGAGACCGGTCATTAAATTTTATGAATGATAATTCGCGATGAATAAACGTTCATTCTAACTAACATAATCTACGAAATGTACTGATAAATATGCGTTCCGTTACACTCTTATAAAGATATCACTGTATTTCCCTGAAATTCGGAAAAGCTCACATCTAGTTCGATAGCACGCTGTTACAACAATCGAGATGTCGAATCTTTCGATTAATCGAACTCAAACGATTTATAATATATTCTGTCGGACGCACAGTGGGCTATTTACACGATCTAGCTGGAGAAAATTCAATTTTGACAATGATTCAGTTGAATGTAGAATGTCCATTTAGCAAGGATATATAAAAATTATTGCAAAATACGATCTATGTTGATTTACTAACCATTAGCACTCGAGTGGCGCCTCTGATGCGTCGCTAAAAATTGCTCTACCATTATTTAAAATATTGTTTACATTATTAGATATATCGGCATCTAAACAATTACTAAACACTTGGATATTGTATAAGGTATCGTGTCAATTTAATATCTAATGTCAATAATATCTTTTTAATTCTAACTATATATTTAAAAAATATCTATTATTATATTTCACTATTAAAGATAAATTTGCAAGTTTATTTTGTCCACATTATGTTTCATTAAACTTTTGATACACTGTTAATTTTCATCTCGTTTGATAGCTGGAATCATGAGCTATACGAACCGCTAAGAAATATTTTTGACAAATTATGAGACCTCATTGTTTTTCCCTTGTTTTATCACCGCTGTCGCGGGCGGCCGCCGCGCAGCATTTTAACAAAAAATTATGGTCACCTAAATTTTTTCAAGCTGAATCCAATGACCTATATACTTTACTATGGCTTTAAGTCTTAAAATAATGCTAAAATATTAGTCTTTCGCTCTGCTTGCTAGGCAATTTCGCTCTAACGCGAACATCTTTGCTTAAATATAATAAAAAAATTATTTCTGATAGTCTGGCAAACAAACTTTTCGAACAAAAGTTAATCGATATTTAATTTTCTATAATTCCAAATAGAAAAAAATTACTATACATTGTTGTTTAAATAAAAAATTAAGGTCAGTCTAATTTTTGAAATGCCATTATGTATTCATTATTACGTATTATTATAGCTAACGTCGTTATTGTCGTAGCTTTAAATCTAAAAATAATGCTGAAATAGTTTTCACCCGCTAGATTGGTATTTTCGCCTGCTGTGGGTCGTAAAGAATGTTTTAAAATTAAATGAGCGTAGCGTGTTAGCTAGAATTGGGTAGCGAGTGTGATTGTTAGGGGATTTAATTAGCAAACGATATATTAAATCGAACGCGCTCGATGGATCGACGAGCGTGCTAAGAAAGTTTAAAGCCGCAGGATCCGTCGAATCGAGTTGCAAACGATAATTTCGCATGCATCACGGATAACTAACAGTTACCTCACCGTCCGCTCTGTATAAGCGACTGCAACAATAGTTGCCATTGTGGGCTGTTGCATCGGCGAGCAGAACTCGTAATCGTTGTTCCGGAAGGAACAATTACTCGGTCTTAAAAACGCTTAATTACTCTTCCGCGTACGGTGAACCGACGCGAACCGTCTCGATAAAGTTGTAATTGCGGCCAACTCTAATTGTTGTCTTTGAACTCCAGTTCTTCGCGTTGGTATCAACATTTCTGCAGTTCCACGAATTGCCTTTTCGATTAAAACTTTTTTTCATTATTTTCTAGCAAGTTTTTGAAAACTTGTATTAAAATCAGAAAATAATTTCTATCTCGTAAATACATGCTAGCAAATGTTACGTCCTTGATCGAATCCATGGATCAAAAATTTATTCAAAACTAGTCCTGTCCAAATTTTTTTTTAAAATTTGTTTCTGATTTCATTTTTTTCCGAACTTTGAACGTCTACAATGAAGTTTGTTTGCTTTAGAACTCACCGAGTGCAGAATTCTTTGAAACGCGAAGTTTGACACAAACGTCGATGTATTATGATTAGACTGTACATTGTAAAATATCAATAACCAAGTCTGTTAATTTAGAAAAGCCTTTGTCGCGAGACTGACTGGACATTATAGGTCATTGGGTTAATGCAATAATGTGCAATATTTATATTTATGGCGTCGCATGCGTTGTAACACGGAGCTTGTTAACGCCCATGATTCATTCATCATGTATTATTCCCATTGATTTATGATGCAAGATGTACAGTAATAATAGAAGCATTTATTACAGCGTAATTAAATGCAACGTTAATGGGACAAATTTTCTAAATACGAAAGCATTGGATTGGCAAAAAAGTAATTTCGGTATTTTGAGGTGAAATAAAACCGAATTTCTTTATTCAAGCGATGAACTTTAAATCAATAAAATATTTTCCTATTTACTCTTTTTGGCAAAAGATCGTCGATCAAAAGGGGAAATATCTGATTCATTAAAATTGATTGCTTGAATATAAAACAATTGGGCTTATTTCACTTTAAAAAATACCGAAATTATTTTTTTTGCTAACCCAATACTATTTAACATTATTGCGAATATATTCGTTCCGAGGCATTTAATCGATGGAGGTTCACAATAATCGTTAATTGTAATTCTTTATTGGTTGATTGAAGAGCGACCGTGAAAAGGGAAGACGTTCATTCAAGCAATTTTTTCGTCGACCACACGCGCTCGTTGATTCTTTGTACTTCAATTTCGCTTATTGGTTACTCACCACGCGGTCCAATTTAGTTCATCGTTTATGCAGCCGCATAGCATTGAAGTCGCTCTCTCGGTGCAACGAGAGGAAGGAACAATTGGTAGCGCCTACATTCCACCTCTAATAAGACATTTGTTCCAATACTAACTGTATCTCGTACACGTGTGTACGAGGTTCTTTCTACATTATAGATGTTACGCAGATAAATAACGAATTCCAGGTAGATAAAGTGAAACGTGTTTTGAACCTCTCGATCGATAAGAAATCAAAGCAACAATCACGTTGCCACTTCTGTAATTAATTGACAAGAATGATACTCGTGAATCATACTATCAAATCGTGACACTAGATTGAAAAATTGAGACAAATACTTTCTGCAGATTTTATGCAGTTCCAGCAAGAATAAATAGTAAAAATGTTTTTAAAAAACTTTAATACATATAATACCAGCAACGACTGCTTTTAAAAATACTAGACTGCCGAATTTTAAGTAAAATAAAAAAAAACTGACAGGAGTCGAACAGATAGTTTTTCTTTCTATTAATCATTTTGATAAGCTATAAATTTTTTAAAAGCCAATATGTATTATTATTTATTATTTATTGTCGTAACTGACGCGAAGACGAATCAAATGACACTACATTATGCATGCAAGTTTTAAAACGATGCTGAAATAGTGTTGGCTATATTTTCGGGACAAATACTCCAAAGTGCAACGTGCACGTAAGATCGTAATGCATCGGTTTAAGCATCTTGTTGCTGAGAAATATGTTGATCCAGCCACGCCACAGCTAATCGAGTTTAGTAATGAACTAGAAGGGAAACTATTGTTGGGCCGGGTAAACCAGGATCTCTCTGTCCCGTGTGCGTTTGCGACGTTTGGCACACTCCACTGCATCGTTCGCGGGAGCAACGTAAACTATGCGGCCCGTGCATAAACTCGATTTCTCGCGCGTTCGCCGCGTAGAACGCATGCCGATCGAGCGTTAAACGCGCACGGTTAAGTATGTACCGGAATGTAGTTTACTGGGAATGTTAATGAAACAATTAAACAGCGGCCAGTGCGGTGCCTGGAACGGAACGATAGTTGTTCAGGGACGAGCGAGATGGGAGAACAACCATAGCGACGATGTCGACGATTTGGTGCAAACCGTCCATGAAAATGTACAAGGCAAACTGAACGCAACAATTCTGGAAAAAGACCTGTGAACCAATTTTACAAAAATGTTGAGAGAACCATCGGCGAACACGTTCGACTGTGAATTTGCACGGAAAAATCGTCGACGTCTGTTGCAGGAAATGGAAGGTTAAATAAAATGCTTCTCCTATTTTTTCTATTAATTTCAACGAATTGTTGAAAACCTAATAACCTTATTTTTCTCGACTTGTGTGCAGTGATGGGCATACTACATTCCTGTCTCGCGAGTTTTCAAAAAAATCAATCATCACAGAGTTTCCAGCTAATTCGATATTTGCTCGAAATCAGAAAGTCTTGATAATCTTAATAAATGTTATACTTTCTATAATATTGGTACATTGATACTGTTATTTTCATATCAATGCCTACATGACGTAATCATTGGTTCGTGATAGATACAACATTTCAAGAGATTTTTTATTTACATTTATTTAACGTTGCTAAGGTTGCTATTTAATGCGATGGGACCTACAGTTTATTAAGGTGGATTCCGAATCAACTTGGGCACCACAGTATTAGTTGGCACATGGCATATTTCCAGAGGATCTCAATAATTTCAATGCGTACAAACCTGCCAGGGTTTTAGGACTTTCAAGACGTCAAAGAATGTCAGGACTTTAAGCTTCGAATCATGTTGCAAGTGTTTCGAATTTTTTGTTGCAAATATTGAATCGAAGTGATTCAGATCCCGTCATCACTTGTGTTTTGCAAATTTGAAGCAGCATAAACGCATAAAGAACCGCAGTCTCGTAATTGCGTATTGTTTAGCATAAGTCTGGAGGATCTGGGTCCTCTGCGAGAGATCCATTTCTTGTTTGGCTGGTCCAGCTGTTGGCAAATTCCATTGAGAAGAGGGTACGTACAAGGCGAGGGGAGGCAAGGAGAGACAGAAGAGAGAGAGATGCGGGAGAGAAGAGCAGAGAAGACAGGATTGGAGAGGGGTGAAGTGGAGAGAGAAGAGAGGTCTCGTATCGCGAAGCAAGCTGGTTCACAAAGAACCGGTGGCAGTAGTTGGCGGTGACTGCTGAATGGCCCGAAAAAAGATAAACGAAAGCAACCCGGAGACCCAGGTGGGGATAGATGGCAGGGACGCCAGGTGAACTGAGAGGTTTTCAGGTAGGATGACCGGGTGCAGATGGTTTCGTGGGATGAGGATAAAACGGCGGCTGGTGGTGCCCCGTGTCCAGCATGGCATTCACAGATTTTTGGTAACTGGCCGGCCGGCCGGACCGTCTGGCCCCCCTCTCGGGCCCCCATTCGAGGATGTTCCATTTTTTCCGTAATAATAGGAGCGGCTTCTTCTCATCCCTAATGCTCCGGACACGGCCTCCAACTCGTTTTCTTCGTACGTGACGGAGATTCGAAGCAGAAACCCCGTAGGCATGCTACCATTTCTCTACAACTTCTACACGATCCCACGAATCCCGGATAGAAAAACAGTATCACGGTAACGAGAACGACGTTTTCTTTTGCTCCCGTTGGACCACCTTTCTTGGATTTTTCGTTCCACGAACGTTCACTCCTCGTCTAACCAGCTTAGACGATTCTTTGATAACATCCAAAGTTCAACGGTGCTTGAGATAACTGACGATAACAGTGTCGGCTTGATAATGGACAGCGCTACCTGGTATAGCAGTTTTTATAGTTGATAGCAACCACCATTTATCAATTTTTTGGAAGGTGCTCTTCGCTCGTTAGAAATATCTATCGATTTTTATTATGCATGCACATCTGCAGTCTATTTATAGAAGTAATGAGAGTGTATCTATCAAGAATTTCAGCGATTTTGATTGCAATATGTGCCAAAAGAAATTGCAAGGAGGTGTTGAAACGTGAAAATGTACAGTGAAATATTTATATTGATTTTATTGACAATCGGAATAAATCGAATAAACCAGTAAAGCAAAAGCAATTGCTTCACGCGAGAAGGCGTTGAAAATGAAAAATATACAGTGGAAACATATAATAAAAATGGTGTATTTATTAAACGCCGGTTGGAAACCACCAATATCGTAAAACACACATCATTTCGGTAATTCAAATGACTGGCCAGGGATCTACGTTTAGCGGTTATTTGAGTGTAATTTCTTGCACCATTGGGTTCGCGCTATCCGCCCAGTAAATTCTGGAGAGTTTCCTTTCGAAACCTGGTTAGAATCAGCCGTTTAACGTTCCATTGAAAGCCAAACGATTCTTTATTGCTAATTACAATCGGTATAACGAAGATAGTGAAAGAGAAACGATTACCTAACCCGATAAAGCTGTTTCAGTTGCCGATCAGGCAAAATAAACTCGGCAGGGTCCCTCCTGAATTATGAAATTACACTTGTTCGATGATTCAATGTGTGTATACACACACGCATATATACATATATACCTGTGTGTATACATGGTCGAAGGAATCCGAGAATTACAAAACGCGTCGCGTACAATCAGAAAGACGACGGATGGGAGCTTCATCAACCTGCCATAACACGTCAATTAGAAAATTTACATTTCGTTTTCAAGCGGTGGAAACAATTCAAGGCTGACAATTAACCGTCGACGTGAAATTTTTTAACACGGCAATAATTTAGCCGTATTTGTCATTACGCTGTAATTGTGTCGTTTATAAGACTGCGAGTCTCTTATAAAAAACAAAAGTTGCATCAAATTCTGTCAATTTTTGCAACGAGGACTAAAATTCTTGTGTATCAATTTTATTTCATGTCGTTTCGAACCTATTTGTTTGAGACCAATGTGTCAACTTTTTGGCAGAATGTAATTTAACGAGCCAACAATTAAAACTTTTAATTGTTTTAATTAATTAAGATTGGTGTACACGTAAATACCTCTGCTTGCATTTTCCAACCTTACGAACATCATAAGTGCATTAGTGTGTTTGCGGTGCGGTTGAAATATTCGATCAACCATAACTTTACTTGTTTTTCTAACGTGAACAAGAATATCGTTTCACGAGAATAAAAAATTCTGTGTACACCGTAAGTGTTCAGTGCACTATAATTTTGAATAACGATATGCACAAAATTATCGTGACGCTTTTTTGAATTTTACATATTCACAGAACTCGTAAATGCAATATTCTACGAAGCAGAACGTTATCTCTTTTAAATCGCGAACAAGGATATTGTGACTTAAAATTAACAAACTCGGTGAACATTATACATTGCATTAAGTAACGGTACGCATAAAATTAGTGTAACGTTTTTTCACCTGGAGAGTGACAAAATACGAACTTTTTTCGCGGTAAATGGGAAAAATTATGGTGTCGCTGAATCTAGCTGGTTGATTAGGGGTTAAATATTTGCAGCACGTACGATATCGCAACGGAAACGGACCGGTCGAAAGTTTTCCTTTCACGCCAGTTGGCTAGAAGTAGAAAATAGGAGATATGGTATTAAGTTTGCGCGCTTTGAATGTCAGAGCAGCAGATACGAATGGTAAATATGTGGAACAACTGCATCGGAATCGGCACATTAGCTGCGCGCGCTGTCGTGCATAATTACGAGCTGCGATGACTAATTTTTCTACACCAGCTCGCTGATACTGGACACGAAAATAGTTCTGCGTTGCTCGTATAATTCATTTCAGTTGGCCGCTCGTTCTTCTCATTGCGTATTCGTCTTGATAACTGAAAACTGCGGGTTTTTGCATTTCTGTCGGAACGAGTATAGACAGAATTCGAAGAAAAACCAACATGGAGGAAAAAATTCGTCGTTTGGATCAATTTGCAAGGAGTAGGGGACACATGAAAATTTCTCTGTTTTTCTTTAATGATCTTAAGAAACTGAAAATAAGACGTTCTCAGACTCAACTCGTTTTTGTTATAAATGTTTAAAATCCGCAGTCTATTAATAACGAACGTGACAACCTTGGTTTCTATTTCTTGCGATTGCTGCATTTTTATTTTGCATACAGATTTGCAAATCAACAGTTGTGTCCCCACTCTACCTTCTACGACGCTATTCCCCCACGCTTCTGCCGCGGCCTGGTCACGGGACGCGTTCGTCTTTGTCGTGCATGTGTCTGGTACTGGCAGTGAGATACAGAGAGTAACGTTTTTCCTTCAATTCGTGCTCCCCAACAATATGACTAATTATGGCAATCCTGTGGGAGGAATATTTACCAGGAAACTCGACAATTTCATAAATATTCTTTAGCAGAACGATAATTCTCGTCTACACGATATAACACGACATGGTCGTAATTTATTGTTGCTCCTACGGTTTTTAGGTAATCGGAAGGAGCAAGAGGTTCGACCTTCCGAGTAAGATCAATAATCTACTAAGTAATTGCACCCTTAATATGTTCACACACGCCCAGGTAATCTCTAATTGCTTCGCATGCTTTGTCTACGTCCAAGTTGCTGCAATCGAATCTGGAAAATCTGACTCGTTCCACTTTCGAAGGCTGTCCATTCTATAATATTATATTTACACCAATCGTCTACCAATCTGACATCGAAGAGTATTTCAGACATCCGGAATTAAAAAAAAAAAAACTCATTATCGATTATGCGATTGTCTTTGCTCTAATTAGCTTAGTTCAGCTTCTCCAGTGTCAGCAAACTACAAGAACGAACACAAAGATGAACAGAGAAAAAATAAATAATTACAAGATGGCTGATTAATTTCAAAAAGTTAAAAATAGTTCAACGGTAGTTTTGAATTCTTTGAATGTTTTTACTGCTTCGTATTGGAATTCTCTAAAATAATTGCAACTTTTGAACACTTCTTTCAAGAGCTTTCGTTTCAATTTTGCTCCTCCTTCGCCCCAAAAATTTCTGGATTTTGTTCGAGGATGTATCGAGAAAATTCCCGTTCGTTCAAAGTCTCGCGTTCCAGTCCACAAAGCCCATTAAACCATGGGATCGCAGTTCTCTTTTGGTAGAATACGGCGCCCATAGACGTGCTAGCGCCTATCTCATCCGGCTGAAATCACGAATACCTTTTCCCGTGGAGGAAAAAAAGGTACGACAATCTGGCGTCGAAGGTATCGCGTTTCTCTCGCCTGCGCGAGTGGGCGATGCAGGTATACCGATTAATACATCGACGTGCCCATCGTTGCCTTCCTTGGGAAATTCGAAGAACTTCGAAGGATCATTTCTTGTGAAAACGCCGTTTCCGAGCTGTCCTGAAAGAGAGTATTTTTCTCATGCGGGTTTGGCCTACCATGCGCTACCTAGCTTCTCACCCTACCCCGTTGTCGGTCAATGAAGCTCAATTAGTTAATTACTCGGATAAACCGGGCTACACGTGACGTAACCTTTGATAAGCCTACTGGTTACACGATCGCCACTGTTCTCGTTAATTTTCGATGATCCCTTAAGCCTTGTCATTAGCCTTCGAGATTTAAACGGTCGTCTATAGGGACCTCGAACGTTTTCTATAATTTCTTGTGAAACCGACTTAATCTTTTGATGAAGGATTTTTATGGGGGCGACGACGCGTCTTTCGTCGCGACCTCCACTAGCTCTTAAACAAAAAGAATTATTAGTCATGTGAAGATTGAAGAACCTTATAGATATACTTAAAAAGAAAAGCATAGAACGTCATAGGATTTAGAAAGATGCAAAGAAAAGAAGAAATACATTAAAAATTTTGCTGGATCGTATTCGTGGAAATTAGAATGATAAGGTCGTAATCATCGTCGAGATAATTAAATTGTCGAAAACATTGAATTATTGTTCTTCGGATGTGCACAAAAGCTGCGATTCTGCTTTGAGATCTGTGAATTCTTTGTGTTTTACCATTTCGATAATTGAGAACAACTCGAGGCTTACGTCACTGTTATCCGATTATAAGTACTGACCCACATATATAAACTTATCTGTCCCCCATGCTTTCGAACCAATAATAATTAAAGAAAGACCTTCGAGAGAGCAGTATCACTAAAAGAGGAAATCTTCCGCACAACGGAACGTTGAAATAAATTATGACATCGTCCTTGTCGGAGCTCTGTGTTTTATTCAAAGAATTCCCAGGCCAGGGAATTAATCTTTACACGACTCTGATTCGAATAGATTACACGGGCGTCTTATGACTAACCGATTCAGATGCAACTCGGTGAATGAGATCTGTACATCGAGTTCAGAGAAAGACTGTAAACTTTTACGCTCGCAGTAATGAACAGCAAAAGCGTTGTTCAGTTCAGTCGAATGTTCTGTGCATCTGTTTGCTGGAGGAGAGAGTTACTTCCTGATTTTTCCACTGAAATGTACTAATTTATTCAAGAGTACAAGCGCTCGCTTTTTACGATGCAATTTACTTGATATTTCACAGAGACAACAATGTTCAGCGACGCCTACTCTCGTTCGAATGTGTTTATTTGAAAATCGACACGAACTAGTATCTTCTCGAGATGTGTATTTTCGAGACACGATATCAGTAGATCGTAAATGCAATGTAAAATTGATCTGCAGCAGTCGCAAGAGATAGAGACCAAACAGAAAGTGTTCATTCTGAAACAATTTTCCTGCTGTTTCAAATGTTACAAATCCTACTCAATTTTATCATCAATGTATAAAATCTTGACAGTTGTAACATTCGCGGAACAAATCTAGCTGCCAACAAATTGCAGTATCCTTTCACAAAGAGTATTTTTTCCAACGTAACACCGCAGTCTCGTTACAATCTCTTTTTCTTGGCTATCTCGCGAGAGACAGAAAATTACAACCGACAAGAGAAATAACTCTGCCGGTTTCCCGGTGGTCCCCCCATTTTATAGATCGTTTCCTCGATGATGCAATCGTATGAATCGAAGCAAGTATTTTCGTTTTCTAAGCGTGGTGCATCGGTGTCGCTGTTTCTCGCTAAAATTAGATCGATCCTCGTCTCCGGTTGCGTAAAACGCGATCTGGTCGGTTAGGGTCGTCGTCCATGTCGACCGGTCGCCATATTTATTTTTTCCAGTTCGTGAATGAATACAGCGATAGCGTCGTTCTTGTGCCAGATATTTACATAACAATCTTATCTGTTTTCAGTCGTTGAGACGTTAGTACGAGGAAATTAGCGAACGATTGAAACCGCGATTACAAACTTCAAAGAGTTTCTTACCGATTATAGCCGGAAGAGGCCGAGATTTATACCGTTGAAAGGGCCTGGACTTGTGTCGTTGATAGATAACGGGCCGATCTTGTTCGGAACGAATGCCCTTGACTCGTTGCTCCGAAATGATATTCGATAGTGCGTCTTATGAAATGCCTGTTACATTGTGCAACGTACGTTTTTACTATGTGTGCCGCGGCTGGCACGCACATCCTTAATGAGCAAATAAGTCGCGTTACGAATACAAAGGGCTTTTGGGCGCCAGGGGCGTGTGTGGAGACCGCTGATGCCGGCGAAATGTGCTTAGTCAACGCGGGACGGTTAGTGAACTCGGTTATGTGAACCTTCTGGTTTAGTAGCAGCTGCGTTTTTCTTCTTTCCATAGCGACTGTTGGCTGTGATTGCTCTGCGAGGCTTGTTGTGCCTCTGGGCACATCAAGAGCGCTGGGGCCACGCCCACTTAAACGGCTACGCCCACTACTAGTGCTAGGTTTATGCTGCCACGTCTATTTGACGAAATATTGTTCAGTAACACCTGCATTTTTCAACTATTTGTATTGGCATGTTGCGAATCTGAAGAGATCAAGAGCAATGGAGCCACGCCCATTTCTAGCGTTTGGTTTTTGAACGTCTACTGCCTCAAATATTGCTCTGTAACACCTGCATTTTTCAACTATTTGTATTGTGGTCTGCAATTGCTCTGCGGGGCATATTGCGGATCTGAAGAGATCAAGAGCAGTGGAGCCACGCCTACTTCTAGAGCTTAGTTTTTGAACGTAGATTGCCTCCAATATTGCTCAGTAACAATTACGTTATTCTATTCTCCATTGTAATCGTGGATTGAAATTGCTCTTTAGGACACTGCTCTGGTTCTGACAAGATCGAGGGCAAAGGAACCACGCCCATATCTAGTGCTCGGCTTCTACCAGACCGCTGGAAACCATAAAACTTTTCTAAGTACTTTTTGTGATATACGGCACTTTTAGAGAAATTTTACTTGCTCTGTGTAAATGAACGAATGTATGAGTGTACGTGTGTTGGTTAAAAATGTAGAGCAATAGTTTTAACGAAAGGGATTGCATTTCTAAGTAAAGAAAGTTTAGAATAAAGAATTCTATTCTTTTAAGTAGATTCAAGTTTCCTCTTGGATTATGCATAGTAGCAGTTCAGAGACAGTCTCTATGGTCTCAACAGAGTTTCAATCGTTCATTGCCCTTTTAACGTGGAAGCTTATCTTTGATTCTTGGAAGACGTTGGGGAATTTCAAGGCTAGTTTTGTAACGTACATCGTGGCAAGTCTAAGAACCGATTCATAGTGCCCAATCAACTGCAATCAATTTCCAAGAATGAATTTTATATTGCAAGAGATATGTGTTCATTCTTAACAATAAGCATCGTTGACCCAGTCTATCAAAATCTTCATCTCGATACTGAAGTTTTAACAGTGAAATTAAATAATTACAAACAACATTCGTAAGAACAGAAAGACTGATGTCCACGAAAAGTACCCTGAAAAACATCAGAAAAATCGATAAACAAATCTGCGAACGTTTCTAAGCACCGTGAGTCGCACAGTTGTGAACAGGATAGAAGTGCAAACATTTTCTGATCTCTGCTGAAATATTCCTACTTCGTCCGCAAATATTTCAACATTCTCGATCCTCTAAAATTTGTCTTCTATCGAATCTATTTGAGATTTCTCGTACCGCGAAAGACCATTGCAAATACAATTACAGGGAACGTCTCAATCATTGGGTAATTCCGACAGTAGACCAGCGAACGATGAATCACGTGTGCGGTCCGAAGAAACGCGGTTATTCAAACGAGCCACGGATGTCGATGATCCCGCGTTTATTCCGAGCAGAACCACAGAGAGCCGTAGGGCCGAGACACGATTTCGGCGTTCCCGATTCGTATTTAGGCCGAGCAGTGGATACGTGGCTCGTAACTCTTCCGCTCGATCCGGCTGAGATCTAGAAGAAGAGGGCCCCTCTCTCGATCCTCCTTTCCTTTTATTTATCGGCGAATGCCTCTCGCCTGCGCTCGCGTTTGCCGCCTCGAAATTTGAACAGCTGGTGCATTCAACGATCCTAGATAACGTTTCCTTCTTTCATCGTTCCCGATGAAATTAGCCATCACCTTGTTTCGAACCACATTTATACTCGTATACTTACACGTTGTTATGCACGCCATTTTTATTGCAGCGTCCCATTGTCACTTTCGGTATATTTATTTAGATTTTATGCGTTTGTCATAAAAATTGGCAGGTCTAATTTTTGACAGTAAAAAGAATTTGAATGTGTTACTATATTATCTGTGACTTATTAAACATATTCAAATCTGGTAGAGAGTTTCTATTTTGCATGAAGATATAATATAATCCGATGTTGTACTTATTTTATTGAATGTGATATTTTCACTGTGGATTTTTATGCAAAGTTCCATATTCGTATAAAAATTAAGATAAATTTTATCTGATAAAAATGAAACAAAAGCATATCAACTTTTTCCATTTACAATTACTTTGTCCTATTTCCATATTCGACAAAGCGTGTGTTTTTCGTTATACACTGTAAACAGCTACGTTCCATCTGTGTTGGATCTCGTTTTACCTGGGATCATGGTGTCTCGCCAGGAGAATGATAAAGAAGCAGTAAAGCTAGCGCAACCACGCAGACAAATGCGCTTGAATGGTGGTCCCGAGGATCGAAGCCGTAATCGATAAGAGGTTCGACTCGCTACGAAGCAGATCGCCGCCACTAGAATCACAAACAGGTGTATTTATTATCATTCCGAAGTAGATTCGACCAAACTGTAAAGGGAGACGAGACCAAGGCCCATTAACGTCCTAGCCAGCTGTTGTCCTGGAATGTTGATAGGCTGGACCCGCTGAAAAGGTCGCTCTTTCTTTTCTCTTTTCGTCCTTAAAGATTTACGAGTAGTTTATTTGCTAAAGTTTGGCGCAACAAGACTACGCGCAGGTCTCGTTCGACAACATCGAAGAAATGATGAACGGGAATCTGGTTCGTGAAAATAAACTGTGCTAACATCGCCTGGGAAAATTGTGCAAGAAATTGCCTCCGTGGAAACATTTTCTTTGGAAAAGTTCAACAATCCCCGCGGTGGATTTCAGGTCATAGATTTTAGATCGTAGAATCATATCGATTTTTGATAGTACTCAATACGAATTGAACGAGACTTTAACGAGATTTGAGTCTGTAGAGATTCTACGAAGTCGATGGATAAATTGTTGGGATAATTCTATTTGTTTTTCGATGCGTGCTTTGGTAGATTCCCGAGGACTTGCTTCGGAAAGCTGCGATCAAGACTATTCTTAGACGCAATCGTCTTCGAGGGTCAGACATTTGTTCGATCACTTAATCAACTCCATCGTCCTGTTACCGAATGCACGATGGAACATCTGACAAACTTCCTTCATCTTTCTCGAGGAGCCAGAGTTGCAGTTCAGCATTGTATAAATTTCAACGTGAAGGGGCATCGTGAATGTTATCTTTTCGTTTCACACAAACTAGGTTCATCCAATGAACAGGTCGTAAGAGTACGATGTACGTACACACATATACATTTGTACAACTTCGTCAGTCGAAAATTCTTGGATGACGTTACTTGTGGCTGGTTGGTTCATAATGGAAATTGCTGTTGAAGGATCCATTATAAAAAGTCTTTAGCCATGGACCATGGAAAAGTCGAAGTAACCAATGTATACATTTGTACGATTTTAGAAGGTGCTAACAATTTTTGCATAAATTGCAAACAATTTCTGCATTATTTTGCATAATTTTGCATAAGGATCAGCAGTCTAAAATTCTCGGATGACGTTACTGAAGGTGGCTGACTAGAGTTCAGAATGGAAATTGTTGTGGAAGGATCTGTTAAAAAGTCTTTCGCCATGGACCACGGATAAGACGAAGTAACCGATGTATACATTTGCACAATTTCGGCAAGATGCAAACAATTTTTATTTTTCATAAAGATCCCCAGTCTAAAATTCTTAGATGACGTTACTGAAGGTGGCTGGTTGGTTCATAATGGAAATTGCTGCTGTAGGATCTTTTAAAAAATATTTAGGCCTGGACTTTTAAAAAATCATGCAAGTAATTGCTGATAAATATTGTATCAATCTACGATGATGATTGAGTACACGATTTTCCCAATATCTACCGATTATTCAGAGATTATTCAGTGCACAGGTCAACCAATGCATCCGACCGATGAAACTTTCACGTTCGATCATCGTGCTCGATATCTCGCTGGAGCAGAGCGGAGCGGACAAGGAGGAAGCCGGTCGTCCCAGCGACCGGAAAACCAAAATAAAACCTGCATCACTCTTTCGCATGCCATTAGCTAATCCCTATTTATAAGGTATTATGTCCGCTCGAGTACACATGTGTACGTTATAGGCCGTGTTGTAGGCGGGGGCGTACGCGGGTTTCACATATGCGCAGCACGCGTTAAAGTACAGAGAGTGTGTGTGAGAGAGAGAGAAAGAAAGAAAGAGAGAAGCAGACGTCGATGGTTTTTCGTTGAGCATCGCCATGGACCGACTAAAAATACCCGAAACCGACCGACAGATAACTTCCGAAACCCCCGAACTCGACGGTGTCTGGTGGGCGGTTTATTAATGGAGTCGGATTACTAAAAATCAAAATGATCGTGGGCGTCTTTCTCTCTCGTTGGCGCGCTGCATTTACGGCCGACTTCTTGTTCGGTGAACAGTCTTCTTCATCTTTATTCGTCCGGGCTCGTCTGGATGGCCCATTCAAGAACTATTTCGAGGTGATCTCGAACTGCTTTAATGGCGATTCGAATTGGACGCGGATTTCGTAATGTTTGACTCGGTGGTTCTCGTAGATACATCAAATATGAATGGGAAAGGAGATGGATTTTCTTTATTAGGTTGTTCGAAAGTTTCTCTCGCAATGTACACCAAGTCTTGTCCACCTTGATATATACCACGTATAACATCTGTAGAAATCATTATTTTGTTGAACGCACGGGGAGTGCTTGCCTCGAAACGTTAGCCAAAACTGTTTTTATTATTTTATTATCCATTTATTATATTATTATTCATTTTATTATTCATTCATTTTTATTATTCATTGTGATCAGTTTAGGTGCCTTCACTCTGTATATCGAGTTCTATTCTAATCTAGATCCAACGAGAATTTGATATTAAATAATGTACGAAATTATTTTCGTTTAATCCCCTTCACGCGAAAGTACAATAACAGCGCAGGAAATGTCCGATTTACAATAAACGTCCCTGGAAACTGGCGGTAATATACAATATCAGGTGTACGAAATCATGTATGTTTCCGCATGTATCGTTATTAGAATTTTATCTAGAGATTATCGTTCGATCGATAGGGGTGCGCGAAACAAGCAGGCATTTAATTCGCGTTTCGCGAAAGAACTGGTTTTCGCGTGTGCGCTCGTCGTTGTAGCGAGCGAAAGTTGTCCAAATATTTTTCTAGGATTGATTTATGTCGACGCGGTTTGCGATCGTTTGTAATGAGTCACCGAGGTTGGTAACGCGAACCAAAAGGATGATGATTTGTAGCACGAAATTCATCTTAGCTTCGCAGATTCAATGGAGATAGCACGCGGTGTCTTGTAATGAGCTCGCTGCTGCCCACGCTTCTTGGCTTGCAACTTTGTGTGCCAGCTGTGTGAACAGTGGTTCGAACCGTTGTAAAAGAAACGCGAAACTTTGAGAGGTGGATGACTCGATAGATGACACGGTGACTGATTCACAATCGGTCATTCGATGCAGATTTTCTCTTTTTAACTCTGGGTTGAACAAGTTTCGCGAACAGACTGCATATCTTTAGTCGAAAGAAAAGTTATCTGCATGAATTGCAAGAGACAGGAGCGAAATTGAAACACCATTCTTCTTTTAACGCTTAGCAGTCCAGAGGTGACTCGGAGTCACCACTAAAACTTGCTGTACCATTATACACAATATTGTTTACATTCTTTTACATATGTTAGTATCTAATCAATTATTACACAATTAATATTGGATGAGGCATTACAGAATTTTTCATATCCATAAAGTGAAAAAAAATCACATAGACTGGAACTATTCTAGGTCGGAAGAAATATTTAATTTTCAAGTTAAAACAGCTTCGATTGCAAAAGGTCAATAATATTAGTAACTTCCTGATTTAAAATATTTGTTCAATATCCGTACTACTTTCAATGTAACCTACTCTTTGGTTTACTTAAAGTTACACTTTTGTCATGAGATTCCTTTTATTAAAAATTTTTCTATGTAAAAGCATCATTTTCAGAAAAATCTCTAGAAAACACGCATTTATGTCAAATGTAATATTCCTCATTGAGCAATTCTCAGTGTACGTAATTGTTACTATCATTGAGACTATATGCATGTTAGAAACACACCACATAATTGTTATATAATTGTTTACTATTGGAAAAACCAATTAAAACGCAAAAGCTTGCAGTTGTCGACAAATCAGTCGTCCTTAAACGATTTTTATGATACACTCGAAAACACTTGATTAAAATTTGCTTATAAGAAGAGTCGGGAATGATAGATGTCCGAGAACAGCAATTGATCGTAAAAACTTGTTTGGTACAATCATTCAAGGCGAAACAAAGGTTAAATCGATCGATTGCGATATCGGAATTTGCGTTTTCATTCAGTATCTATCCTCGCATGTAATGTAGAACGCGGAATTAACGAGCTGTAGAAAATGAGAGTGCGTGAAATTGCTGTGTCGCCATTGAAAAATTGATTAAGAAACCCTCGACTCCCAGTCCCACATTTATGAGCGATCATTAAATCATTACTAGTAGGTACAGCACTAATAACCGGGAAAGAGCAATATAGTCATTCCAAGTACTTTTCTTTACTTTATGCAATTGATCCAATTTACCAATATTTAAATGTTTACTAATTCGTAAAATACAAGCCTACTTGGTAACGTTAAAAATATTCTGATTAATGATATATAATAGAAATTTGATGCCTTTAACACGAGGTTCACGGGACCCGTTAAAATGACGGCTTCTTAATTTGCGATTATTAAGATTGTAAAGATGCTCCCCTTAGCAATTATTTAACAAATGTATATTTCTTTTGTTATGTATTATTAGAAAAATAGCTAAAAATTTGAACTAGTTATGTGAACTAGTTATTTCCAGAGCTCCGTAAACCTTGCGTTAAATATTCAACAATGCAAAGATACGTTTCAATAATATTTCCGTACACAGAAACCTCTTTAGATACTAAAACAGTTCAATTAATTAAACATTGAGCGCTCTTTCCGTTCCATTAGCCGCACCGGTCATACCCATTAGGTTTGTTCGAATAAAGATCTGACCCGCGTTCTATTGAAAACCCGAGCGATTGAAACACATTAGGTGTCACTTCGGAACCGTGTAGTTTAGGACACGATAAGACCGATCACGCTGCTCTCACAGATAATTTTATCTGTTAACCCTATTAGTCCGGTTCATTTATTTTCATCGGGCGTCAAGAGAGGGGAGGACACTACGACGAAATAGTTAGGGGATCGTCGAAGACACACACTTCGATTAATTGTCATTGTGTTTCCTCGATCGATGTCCCCACCTCGACCGATAACGCCGAGGACGATCGTGCTCGTTGAACGAAGTCAGGAAACATGAGCGATCGTGAATCGTATCTTCTTCGCCGGTTCTTTTGCCGTCATTTTTCTTTTTCACCAGGACTCACTCTGTCTATCAGCTGTCGCAGAGTCGGAAAACGCCTGGCGGTATTAATCACTATATCTTCGCTAACGTCCACTGTTTATCGTTGGCAGACAGTGGAACACTTGTCGCGACAGTTTCGCGATTACGTCTTATGCTTGACGAGGAAGTCGTTTCAGTTTCAATTATCCTGGGGTATGGTAATTAGTTGACGCTAATAAACCTCGATTCGAGTGGCCCCAACTGTGCCTAGCAGTGACGTAGAGGCTTAAATAGGCATCTCAAGTAGAACAAACCACGCGTGGTATAGAAACGAATTTATTTTATTTTTTTTAATAAGAAATCCAATAAGCAATTCTTCCCTTATTTCATTTTTCATAAAAATGAGAGTTTGCAATGATCCGCAGTCTAATAATGCACTTTGGAGAGATTGGGTTCAAAGAGTAGATTCGAAGAAGAGCATGTTTCGTTGAAAGACTATATTGTTAACACTATTGTTAAAAGCGTAGTGCATAACACCCGGTGAATGCAGTAGAGTCGCATTCCGAGCATTATCAAGTCACAGATTCTCCTCAACGGTGACCGTTATGGTTCGAAGCAAAGACGGAAAATGAAAAACGTCTAGAGAGAACGATAACAGAATGCATAGAACGCATCGATGTTCCGCATCGGCACGATTTTCACCGCGAGGGAAAGGAATGTCAGTCACTGGTGTACTCGTCGGACTACTAATGATCCGTCTCTCCATCTTCCTTCTCTATTTCCGTCCCCTTTCTTCTCCGTCCAGAATTCAAATGTCGTGTTCTCATTCTAATTACAAGGAGCGTGTTAGCGGCCAACGTCGACCTCACCCTCTCTCTCTCTCTCTCTCTCTCTCTCTCTCTCTCTCTCTCTCTCTCTCTCTTTTTTTCCATCTGTGATCGACCGCGACCGTGATTCGAGTTCCTTTGGATGCAACCGATGCACTTCGAGAGTCTGGCGGATTTATACATACCCTAATAGCATAAAATATTATATACGCATTCATATAATATTAAAAAGAAATCATGGCGTGAGTAAAGTTAGAATCATGACCGTGATCATCATTGTACGTTCACCGTGGTAAATCACGTTTAATGATTACTCACGCTATCGCTAATGATGACGGAGTAAGAAAACTAACACAGCCGAGCTTTTTTATAATGTAAGAAAAAACTCTTCTCCAGAAAAGATCTCAGAAAATGTCGAGACACATGCATTATTCTGAACACAAGATCGAGTAAAGCGTCTCCGGCTCCTCTTCCGGTCGCCTCGCATAACTCCGATCGGTGAGCTCATTCTCATGTCGTTCCGCGCGCGGGACAGATCGACCTGAGTTATTGGAAGGGCCTTTGTGCCGCGGAAGAATGAATTTGTCAGCGTTCGTTTTATACAGCGATCGAGGGAGGGCGGGGTCCTTTGATGTAAATAGATTTCAAGCTCGAATAGAGTATAATGCGCGGGAAAGTGGAAAGCGAGCGACCAGGCTCCGGTTCCGATGAAGTGTAATAGCTCTCTTTCGGGCCACACGAGTGCGCGTGTCACGAATACATTGTGCAATCGAATTCTTGATCCCGATGGTTATTAACCGTGAAGTTTTCACGTAACGCCGAGCTGCGATAACATCGATCGTTAACAGGATTTACGGAGTACCGATAATTGTTCGCACGATGAATCGGTGCTTAATGAGATCTTATCCGGACAAGAGATCCAACAGTGACCGAGAACTCGTGTGGAATTTATTGTTCTACATGGACTTGTGAGAAAAGGATTTTGAATTTTAAGGATTGATGATGTTGACCCTTTAATATTTAGATGGATTTCTTAATTTCCTAATTGTTCTTCGCGGAGAAAAGCGTCGCTCGACACGATTTTCAACCATGGACAGAAACAAAAAGACTCGCATTGTAATTGAAAAGTTGTGAGATACGATCTAATTCGTTTTATGTACTCGATATTGATAACTTTGAAGTCATGCATGCTGATTGGACACACCCTGGACTTAATAGTACCCGAGACAGGTAGATTACAAGTCGTAGAATGCATACGGTGCATCTAGGAACCGATAGATCAAATATTAAATACTTGTTCAGGATGTTGGAACGCGGTTGAGTCAAATGGTTGACATTGTTGAGTGATCTAGTAATCTTGCGAGAACCTGTCATTATGTAAACGAACGTCCTTTCAATTTCTCACAATCAATGAAGCAAGAAAAAAATGTTCTGTTCAGCTACCGTTTCTTGCAATTGGCGTGAAAAATTTTTATTCTGCACTAATCATGGTAATAATCGGTAATAAGTAATAAGTAATAATCGGTGAATATATTTTTGAATGCGGTAGTATACACAATACGGTGTATACGTTAAGGGCATGCGTTTATGGTTGCACGCGCGTACCTAAAGCAACGGTGCGGCTTTTTCCAGAGGAAGCAGATTAATTGAAACAATTTTAGATCCCGGGCACACGTGCTCGTGCCACTTGAACAAGTACTCGATCGGAGCGAGAGGGCCAGGGCATCGTTCGGTATGGAACTAACTATAAAGTAGTATGTATGTACTCGGGCACACGCTGGACAACCTTCCGCGTCCTTGACATTAACGTAACGCTGAAGTGGCCTCATTCACGCGTTAATGGCTCCTGTATAAAGATTCGCATTCATATCGAAGAGGCGAGTCGAGGAGGACCGGTATTCGAGGACACAAGAATCGACATTTTTCTGGCGATCTATTCAACCAACATTTAACAACGATTCACTATCTCAGTATTTTTTCCATATAAGTCCCAAGCACGGGTCTGCCGAGGGACCCTCTGCTTTAACTTTTGCCGAACGAAATATACTATTTCTGAAGAGCGTATGAGGGTTAATAAATTTTGTTCGAAGTCTTCGTTGCAAGTGTGACTTGTTAGAACGGTGGGTTATTCAGCGTTCTTATTTTATTTTTGCCAAGAAGAGCTGCAGTTCGGAGATCAAGTCTGGAGATGAAAGTGCCGAATCGTTTGAGAAGAAACGCATCTCGTATAGGCGCACGAGTTACGCACGGGGTTCGACGTCCCACCACGGAAATTAAAAAGTCATGCTCGGCACGTTGAATAGTCGCGGTGCGGTTCATAAAGGCGACTGGTTTTAATTAACTCGGATTAGTAGATGTTCGCGTGTGTCTCTCTCCGTAAAAACGTTTTCCTCGACACACTGCCGGTGACCGGAGCGGTTCGGAGGCTCCGCGTACATTGGTCGGAATGCATAACGCTCGTCGGCTGATCCCGTATGTTACTGGGTCATTGTGCCTCGCAGCGATCCTGGCTTTCGCCCCAAGGGGCAACCCAAAGCGAGACCACGATATTCCTTTTGCAAGTTCTAGAGATGCTTTCATAAATTTTCAATAATTTCTGGTAATAGCAAAGCACTGTCGTAAAGGTTGGAAGAAATTTTGTTTTTAGCTATAAAATGTCGCCAATAATAATAAACAAATACTACGATAAAAGGTTCTAGCCAATTGTTTGAAGGCAATATTTTTGCCAAAAGAAATTTTTATTTGTATAACAAGAATCACAATAAAACTTTTTAAAACGTATTCGTAGCCTTTGGTTTTGACACAGCTACACTGTACATGACTTGTTGCTACTAATGCTTATGAAAAATGTTTTTATGAACAAAAATAAAGTTGACATCGATGAAATTGGTGTTCCCAAACTTTACGATAAGCTACTATTCGAGATAGTCAAGTAATTTTTTGGAAAGTCTAGTGATAGTATTTGATAACGATGGTTTTTTACGATTGAATTTGAATTATTTTTGTTTGTAGTAATGTTGACGGTATTCGTGCTTGCGAGAAAATGGCGCTCTCGCACCGTTCAATTTGTTTTTAGGTTAAAGCACACGTGGCACTTACCGTCTATTAACGTTTCTCCCGTTATCTCGCATAATATTGTTCCGGGCGGCGCGAGCCTTGGCTTCGTTTACATAAAACGTTCCACTTTTTTCCCCCCTTCGATGACAATGTCTGGCTACGTCCTCGATTAAACAAGCACGAAGGTTGTTGAAGCGTTCACGCGCTTTCGTTGTTCACTCGCGATTTCTTTCGATTTTTCTTTAGCACTCGGTGCGACGGTCGTGTGGAAATATACAGTTTCGATCGTAATTATTCGTGATTAATTAAACATAATCCCTCTCGCGTCATTGTTAACGGAAATGACTCTGTAATGGAATAGTTAACGTAGTTTTCGTCGCGCTGGGAGTCTAATTTTATTCATCCTGAATTCCATTTAATGGAATTTTAGCGAAGTCTTTTGGAACGAATTGAACGATAAAATGAAGACTTTCAATTATTAAGCAGCATGCGGTGAAGAATTAAAATAGGGCATGTTCGAAAATCACATTCATAAATTCTTTAAACTAACCAAAAAAAACTTGAATAACGTCTAAAATTACTATTATTATATTTTTTTCACTGCAACGTTCCAGACCGTCATCGCTTCAAATCGTTTGAATAGCAACGAGCGGTGCAGTACCGATTACTTTGCAATAAAGAGTCGTGGTATTCGTTAGCTGAAACGTGCTTCTCGAACGTTGGGTAACATCTCGGAAAACTATTGATTGCACGGTGCACCAGTTACGGTATATGCAATTTTTCAACGTAATTTCGTAAGCGCAAAATTGAGTTGTGGCATACCACCGACAAGAAACACTTATCGCTCGTTTGTTGCTGCAATGTTGTTTTTCTTACTTCCACACTGTTATATAATAACTTGATAGTCTTGACAGTGCAATTTTTCTTGTCATTATTACTGAAACGTATGGCCTTGTTTGATGGCATTGTTAACGAACGCGAACAGTTATTTGTGAAAGCAATTTGTCTAGTCTAGTCGTCGTTATTAATAATAACGTGCGTTATCCAATGACAACGGTACGAATAAGAAACATGTACAGAATATAGAAATGTATTTTTAATTTTATGTATTTGAGTGAGCATGTGAAACTTGAAACAGTAAAGGGATTAATATAATTATTTTTAGCATATTAAAATAATTGATGAGAAAAATGTGTATTTATCTTATGCTTGCTGCAACGGATATAAACCACTTCATTTTGCATACAGATCCGCAGTGTAATGATAAAGAAAAATTAGTGAGGTGGTCGGATATTTCTCATTCCGTGTTACGATGCAAATGGGCTGACCATTTGCAGTCAGTTCCGAAACGCTCTTCGAGGAATACATTTCAGCGAGTTCACACCACGAGTAAAATACCTCAAGCACGTGGCTTGAGTTCAGATAATAAAAGCCCAGCGCCATGTTCGATGGACCCGGGGGCTGTGCCAAGATTAGTTCGGTCAAATGGAGTTCCACTGTGTATTTGTTTTATAAAGGTATCGAGATGATCGCTCGAGAAGCGAGGCATTTCCGGCATATCCCCTATTGTTAGGATTACCAGGCTGCATTCGGGTCTACGAGATACAACAAGAAAATCGTCTTTCTTTGTCCCATTCAAACCTTCTTAGAACTTCGCCATTGTTCCAACAAATTCTCCCCTCGCGTGCAACAGGCCAATAACCATATTGTAAGAAAAATTTCTATTCATAAGCTAAATTTAACAAAGTGTACAATAAATGCATGAGTATGATGTACAAAATACTGAAATACATTTTAAACTCTATGCAGTCCAATGAGGAAGTGAAGCTGAAAATAGTAAAAGGACTAACATTATTATATTTTAGGAGACTAAGAAAATTAATGATACAATTGATTAATAATGAAAAAGACAAGTAATTATCTGTTGCTTCCTGCAATGGATATAAACCTTTTTAATTTCGCACAAAGGTCCACAGTCTAATAAAGAAAAATTGGTGAGGTGAGCAGAACATTTTTCTACGACTAGTAAGCTTATCTGTACGGTCCCCGATATGTATATAAATACACTATATTTATAAATAAATATTGTTATGAACATGTAAGTATATATATATATAAACAAAAAATATATTATTATTTGAAAAATATGGACATCCGAGAAGGTCCTACGGACGTTCTTAGAACGTAAACAACGGATGCCCATGGGACGTCCGAAATTAAAGTCCATCGGACATCAAGAGGACGTCCGACGCTATTTGGGTAGCAATATGCAATTGGGATACATTTAAAAATTTTTGTGTATTGACAATGAGGGTAAAGAGTGAACCGTGACGAAGCATGCTGAAGTGTTTCTTCATGATCGGTCAATTTGGTTAATTTCCCGAAGCAAAATGGAGAAGGGAGTGCAGCAAAATGGCGGTGCAAGAGTGGCCCGGCTACAATTCGGCGTTGCATCAAATCGAGGGTTGAATAGGTCAACTGGTGGAAACGTGCGCGCAATTGCTGGAGTATAGTACCCTTTCATCTTGCCGTCTCTCCTCTCTGCTTCTCTCTCTGGTTCTCTCGACAGACTTTCTCGGCAATGAGGATCCCGCAGTTTGTAGTATCTGTCTCTCTCCTTCTCTCTTGGTCTCTCTGCAGCCTTTGAAATCACGAGGCAGCGAGAGAGCTGCTTTGACGCTAGAACCGTTATTAGGCGAGACGATGAGACGGTTTTCTTGCTCGTTGGGTCGCGGAGAGAGTCCGTCTCGGCGATTCCCCTGTCTCCTCTCTCACAGTCCTACCGACGGCTAACAAATCGAACTAGAAGACACGAGGACACCGCGATATGAGATCGTGAGCTCTCGAAAACGCCCCCTTTTGCCGTAAAGATCGATCGTATTGCTGGATCCGCGGCGATTGCTCCGTTCACATTTTCAAGTGCACAGTTTACGCTTTTCTTCCGACGGCGATATCGATGTTGATTAATTTTGGATGTTCAGGGAACTTGTCGATGGATTAGGTGAACTGGGACACAAGGATCTCTAGGGATTTCGGACGACGTTGATGAATCTCCGTTGATCGCTTGTTTCAATTAGCCGACCGGTTAAATAGATTGCTTTCGAAATCTGCATGGAAATTAGAATGTAATGACGAAGAACAGCGGGATATCCGTGGATTGAAATCGGTGATACACCGCGGATTTTATGCATTTATGACAAGAATGAAAGTAAAAAACTTTAATAATTTTTCACTAAGCAAGTAAGTTTGCTTCATAAAACCGTTGATTTTTCGTTTCTTCTTTTTTTGGTTTTGTTTTTCAACACGGAATTATATAATTTACATTTATTAATTGTATATGGAGTCAGTTTTCAAATTTTACAATTTAAAACAATTTCAAACTTTACAACAATTCTAAAATGCCATCGAAAGTAGGGGAATTACGAGTTGCATTATCAATTGGTAATTACGGAAGGTAGGGTAGGGGGTTAAGTATGCTTGCCCTCGCAACGTTCCGAAATAACGAGGCTCGTCTGCTCGGGTTCTCACGACTCGCTACGAACGAAATTGATTTTACAACCCGCGCTAATCCGTTTTCACGTTCCGGCGAATAAAACATGAGACGCTCGTCTCCTTCGTGCGAGTCCGATCGTAAAAGTGGTTGATGAATTACATCGTCTACCATAATCCACAGTGAAAATATTTAACCCACATTTAACTCGTAATTCGTTTTAGCCTTTCGTATTCGACATCGGCGCATCGACTCCCAGGAATATTTTGAAATTGATTACAGGATCAGGTTAGTAGAAATAACGTGTTTCTATGAATTATTATTCGCGTTTTAGAATTTGAGGATAGATAGTTGAAACGTTACGAAGTTCACAGTTCAGGTCATCAAGAATGCGAAATTTTAATAATAAAAATCAAAATTGCCCGGCTTTTGAACATCAAGAGTTTCCCACAAAAATAATAGTCGAATCGATTGACCGACAAAATTCACGATCAGGAAAGTGCAACCGACACGAGAAGATGCAAAATTGCAGAAGACGCGAAGAGTTGACGGTGCATGGGAGTGTGTATTTAGATAGGAGGACACCGCAGGAGGATTTCGGGCAAAAAGAAGCGCAAGTCGTGGAGCACAGTGGCCCACAGATGGCTGGCAAAGGTGACGTCACCCTATAAACTTGACGAGCCCAGCCGTTTTGACGAGGGAATGCTGTTTCCACCCGTTTCGAGCCGTTGGCTGCGTCGCTAGCTCGGTGCCAGGCTCCCGATCGGAATTGCTCGACGAAAATTTACAGTTTCCGTCGAAACCGCCACCATCACCGTCACCACCACCATGCTTGGCCACCCTCTGACCACACCACGATGTAGGTCGATTGTATCGTCGTAAATTACTAATACGAGACGCTTCGCCTCACTTCCGCTCCACCGAGGCACCGTTTGCACCGTTGACGAGACGTACTTGGTCCCAAACTTGGATTCACCTGGTTAGAATCGGTATAAGTTAGGCTTTACAGAGCATCGTTAGGAGTGTCTGACAGGTTCCATTACAGCGCCCCATTACACCTAATGAGCTGTAATTTTTTTATTCTGAATTCAGTCTCTGAACAACCATGATATTAAACGCAGAAAAATGTGTACGGTAGAACGTATTTGTTTTTAAATAATTATTAAATTAACGGAGACGGTTTCATGAATTAATTTGTACACCTAATATAATATACATATGTATTTGATTGATCGTGTTGAAAAAGTTTGCAGAAGCTTGTGAACATGAGGAGGGACGTCGCAAACAATTGCGTGCAACAGGTCACGATAAAATCGACGATTAAACGGAACGCAGTGGTAATTACGGGACGATGATTATTCCTCTAAAATTAGAATCGTCCCATTGTCCCACATGGGCCCGTTCCGCGGATTATCAGATCCAACGGGGCCGCCTAAGTGTGAACATCCTCGGTCGGATGCTAAGCGTGAACATCCTCATTCCGATGCTAAGCGTGAACATCCTCATTCGCAATCCGATGTTCGGCCCGACCAACTGGGTCAAGTATACTCTACGCGACGACACTGTTTTATGTTAACCGTCGCGGTTGTCCGTGTTTCGCAGGACCGACTGAAAATCGTAAACTGTGAAACGTGTCCTGCGCATGGCCTCCAAACGATGCGAAGCACTGCGTTGCGACGCGTTGCAAGTTGCGTCCGCGCGCCAGCGATCCATTCTGACCTCGCAATTCGTCTTGCTTATGGTGTTTTTTACCGTGACAGCGGCCGCTGTTGTTTATACACCGAGCTCAAAGTGTGGCGTGGACGCTTTAGAAAATTTATATTTCTGCTGAAACGTTTGGAGGAAAGTGAATTCGCAAAATTCCATTCTCCAGTTTTAGGTTCAACGAGTGAAAGGTGATGTACTGTTTGTTATCGTTGCTGAGATTTCGTGATTTTTTTTCGGCTATCTATGAAGTTTCAGTGGATACAGTTGTTTCGCATTTTATTAGTCCTTTATTTCTTCCTACCTAGAATAATTAAAACATCTATCTATCTTATTTTATATAAATAAAAATCAAATGCTGTTCGTTGGTAAACCCATCACTGGAGAACGGCTGGACTGATTTGGCAATTTTTTTTTTAATATTCGTAATAGAAAAATTGTAAAAGTTGCCTGAAAAAATGGAAAATTTGGGAAAAACTAAAAGTGCTTTTTCAATCATATTTGAATACAACGAAAAAACGAACGTCACAGTTTTTAATAAATATTTCAATAGGAATTAAAAAACAAAACATTTCTTTGTTTACACATTTCCAATAGCTTTTCAAAAATTCACAGGACGATCACAAAAAAAATAGAAAGGACAGGAGAACTCAAATAATATTAAAATTTCAATTTATATTAATTTTATATGAAAATTTTAATGTCGGGTCAGCTAGTATTTAATAATGTGAAATACATTTTGAACAATGGTACAATAATTTTTCGAGTGCTAAGGGTTAACACTATTCTACAGGATTCATTAAAACGAATCGTTGTAAAATTTCCAATTTATTAATATTGAGATTGTAAAGATGCATCCATAAGGAATTATTCAACATATTTATTTCTTTGGCTGTAGATTATAAAATAATGTCGACTCAACGATCTCTTTGTTTGGCCCACGCAATCATCTCCAATTGGATGACAACGCGAACTCTGATCCTGCGAAACCTCGATCGCGAATTGCTGCGGACGAATATTTCGTGACCGGTTCTTTTTCTCGCAATCGGAATACATATTCCATCGGTGTGCAGAAATAAATTCCTCGATAATTCATCGGGTGCAGACTTTCACTTACGTAACGCGATAACTCGTTTAATACTCGGCTCACAGTCTAATTAACCAAGGACACGATCTTTAAAATTAGCTTCTCCGAGCGGCGGTGAACCGCGTCGGGCCTCGTAATTTTAGGGCATCGTCCGTGCTCCGTGACATCATCATCATCCCAACGCTCATTATTGTTCAGTTGTCGACGATCCTGTGTGCACAACGCGTTTCGTATCAGTGACATCATCGTCCGCGAAGGGTTCGAGAACACAGCGCGCTGTTTGATCGATGATTGAGAACGAACGGCGAAAATAGATCTGTCTTCTGCTAACCAAACGTGTAACTCGAAACCAATATATACATCGCTGAGATTATGGTTGTAGACGTGAAATCATCATCGATTTTGAAACTTCAGTGATGTCATCAAGTTCGGAGAACTATCAAGACTGGACTCGACGATTGTTCGTATCTCTCACTCTAGTTTTCTTTTTAAGTTGTTTTGTTTTCTGCGTGATTAAAGCTGTTTTTTTTGGTCGAGCAACTTGGTTGAACCATTATTTCGAATAATCAGCAGATCTTCATGTAAAATAAAAAAAATCTCTGCATCAATTACGAGAAAGAAGAATTACGCAAAAAATTATTCGCTCAACAATTTTAATCCTTAGCACTTGGGAGATGTCTGAGGGTCACCACTAAAAATTGCTGTACCGTTATTTACAATATTGTTTATACGTGTTGTATGAGGTATTATAACAATTTCATATCTATAAAATGATAAAAAGATTATATGCAACGTAATTTTTCTAGGTTTAGGGAGTTAAAATAGCTCCGACTGCAAAGGGTAAATACGTTGTAAATAATGTACCAGTATTAATATATATTTCACCTAGTAATTTTTGCAAAATTTATTTGAGTGACCGAATAGAAAATGGACAATCGTATCACGCGATATAATGAATCCGAATAATAATATAATTGATTATAAAGTTGGAGGAAAGAATTTTGACATTTGTATATGGTCAGCGTGGAAGTTGGAGTGCTGAGAGCAGTGAATTTAATGAAGCAAAATTAAGATAACGACGGACGCTGCTGCAACGTTCGTTACATAAAGAGATCCGGCGACGATTAAACTCGCGGCGCGAAGCATTCTCGATCGCCTATTAATTCTCGGTGAAAAACCAACCCACCATACAAGGGATCCGGGTTGAAAAAAACCGCATGTACAACTCCATTCATACCTGTGCACTGCAACACGGTAATTGGATCCATTCCTGAGAAACCACGTAATCTCTCGCGGTGCGGCGTCGAGGTACCCTTACACCTGCCGCGCGTGAGCACGGATTTACTCATTCCGTGGTTAAATAGATCACCGTCGCGCCACGTGAAAGGAAAATTCGATCCTAGATACGTGAGATAAATGTTGTACAGCTTGGTTTTCGGATTAGCTAGGTTAAACCGTTGAGCAAAGAAGGAATGAGGTAGCACCTGATGCTGCAGTGGACAAAAGCTGTTGAGTGCCACTCTCGGA
This sequence comes from Lasioglossum vierecki, assembly GCA_028455595.1. Classification (NCBI taxonomy): domain Eukaryota; kingdom Metazoa; phylum Arthropoda; class Insecta; order Hymenoptera; family Halictidae; genus Lasioglossum; species Lasioglossum vierecki. The sequence goes on from CM052335.1 coordinate 34,853,920, forward strand.
CGACGGACCGTTCTTACAACTACACTCGTACAGTTGATGATGTTTTTTTTTAGATATGATTTAACCATAGATAAAAAAAATATTTCTTTCTCATTATAAAACAAATCTTTATTTAATAGTAGAAGTAAAATGTTTCTTCCTAATATACAGATAATGGATGTCCTTGTACATTGTACATGTATAGAATATTCCGATCCAATATTTTTCTCATATGAAAAAATGTGGCTTAAAAAATATTTTTCCAATATTTGAACAAAAATATCCATTTAATATTTTTCTGCTACTAGGGATATTACTATCTTCGTAGCTACATGCTGCCGAATAATGCAAATTACGTTTCATAAACGTAAAAATAGGATTTTCGAGGGTGATCTTGGCCTAAATTGATCTTTTATCTAGCGCCTTTAATTACTGAAAAATCCCATCTTTGTATTATCGAAAAATGTAGAAACAAAGTACTGCCCCAATCTACAGGGTGTCTTGTCGTTAACGACAGTTTGTTCACAAACAATTTTTAATTTGCACGAAGACTCGCAGTCTAAGTGTTAATTTATTGCCTGGCTAATCGAATCGTTTTAACATCCGGTAGAGCATGATGCAACCGCGAAGACGGGCACGGAGACGATGCACCGAATGTTACGAGACATCGGTTATCTGTTGGTGGTGGCTATCGGTCAAACGGTAACCCATTGCAGCTAACGAATCAATATCGTTATAAACACAGGCATTATCCGCGGAGACAAGAGCAGTCAACCGTTCAATGCCCCGTAAACCGTAGTCCGTGGTTTAATTGATACGTAACGGCCCGGCGGAATGCACATTTTGCATCCCACCGAGCTGTTATCGTCCCCGCGATATACATATTGCGTTACGCTTCTATTTCTATTCGCTTCGTCAAATTATCGTTCCCCGAGAATTAAATCGTTCGCTTTTTCTCTCTGTTCCTCTTTTTCTTTCTTACACGCGACGAATCGAACGAATTGGATTGGCGAATTCTTCTGGCGAGCTCGTGCGTGTAAGAAGGGACGCACGTGGCTCTGGAGAAATTGCATAATTGGATCCGATCGAGGAATTTCGTAATTGAACCGCCGTTCGGTTAGTCAGATTATCCATTATGCGGTTTATGAGCAGAGGGACCCGGTGATTGCTGGAACGTGTGCTCGAACGTCGCTCTGTGAATGATTTATGTATTCAACATATTTATTCACCTTTTAAACGAACAAATACAATTTCTGGTTATTTTTCATTCCATGCAGTAAGTCCTCATTTTTTTTAGATTTTTAATAAAGAAGTTTTGTTCAATTCAACAATCTTTATTGAATTTGCGGTACGAAAATTTTTACTACAACGATTTTTTTTTATAATATTCATATATTTATTTTACAAGATGTATCTACGTGTTCACAGTTTCATTAATGCATTTAAGACTTTGGCAGCCACGTCTTCCAGAATTATCTAACTAGATTGAAAACTGAACGCTTGCATTAATATTTTCAGTGTTTCAAATTAGACTATCATCTTCAAATGCAAGAGTAACGTACATTTTAAATTGTCAATTTCTGCTTTATTAATACGTTGATTGCTACATGCATTTATACATTCACATGACAAAATTTCTCTACACGTTCACAGTTTCATCAAAGTATTTTAGACTTTGACAGTCACGTCTTCTAGAATTATTTAACTAGATTGAAAACTGAATACTTGTATTGGTATATTTATAGTTTTGAAATTAGATTACAATCTTCGTATGCAAGAGTAAGATACATTTTAAATGATCAATTTCTGCTTCATTAATGCGTTGATGGCTATGTTGCTTTACAGTTTCATTAGAATGATTAATTCTATCGATTTTATGGTATGATTTCGAGTGTTCGACACTCGATGTCTTAAATACGTTAGTCTGATTTTATGTCATTCCTGAGGTAGCTAGATTGCCAAGCATTAATCACTTCAAAAATGTGTCCTCGTAGTGCACCGTTCCGTAGCAAGACTATGAAACGGATCAGTTCTCCATCTCCAAAGGATTAACGTGCCACGAAGTTTGCATAAGAAGATTATAAAGATCGTTATTACGTTACGTCATAGCACGCTCTTTACCTCTTGGAAAATAATCGCGTCGACTGCACGGGAAATATTCCCCCTAATTTGAAATTTGAACCAGAGAAAGTTACATCAAACTCTGATTCTATCTTAAAGCACTTTTAAATTGAATTGAAAAACTGAGAGAATGTAAAATTTCTGAAAAGTTGGAATCGAACTCTACTGACGAATTAACTCGCCATCTTCAGTTAGAAGGTGAACAATTTCTTTTGAATCGAAATCAAATTCTATCTATCAATGTTCAAGCATTGAATATTATTTTTCGCTTAGGTGATCGTCAAGCGTTAAACATTTCTAATGGTTTTAGCTTCGATGACAAAAATGCTTCATACGGTTAACTCTTTAATCGCGTTGACAGACACCGGATACGTCGTTATGATAATAGCGTTACGGCAAAAACGGGAAAACGACATGTTGAATCGAATTACATTTATGTAGATCGGTGGACTCGATTACAGTCTGTTCGCTCGCAGAAGTGTATCAAACGAGGGTGGAACCAACTGCTTAGATACATATATCTTCTGTGGGTCGCAGCCTGGAAACCCCTAGGTTAGATAGATAAGTGAATAGCCACTGTGAGTCATACATTATTAGAGACAAGTTTTTAGGTCGGTTTTTTTCCATTGGTGCACGCTCCTCTTAAAATTGCAGCGGGGAACAACGCGTTCACAAAAAGATGCTCTTTTTCGCCGGACGCTAAGTGATTACGTGGCTGCACGACCAACTTAACCAGAACTGTGTCGTATCCAGCTTAAGAGAAATTCATAATGATAATAATAGCGGCGACCGGAGACATAATTGCATCACTTGGTGCAGTTATTGCACTGCACTCGGAATTTTAAACGATTGTCTCGGAGCTGCTCTACTCATCGCGTCGTGATTAAGTCGAGTTTGACACTAATGATCGTTTGTTTAATTTTAATCTTCGGTGTCGAATGGGGAGTAATTTCTGTGTTGTCTTTTTGTTGCAGGTAAGCTTTGAGTTCTACGATGGTTTATTGTTCTGCTGTTGGTAATGTACATAAATTAATTAAAAATTTTTTCAATTATTTAAAGGTGGATTTCTTATTTGAAGAATTTTAACGAATACAATAAAAATTAAATAAAGATTGATTTCTCTTCTAAAGAATTTCAATAAATCCAATGAAAATGTAACGAAAGTTGATTTCTCATCTAAAGAATTTTAATAAATCCAATAAAAATTGCATAAACGTTGATTCCTCGTTTAAAGAATTTGCATAACTCTAATAAGTAATTTGAGAGAGTAGTTTTGAAATATGCAGAGTATGGTAGCGAAGACATGAATTAGACTTGTCCAGAATAAATCAGTAAAAAGGAGTGATGTAGTAGCAAGAGTAATTTGGTTCAAAGAGAAATGCTGCTTTCGCCATTTCCCTGGTATTCTACGAGACGACGAAACTTCCGTTTCACGTTACCGTCGACCGAAAGCAAAATCGAAAGTAATATCCAGCTCCGTCGATCAAGCTGTCGGCGAGTCGAACGCGTTACTTTTCGAGATCTGTTGGGTGTGACGGTCGAACCGGATATCGATGTATCGTCTGGCACGGCCTTAAATTGGACAATGTTCTCATCGCCGGTCGTAGACGTCGTGCCAAAATGGTGTCGCAAGCAAATCGAGTCCGACACAGTCCGATAAATCGACCGATGATGATAATAAGGGCCGCCGCCATGCTCATACTCCATCCGATTTTCGATCGCATGCTCGCTCGACTTATTATTATTATTATTTATTTATTATAAATGGAATATGATCGTTTTACAAAACGGTTAACAATAACAAAGAAAAAAGATATAAGACTACTCGTTTAACAACAACAAAGAAGTATTTGAAAATTTAATAAAGAATTGGTAAAAAAATCAACACGATTATAAATAGTGCAAGAATTTGCAATAATGCGATTTAATGGAATAATTAATCCATAATTAGATTTTTCACTTATTACTAGTCGCTAGATTGAGAATTAGTTTTAACCCTCGTACGCTCCTGAAAAATAGCTGCATAAAAGCGACTAGAATAACAATTCGCCCATTTTTATTTTACACGTGAAATCAATAAATTATGTTATGTACATCTCACGCCGTAGACATAAAAGCATGAATAATATTGCAGCATGCGAAAATATTGAATCGGTGAAGTTTCACCCTGAGGAACGTATGAGGGTTAATATTGAAGTTTAACAATCGAGTTTAACATTCAAGTTTCCAATAATTAATTAATTCAAGTTTCCGTTCGGTAAATGAAATTTAACGTTGTTCGATTTATTGGAGCACGATTCGGCAATGAAAGTTTCGAAATATATTCAGGACCAGTCCGACACAATACTACAACAGAGATTATAAAATATTAAATTGATCTATAAATCGAAAATCGTATCCAGCACACTGCGGCTTTATGCAGAAATTATTCAATCGGTCGAATATCGTTATTTATATTTTTCATACGGATGTCTGAAAGTTTTATGTTGTCGAGACGTTGCGAGGTACAAGAACGAAATTTTTTTTTACCTTTCACCTTAACTCTCGAGCCGGAGCGACCATTGTATTTCCTTTCAGCCGGTTTCTGCGTTCACCGCGGCTCGGCATTGGATTTTATGACAATTGTTACGCGTCTACCGATCGTAACAGTGTTCCACTGTAACCGAGAAATTTCGTGGGGATCGCGTTGCACGCTCGCAATACGCATTCTTGTTCGTAAGTCATCGGATATCTTGAATTGCTGTGGATCGAGACCACTGGATCGATTCCGTGAAATTCCGAGGATAACGAGATTCGAAAATATTCATGAATTCTGCATATTATTGGGGGCCCTTCTATCGCAAACAGAATCGTTTATGTATTCCGTGACATTTCCGAAACGAGTGCGAAGCTATTCGTAAATTCAAATTTTTCGGCAAATTTTGCCGCTTTAATGATCTTGAATTTCCACCAATCGATACCTATTAAACATCAGATAGATGTCGTGCGATACGCGTATATTTGTAGCATTTGTCAACGATCGGTCTGTAAACAATTTTTTTGATCGCGTGTAGACGACCGCATAAATATTCATGAAGGGATTCGAAAATTTTGGGTACACGAGCTGATCACGATCGGTGAAAAATAATTAAAGGATCCCAGGCCTGGTAGATTTTACGGACCCTCGTCATCGTCGAGTTCCTTGCGGCCACAGGACGGGTTCTGTCTTGGATCTCGACGGGGGTCAAGGCTGTCAAGTTCAAGGCCGCTGGTCCGCAGGAATCGGCATTCTTATCAGCATCGGACACGCCGTTTGCGGTGGTCTTTTCCTCATCTTGGACCATGGCATCTCTTGACCATTCTCCGCTCCTCGTCATGGTCGTATCACACTCGTCATCCGTGAGTCCATTCGTTCGTCCAAGGACCAATCAGCCCCGAACGGGGTTCGTTCGGTTTGCTCTTTTGCATTCGCGTGTGTTTCACTCCTCGCGGCAACGCTGCACGATGCACACCATGGTCGCCATAGTTGCCTGGCAAGCCCATCAAGGTCTGGACCACTCCATAGCACCCGCGCATGCTTCGTCCTTTACCCGTGAACCTCGAGAAAAAACCATGAACCGTGTTCCGCCGCTCTCGGTCTGCGACTGGTGCAGAGTCTGTGTGATGGGAAAGCTTTCAGATAAGACATTTATGGTGATGTTTCTGGATAATCGCTTGGTAACGTTCTATATCAAATTTTATTGTAACGGTAAACTTTGATAAAACCCTGTATCAAATTTTATTTTAACCCTTCGCTGCATAATTTTTTTAATTTGGATGAAAAAATTGAAAGAAGGTCAGTTTTTGTGTTTTATTTAAAGGGAGAATATGGAGAAAAATTCGAACAATTTCAGAAAAATAAACATAAAAAATCATAGGATAGGAGGTTAATTTAAATACCTCTTTATTCTACAATGGTTCGTTACATACTGAAATTCGCTAATCACGTTATTTATTAAATGAATATCGGTTGTTAATGACATATCGATTGTCGGCTAGTAATATCAACCAGCAATAGACGATCAGCTGGTCGCCGACGATCGATCGACGCCAACACAATTAAATATTTAAATAGATACCTACAATAGTAAGAAAACACATTATTAGAGTAGTTTACTGTATACCAGATTTGTTAACTGTATCAGATATGATACACTATGCAGCGAATGATTAACGCTACACTTTTCTGTGCAAATTTTTCTTTGTTCGTGCACCTTTCTGAAATTCTGTATAAAATTCGTTCTTGTCGGCACGCGTTGGTAAAACTTGCCTGCGGCGTTTTCAGACTGCACCAGTCAGATTTGTCCGCGGAACAAGCCAGCTAGCAGACGGCTTAGTGGTCTTATCGGAAACCCAGGTGCTCTTTTCTTAACCGTCGCAGGGCATTTCTCATTCCGCCACACAGAAAGAAAAATTATAAGGGCTCCCGACGCGAACAGCTTTTCAATGATTCCGGAACTCGCGTCGAAGTTCTCGAGTTTCCAGATGCGTTTTCCCTTGCCAGAACGTTTTCCTTTTAGGTCCAGCTCTTGGTACGATCTTGCGGAAGAATGGTTGCATTGGTGCACCGGCGTTTTATCTTGGTTTCGTTGCTAACTGCATTCCCCTGTACCTTGTCTTTACGTTGGAGAAGTTTTTATCGTGCTCCTTATCGTTCTTCCTGGACTGTCTTCTGGAATCCAACTTGAACTTACAGTGTTACCTTCATAATAGAATAGAGGGAAACTTGAAATGGCAAACAATTTTTGTCTGGCCATATCATTTTTACTACGAAGCGAATTGTGGAATTTTTGTAATTATAATGTTTCAAAGACTGATAAGCTGATTGTTTAGTGACGTCAACATTGAAGTGGTATTTAAATAGAAGCACTTAAAGCTATTTCCTTGATCTACGCTTTAACATACATACTGTTTCGTCGTAGATTAAATTGTCTATTAGGTACACGCTTTCAGGTTTGCGAAAATTACTCGCTAGACATTCTAGTCATGCGAAATGAGAATATTGCAGCACACAAATATACACCATTGTCTTAGAATATCGTACTGGGATCATTATGAAAAACCGAAACGCTGAATTGTGTGGATGCTGAAGTTATTTCTATCCTTCTAATGAAATATTTAGCAGTTCACGAATGTATTTATATCTGTTTCACATGATATCAAAATACCATAAAATTAATTAATAAAAGAGATATATTAATTGATACGTAATACGTACTTCACACTGATTGACAGTACACGCGTAAATACTGACTAGACAGCAGATTAACCCTTGGCACTCGAGTGGCGCCTCTGAGGCGTCACTAAAATTGCTGTACTACTATTTAAAATATTCTTTACATTATTAGACATGTCGGTATCTACTAAAATTACTAAACATTTAAGTATTGTATGAGGTATTGCATCAATTCCATATCTATCAAATTTAAAAAATCATAGAGAATGGAAAAATATTCTAGGTCATTTTCGATTTAAAATAGCTCCGAGTGCAAATGATTAAAGTTTCTAGTAAATCCTGAAGACAAGTCTTCTCGCAGTTTAGCAAAAGAACCGCCGCCTCGAGCCAAGGGGTTAGAGATCCACCAGTTAAAATTATCAGACTGTGAAGCCGATGTAGAAGACGCAGCAGACTCAAGGGAGCAAATTCGCTTAACCACGAAGACGTGACAGAGTCGCGTCGACAACCCACAAAGAAAGATTATTTTCGGTGGATCCAGTTTGCGAAGTCGGCGACGACGGCGTAGGCTAGAGAAAACAACTAGGGTGAAGTAATCTCTAAATGGGTAACCCATCGGCCACGCCGGACTTCCGGTATATCTGTTTCGTCCTTGACAAGTCCATGCAACGCAGGAGTCGTTCTACGAGAGATGATGGGTCGACTTTCGTCTGGTTTCGAGCGCGTTGACAGATATTAATTCGCGGAGCACAGGGAACAGGAGACTCGCCATTTTCTGTCTGTCTATAAATACGATGGTCGGTTCATATACCCGGCGAAAATCGTCTGGGGCTGCCATTTTCTAGCGTTTCCAACTTGGACGCGAATAATTTCGCGCAATTGTGCCCATAGACATTAATTAGCACTGCGGTGGGAGTTGAATTGTGCTAGCGAATTTATCTCTTGATGTATCCTTTGCACGCAGAACACCTATATTCTTCGGGTGTACTTGCAATTAATGCAGATACAATAAATCCTCGAATATTCTCTAACAACCGTATTCTGGACGGACAGCGTTTGCATAGAAGACACAATTTTTTCATTTATGACTGCATCAACATAGAGAAGGACAGAATAAAATACGGATCGCGTTGACAGGCTGTGGACTGAGTAGGCACTGGACAACGTTTATGTAGACGACCCCGGACAGCATTTAAGGTTTTACTGTAGTTCACTAACTAAATTAGATTGATTTTTTTTAATAGAAAATCTCATATGAGATTTATTTCAACATAATTACAAACACGAAATACACCACATATAAAACAGAATATAAAAATTACAAAGTAGAATATGGTTATTAGAGATACACAAATATTGTAATATAGACATGATTAGTTGGAACAGTATAGACGAAAGTCTAAACATTCCCTATTCTCCTAAACGTCGAAAGAACAAAGAAATTTGGAATTAAATTTGTTTTGTAGTTGGCCTAATTGTCACTATCCCCGTATCTGGATATTTTACAGTCGAGTTCACGGCTATGGTGTGTCCGCTCACCATGGGAGGTTTACCGTAGGCTTTTTCGTTAACGAGGGTTGGATGGGTAACGCGAAGAAAGCCGGCGGGGCAGAAGACTCCCATGGAATTCGTGGTGGTGTACCAGCCAGCTTTGATTAGGGAGGTTTAACTCGCTCGGCTGGTTGGGAAGATGATGATGATGATGATGATGATAATGATGATGAAGAAGATGATGATGGTGTGCATTCCTCGGGGCAGCACGTAGAGAGGACACGGAAGACTTAGCGGGGCCCAAAGAATGATTACGGTGTCGAAACTTCGTCACGAGACGTTTCATCGGATCTGGGAGCTGGGAGCTAGATCCTACGATCAACACGATCAAGATGACAGTGCGCGCTTGACCCTTTACATAGTGGTCTCGTTCCTATCGAACAGCTGGAATCTATCTGAACATTTTTCTGTCACTAAACAAACCACGAAATCCTGTAAGGATAGTTTCTTATTCCGAATAAAAAAAATATATAAAAAAATCGTTTTAAAAATCACGCTTATTTTAAAATGCACTGAAAGGGAGAAATTTTTTTTTTTTAGATATTAGTGACTATAAATAAAAGCATGTAGCGCTAAACCATATTAACGCTAAACCTAATATCGAATTTATTTTCTACTTTTTAATCTCTACCACCGTACGCATTTAGTAAGGCCCGGGTTCGATTCCCGTCGAGATACTCTACTGAGATTTTTTTTTAATCTCCTAAACGCACAGTTAAAATTTTTTTTAAGCTTTGACACTGTTCTGTCTGTGATTATCAATTAGATTTCATGCATTTATGAGGAAAATCAGTAGAAGAGAAAAAACACAGTACAAATTAAAAGAATTAGAGGTTATCGATATGTAAGTTTTAATTTTTCGAAGTGGTTCTTCTGTGTCTTACAAACCGACGCATGTGATTTTTGTTTTCCATGAAGATCCGCAGTCTATTCGTGTACAACAGAGGTGTGGATCCTGTCTTGCTGTTATTACTATGCATAGTATTAGCTTCTCGTGAGTCATTACGTGTTTCCACAAGACTTATGAATGGAGCATGAACGCGAGGCCGATATAAAATTCTCTCTTAACGAGACTGTCTCGCGTTGCTTGTCGGAACTATCATCGCGTTCGACATCGGTTTTCGTTCTCCCCATTGTTCTTGGCTTATCGACGATGCTCGCGTATTGCGTTCATAGTATTACGCCATAGGAGAATGATTCACCACAGAGCTATCGGGACGTCAATCGATCAGAGACAATAAGGCCAAGGGGTCACGTGCGCAATCCTTCTGAATGGAATCGTTCGGACCACTCTTTTCCGCGACGGTCTACGGTCCTCTCCGTTGATCCGCTCTATTGATCCGAACATGATCTGTAACTCTGTTTCGCCTCATGCTGGATCAACAAATCTCGTCGACATCATCATCGGAGAAATTAGATCATCGACGATCTCCAGTGCAAAAACATATTCAAATGTTCTTTGGTCTCTAGATAAGATACGATCGTCTTTTTATTGGATGCAGTAGAGGAGTCTCTGCTTCGGTGCCATCAGACGATCAAGGTTACCGATGTAGTATCATGACGCACTATATCATGTTTCGTTATATCAATTGACGAGTACATACCCTAGCCCTAGTAGCATTTATTTGTATCGATTATCGAATGTATTCCTTCTTTCATCAATTTTTACGAGTCAAACATAATGGAACAACGGGTCCCATGGAAATTAACGATACAAATTTCCATAGAACCCTGTTTCCTAGACAGTGCGGCTGGTCAGGTCAGTCTACAAGCTAGCTATCGTTGATAATTATTGCATCGATGAGTGCAGAGGTCGTGAGCGGCATAGCGTTGCATCGGCTGCATTTATTGGAGGCAGTACGGTTAATAGCATCAGTAGACGAAGCCCGAAGCATCCAGGGCGCAGATGTTCTCGTTTCTCGTGGTTCCTGTCTTCCAACACCTCGACAGAGGGTCCGTGGTTTGGTTCACGAGTCGGCTCGAGTGTTTCACGGCTGGCAGTTGATCAGACGTGTGTCCCTTGGCATGTGATTTGACGCATATCGTGGTCCACGGATGCTTGCCGAGACCCGCAAGCTTCTTGAAGACGACTTGGCCACAGTGGGCCCTTATTGCCACTCGCGCTAATTAAGTATAAATTGCTTCTTGTGGCCGCGGACTGGGGAAAAGAGCCGCTATCGCGCGAATCCGCGCACAAAGCGACCGTCTCTACGATGCATTTCACGTTCTTCTCTGTTGTGGAACACCAGGCTTGCCATTTTTTCATACACGAGTCGTGGAGATGCAGAATGATTGTCCCAAACGATTTGTTCATTCAAATGTTCTATTTAAGTTCATTCAAATATTCAACAATTTAGGTAAATGATTTTTGATTTACACTAACTAGGTGAGATCACAGTGGTAGGGTGATCGACTTTAATGAAACTTTTTAAATCTGTCACATATCGATTTCTTAAGATAAAGCACGGAAAAGTTAAGATGTGATAATAAAATTGAATGTTGATTATCTCTACAAATAATGAGTATCGTCAAAAACTCTCTGGCATGGATCTGTTTATTTGTGCTGTAGATTTACTAGAAAAATATCGTCACTAGATGAATATCTGTGATAACATAAATATTACGAATATATTGACGAATAATACTATAAGGAACTTTAGGAAGACCTAAATTGGATGCTGAGGAATCAGGGTTTGATAGATTTGCTCGTGGGTGGCCTATAGTACTTCTCCAACCATAATCCGGGCATTAGGAGTCCCAACTGGCCCCGATGAGGGTTGATTCAGAGAAAATCAGGGTGAAAGTGCCTCTCGCGAGACCCACTCATTCTATTTGACAACAAAGTCTCTCTAGTCAATGACTTTCACAGAGACTAACTCTGTTTCCGAAGCGTTTCGTAATATTCTAATGGGAGGTAGTGTGGCAACGTTGTCTTAACAAAAGAGCCGTGTCTGAGAGTGTGATTTATTGCTGTTGCCATGGTAATGCATTAAATTATGTTTTAAGCAGTGTCTTGATCTTTTATTGACTCCCAGGATTATACGAGGGTAATAGTTTAGGGAACTGTATAGCGTTTTAATTGATATTAGGTGTGTCTGATGAGAGTTCGTTTGAATATACCGTTCGAAATATTGTAGAACCGAGATCAAAGGTTCAAATTTTTGGAGATTTACGTCAGACATCATCGACGTTGTTTAATGTATACAGATAGGAGCGGAATGATGAGTTTAGTCATTTTTCCCTGTCGTGGATTTCATTTTTAAAATGCCAGATGTTCACCTTGCGACTAGTGCTCTACGAGTACCGTTGCGTAGGGTCTATCGAACACTTTCAAAAAGAGAAATTTTTCTGTTGACTGGAAATTGCCTTGTTTCAGTTATGCAATGATACCGTGTTTCTTATCTTAAACGTTGATGTCAGTAATATCGAAAAATGTCGAATTCGAATTACGCCGATCTTCTAAATTGGTTGCATGTTCTAAAATTGTTCATTCTAAATTCATACAGTTCATTCTGTATTCTAAAATTATGCAATTGTGCAGTTCACTCTATGTTCTAAAATTGTGCACCTTGCGTTGCATACACTCACGAAATACGTCTAGACCATTTTCTATCGTCATACTATGTTTAAATAGTTTAAATTAGATTATTCTGCTGTTAGTGGGTCGATCGGAAATTCTTTTTTAGCTGAAATAACATGCTTCGAGTGAAGAGCTTCAAGGTTCAAATTATACCTTTTTTGTCATCCCTTTTGTTCCAGAGTGATCAAGGTCGTCTTCAGTTTTTCGTAGGTCAACTTACAATTTTTTTACGCATAACTTTTAAGAGATACCGAGGCGAATTCAGCATTCAACATAAAAGGTATTTCTTCTTCATCTAAACTCTCTAAACCAAAGGAACATTTAAAAAAATATCTTAATTGAATCGATGCTCAAAAGTTTTCATTTTTTTTAGTATTTAGTCTTTCTCAGCAGTTCCTAAAAGATGGGTGTAAAAAAATGGATAAAAGCTATAAAAAATGAAGGTTACCATGATAATTCTGCAAGAAAGGATCGACAAACAATTTGGTACAACACACACATACACGTACAATACTTCTGATCGAACCACTAATAGCAGAATAATCTAAGCTTATCACGCTTTAACATTATTCAGTTTCTCCATCGGTGTCATCCGCGCGATTCCCATACTTAAAATGCAAGAAAAATTAAGCCGCGTATTGGGAACAAGGACCAGCAGACGTGCAAACGGGATTTACTGTCAAGGACCTCGTTAATTCATAAAAGTTAACAGGCAAATAGCGTCAAATTGTCTGGTTAGCAGTGGGCAGACGTCAAGCGTGCCAACTACGCTAATTCGCGGTTCGCGTATCTCAATGCGATCCGATCGAGGCACGCTTTGAAATTCAAATTGTGGAATTCGACTGAACTATCGAGGAAACTCGAGAGGTCGCTTAATATTACCAAGCAGAATACTTCACAAGGATACAGGATAATTGACGTTTTATCCTCAAATATGACGCTGGAACGAAACTTCGTAGCGCTTTTAAATCAAAATTCAAACATAAAATTAAGATATTTATTCATAGATTTATCGAATAACATAATAAGTCACACACCTAAAGATATTTATTCACAGATTTATGGAATAACACAATAATTCACCTAAAAAAATGGCAAGAAGTAATAGAAGAGAATGAAGAATATGTTATTGAACACATCTAGGTAATTATTTACTGTAGGGGCTTCCTCACCGATTTTGATGACCTCGAAATATGTTGTCATTCTGAACAACATTCGCAAAAAACTATTACTAATACTTTATTGAATTTTCTCTCTTGGATTTTCTGCCTTGAGAACACATTTGAAGGTCATAAAAATCGGCGAGGAAGCCCCTAAAGTAAATAATTACCGAATTATTAATTTATTGACACTTCTTGGAACTGACTGACTGTCGTTCTGTGTCACTCGACACTCACAAGCATGCACGTTCGATCTGGGCACGTCAATGTTAACGAAAACGTGAAGATAGTTATCGGAAGAAATGTTTGACACTTTAATATCTGCTAATGCAGAATCTACAGGAAACATTTCTGTTTTTAAATCAATCTTCTCCGAATGAAATAAATCATCGTGTAATCTTATTCCTGGAAGGCTTAACCTTTCATAATAAAGAAAAACTCATGTCACCCATAAATGACTAACTTAACGAATTGAAGCATTAAACAAATCACTTAAATTTTACGAGCCTCCTCATAACATTTCTGCATAATAATGCAATTAAAGTGTTAGAAAACTAAAAGAAGCGTGCAGACATACAGCAAACAATTCTACATATTTTTCCTTGCAACGAATCAGAAGTATTTTCTAACCAATTCGAACGTAGGCACACATTTCACTGTCCCATTGCAACGAATGAAAATCCACGGTTTCCGTTTGTGGGCGTGACTGTCGCCAGCAATTGCGGTCTCGTAAGAAGTGCAACGCACATTCAAATGAACGGTGCACCGTCGAGAATGCACTGGGTGCAAGAGACCTTGTATCTCGGGCTAAAAAAGAAAAGGCGAGAAAAAGGGTCTCGAGATATCAAAAGTCTGCTTTCCGTCGCGACGATGTTTGCCGTGATTATCGTGGGACCAGGATATTTCAGGTATAAGGTGTTTACACGAGGGTCGGCTTGGCAGAGAGATAATATGGCATCTGAAGGAACGGAAGGAGATTACCCGGGACACGGAGTTTTATACACGCCGTTGCCCGAGAGATTAATTGTGGGATGAAGATTCCGCGAAACGATCCCCGTAACGCATATTTAGTTAACAGTCTGGAGAAGGTGTGATCTCTGGACATTTTTTCCGAGAAAGTTCGTCGTACCTGCTTCTAAACAAGCATTGCATTCGAAAGTGTATACATTGCACTGTACGTAATAATTTTTTATTGGAAAATCTGAAAAATTTATCGAGTTGCAGATTTAACGTGATAATTTTCAAAAGTGATTCAGAAGAAGTTTATTAAAACGATTATTTATTTTTTTTTTTATATGTATATATAATATTTATTTATATTTATATTGTGTTTATATATAATATTATTTATTATATATATGAATTATTTATTAAAACAATCGAACCGTGCGCCGAAAACATTAACCATTTTTCTGGAAAAAATGTTGCTACACGATAAATTTTTGAGTTTACAGATAAAATGCTGGTTGAAAAAAAAGTTGCATTCATTTTTCCAGAAAAAGTTCCGAAATGTCACTTTTTAGGACACGTTTCTGTCAGACTATGTGGTCTAGAGGAAGAACCTGTTGATTTTCCGCCTCCGTTCACGTTTTCTGTCAACGTCGCCACAAGGCACGTTCGCAACGGTCCCTGAAATTTACCTGGCTGGTGATTAATCGCAGCTATTTGTCGCGGACACGAGGAAGAAGTTGCCAGTGGACCGAAGGTCGCAACAATCATCCTTTCACGAGCGAATCAGGGCTCAGGTATTCGCCGAGGAAACCTATGTAGAAAGAGATGCGTTTCTCGGAAAGCTGTTCTCGAGGGATTCGTTGATTCTTTATTGCTTGATGATTGCCCCTGATGGAGCTCGGTTTAATAACTTTATTAAGCTAATGGATTTGTGTATCTTGCGCTCGTGCCGCGGTATACAAGACGAAAGGTTTCGCCGGGGCACGGTAGTGGTAATTGCGCTGCGAATCGTAGTTCGTGGGAATCGAAAGTCGCAGTTCCAGGTGTAGCTGGGAGGAGTCTGAGCTCTTTGCTGACTTCTGATTAGCGGTGGATTGGCTGGAAGCGATTTTTTATAAGAGGAAGCAGGATTAATCTGGAGAGATTTAAACATTTTGCTTATCTAAACATGATAAAATAGTACCTTCGTTAGACATTGTTTTTTACAGTTTGGATGGTTGAATCTGAAATTTGCCTTTGGGGCTGGATTATATGATCCTTGAAGAGTATTGATGAGAAAGTATATTGTATAGTGTTGTAGAGTATAGATATTAAAGATGAGAAATGAGGTGCTTACAGCCACGAATAAAGAAAGGGTGCTTTATTCAAAGAAAATTTTTTTAATTCATTTCATGTACGCGAAGAACTCGAGAAATGTTTAAGGAACAGCTCCTTTTCCCAATTGATTCATCATCAGCCTCACTGACAGTTTCTCACGAACCCGCCAATCTCTCTCGGAGAATCACACATGGAAACCCGCCACGAGGTATCATTTCTATAATTGACTCGGCCTTTCACACGAGCGAACAGACACGGAATCGATAATCAGAATCATGCAAGCAGCATTACGACAGAGTATCGAGTACCCTGGGATTATTGTCCCAATCGGTCTTCGGAAATGAAGTCATGAGATTCGTTTTCCCGATAATCTGTGCACGAGGGAACACGTGATTGAAATTCGCGATCGCATCGATCGTGCACGCGTGCTCTCGAGGTGCATACTCGTTACCGCGGACACCTCGATCAACGATCGTCGACGTTTGCAACCGTTATTACATCCAGCAAAAGTTCAACGAAACCTGGCGTGGCCGTAGAGACGAATGAACGTGGTTAGGGTAGATCGCCTAATTGCGGAACCGCAGTGGTATTCGAGATTTTGCACGTTGCAGATTCCTGGACGTGAATCACGCGATCCCAAAATATCGTTGCACATACAGTTGCTCAAAAGAAGACCGAAGATGGACAGTTCTAGGTTTTCGCGAAACTGTTACACATATGTTTAAGTTAATTATTATTATTATTATTTATTTATTTATTTATTATAAACGGAATGAAATCCTTTTACAAAACTGTTTACAATGATTTGCTCAAGTAGAGAGGAACAATCCAAATGATTATTAATTAAATTAAAAATAAAGCTCTGATCGGATATTATTCTTCGAGCAGATAATGACCTGAGACTCATATATAACGTTGAAATATTTTTTATCGACTTCTCGGGTCAAATACCGACTGGTGGGATCGAGGAGGACGATTACACGAGAATATTTTTAATCAACAATAAAGACGGTGCTCCACAAGTCTGGCTTTCGACGAATCGATTAATCGATTATTCGACATCGGGCAAATCGTTTCGAAAGTTCGCAGGTGTATCGAGCGGCTCGAAAACAGGAGATAGCTTATTCTCCGAGGAATGCGATCTCGAGACTCTCGAGGAGGTGTCTCTGTGACACGAATACCGATGGGAGGACGACTGCATAAGTGGTCATCGTCGTTTCACTCGGTTGCATAAGGCCAACACCTTCTCCGGAGACCCTCTATCTATTGAATCTTCGTTTAACGTGTGCCCAGATGTAATATCATCGGTGCACGTGTAATCGATGACTAGGCGATTCTTCTTCCCGAGGTTACGATAGGTTAATTGACTTTTGTCCCGACAAGCACTCTGCGTGTACCATTTGGCAATTTCGGGGAATATATTTATGTTATTTTATTCCCAATGTGATTTGGAAAAGGTAGGAATAATGACGGAACTGAGTTTCTCCTGTGAAAAGACTTTTCGATTTTATTTTTAAGGTTTCTATATACAAATATTTACAAGGCTTACCTGTGAAAAGAGAAACGACATTAAATGTCAGTTGTTCACTAGTCTTTCCCCTAATTTCAATTTTTTAACTGTGTGTTTGGTTTATCAAATCGATTCTTTCACGTATTTTCTCTTGACACATCCGTCTTTCTATCCTTTTCTCTCTCTCTCTCTCTCTCTCTCTCTCTCTCTCTCTCTCACACACTCTCTCTCTCTCTCTCGTGACCGTTGTCCTAGACTATACCGACCGGAAGCCTGTTAATAGAATTTTCAATAATTGTGCTGTACCAAACGAAAGCATAAAAATTTTCTTTGACATCGTAATATTAAATGAAACTATTAGATGAAACGAAAACATCTGTTGCTATTGAAGGTTCCATTAAAAAGTGTTTAGCCATGTACCATAGATTTTTCAAAATTCTACAATAATCGCCGATCGGTAATGTGTTGAATATACATATATTTTGTAGTGTAGTACAGTGGTTTTGTTTCACTTTAACATGAACTTCGCGATTTGTCGACTCGAATCAAAAGTTTTAATCACGAGCTGGAAATTGTCCATAGGGTAACGCGGCTCTGGTGCTAAGAGTTAATAGAAAAATTCGATTGTGCAGCACAAAGAACACGGAACCGTCGATCGAACCAGCGATGGTAAGTTCATTCGTCGAAAACAACGCCGGGACAATCGAGTAGATCATTTGCACGTGTTCTAGCCAGGGTTCGGAGTGTCGGCAAGGCATTAATTCCTTCGGTCGTGGTCCTCAAACGGCTTTCTTCGTGGAAGCGTGGCCCTGGGTGTAACGACGTCTCGCGGTATCAGATTAAAAGCGCGAATCGCGGCACATACGAGTCACGATAAAACGCATTGGTCGTTTAGGCTTGTGCAATTGCAGGAGAAGGGGGAGGCCGATTTCACCGGGGTTCAAATCGGCATTTAACCGAGGGCCGTTGGGCAAAGCGTTTGTAAACATGACTCGGCAACCGAGCGCTGGTTCTTTCGTTCCCGAAGAGTTCCCTCTGTGTAACCACTCGGCTTTCTCCTCTCCATGTTTCTGCCTCTTCTTTTTTTTTCTTCTCTCCGCCGATACGCCGCGCGGCTGCCGAGCCAACGGCGTCAGTTGCATGTGCAGCGATCCAAAGATTCCTCGGTCGGTGTGCTGTTAAAAAGCCAGAACGCGACAGGGCCGACCAGTCGACACCAGAAAATTACTATGATTACACGGCCGAGCTTCGAGTTCTTGCTGGCCGGATGCTTGCGCGGGAAATTGCACGAGCGATCGATACATTAGCTTGTTCGGGAACGACTACCCTAATGGCCGAGAAGAACCCGAGACGATTAAAGAACGCTATCTCCGAGGCGGATCGAATTTTCCACCGAATCGTCCGCGTAGCCGTGCTGACGGTCGCTGATTAGTTGGTTAGCTTTTTCCTCTTGAATAAGCGTATAAACGTAACATTGATAAGAAATCGAGTCACGCTTGTCACGAGGTTCTCGAACAGAATCCTATAAATAGCGATTAAATTTGTGATTTCGACGCAAGGTTCCATCATTAAATTTCAATTATCTTTTAATGATCGAACAAACTTAATTTTTATTACAATTCCGATCGAGAAAAATTTTCATTTACCAATAAATAGCATTCGATGAAATGACAATGGCTGTATCTGGCGGAAGATGAATTTTCCGGAAGAGGCCGGAGACCTCCAGAATCGTTGTCTTTCGGTAGCCATTTGCAACCCTCGTCAAGAGCTCCATTATCGCTTCGAAAAAAGGGTTAGTCTGAAACGTGTCCGGAGGGAAAAAAAGAGCCGGCGTGTTCCTCGAGCAAGATAAAAAAGGGTAAATGGTTCGGTGTAATCATCGGGGAGGTGCCAGACAAATGACGCCTCGGGGGTGTTCGTTCGGAATATCTTCTATCGGAGCTTTTTCTCCTTGTTCTCCCGATACCGTTCAGTGTTCACGTTCACGATACACACCTTGAAGATCGGTGCATTACCGGTGCTGAAGTGCTTTTATCGCCACGTGCTCTCGAGGATCGAGCTCTCTCGATGAATATGCAGTCGTTCGCTGCGCCACAGCGCCGGTTTCAATCCTATTGGATCACTGACGATCATGAATATGCGAGAAGGAGACAAAAGCGCGTTCGCAACTGAGACTCTAGCGATTATCCTATCGACCGGCTGATTTCTCGATTTTAATCGTTGAAGAAAGTGCTCTTTCTTTTGTTTCTGTTATATGCGATGCTAATGTGTTCATCCCTTCACTGATATACCGGGATCTCTCGTAACTAGATCGTGGAATTTTATCTTTGCTATGTCTATGTATATAAATAAAAATTAAATGCTGTTCGTTGGTAAACGCTTGACAACGGCTGGACAGATTTGGTTAATTTAAAAAAATATGTTTGTCATAGTCCGAATAAGATTTTCAGGGAAAGAAAAATTGGAAAAGTGGCCTGGAAAAATGGAAAATTCGGGAAAAATTAAAAGTGCTTTTTTAATCGCAGTGTTTAATCAATATTTCAATTGGAATTTATATTTATATCGAAGTCTATTCGGATTACAGCAAACCAATCGAAACAAAGCGTTTCTCTGTTTACAAAAAAAATTGTGTTGTATCTTATTTTTTTATCGTACCGAAGATCGAAAAAAATTCTTGTAATTGGGTAAATACTTTCATTTTTTTGCGGGAACCGTCCACGTTCTTCAAAAGATGTTCTACAAATAAATACATGATTCCTGTAATTTCAATTATTACGACTTGGAAAAATTGTCACACGCGGAATTCGAATACCAGTGAACACGTTTGAAAAATCCCAATGCAGAAGATTATTCAGTAGATTTTCCGAAAAAATTCCTCGCTATTCTAGAATACCCCTTTAATCGTACATTTTCTAGAAAATTGGAATACTCGAGACAAGGTGGGTCTCGGTACAAGAAAACCGCATTCTCTCGATCGTTGTTGGTAAATTTAAAGCGCCCTTCGCGTTCTCCCAGCATCCGAGGGGGAATACTTTCACCCGTGGACCAGTAACAATCGTTCTGAAAGTATCGTTATCGCGCCATGACGCCGCCTTATGTTCGACATGGCCCGTTCTTTCGCGTTGTTCGCTGTTTCGCTGTTTCGTCCGTCGCATTGTAACGTTTAACAAATGACGCGACGCCGACGCCACAATAGATGGACGGAATGCGCGTCCGATCTTATCTGGTACACGAGGCTCGCAAGTGAAACGTTTGCAGACGTTCGAAAGAGAAATTGTACTACCCGTTATCCCGTTTGCGGATCGATTTGTCATACGTGCTGCACTAATATTTGCACATGGACCACCACAGTTTTCAGATATTCACGCTATTCCGAGAAATGGTAAATCAATTTTTACTGACGATGAGAATCGCAGAATTTTATAGAAAATCGCTTGCAAGGTCAGGTAGCTGACCCGTTGCCGTATCATACTCTTTCCAGGTCGTACAAGAGAAAAGAAAATTTATACCGTTTGTATGGCTACATCTATTTTAATGCTTAAATATTGGTTAGAAATGAATCAAATTTTATTTCAAATATTCATTCCTAATACATTCTACGAAAACTATTATTTCAAATAATTATTTCTAAAACATTGCACAGCAAATCAATTAATAGCTTCAATATATGTGTAATAAATAGATACTTGAATTATTTTTCTATGTAGAACTAACTAATAAAATAAATGCTGGAATACTACTTTATTTGGATAAAAGTATTGTAATTACTGTATTTCCAATAGTTTATATTCGAATTGGTCTAGCACTGCTCTAAACCAGACTCTTCGATAACGATTACTCGTTCCACCGAGAAAATGAGTTGTCTCTGAATTTTATCGTTCAACGATCTTCAAGAAAGGAACCTGAAAGAATTGTACGTAGAGGCTGAAAGCGTGAAAAGAGGATGAATGAATTATCGAATGCCCAGTGAAAGTGTAAAGCATCGAGGATCGGGACAACATGAACCAGGTGCTGGAAAATCCAAGCCGAAAGAGGCTCGAGCTCACATTCTTCAGGGCAGGTGTTCCAGGTAAAGCCGGGTTAAACGTGAACCTGAATCTACCTACATCAGGTCCCAGGGAACCTGCGGGGCCCGTTACCCACCAAGAGCCTCTTCTCTCCTCGGCTCTTCTCTGCCACCACCCTCGTCCTCTCGGACTAATTAATTGCTGTTCACCGATCGCAACACTTCCAACGCTTCTGGTATTCTACGACACACGATACTACCGATCCGGCTGTCAGAGACGGCATAAATCTTGTCTACACGTTTCTTCGATTAAAGTTACTTGCTCCTACTTTGCCACCGTTCGCTCTCCGACGCGTATCAGAACCCCGGA
This sequence comes from Lasioglossum vierecki, assembly GCA_028455595.1. Classification (NCBI taxonomy): domain Eukaryota; kingdom Metazoa; phylum Arthropoda; class Insecta; order Hymenoptera; family Halictidae; genus Lasioglossum; species Lasioglossum vierecki. The sequence goes on from CM052335.1 coordinate 34,875,659, forward strand.
ACGACCGTAGATTATTAAGTAATAACGTTATTACCGATCGGGAACGATCGGCGGCTCTGAGTCACGAGCTCTCGATCGGGCTGTTTGTAATCCTTGCAGGCTAACGGGTGTGCTGGTAATTGCAAACCATATATGTACCGTGCGGGCAAGCCACGTTTCTAATGCGTTCAATCCAAAGCACAAAAATAACAACTGTCTTAATGACAAGTTATTAATAAATTAATGTATTCGGTGCTCAACCCTCATCTGTCCCTTGTGTCAATTTAACCGTTTCCATGGAAATCATCGACACAAATTTTCCCGACACGGTTTCCACCGACTCCAGATTTGGCCGACAACGATTTCAGATTAGTTGTAGGTTAAAGGCGTTGTCGGCAATTTCCCCAACATGGTTTTTCACTGACACCAGATTTGACCGACAACGATTTTGACCGCCAACGAATCTAAAATCGTTGTCGGTCAAACCTGATATCGGTGAAAACCGTGTTGGGGGGAAATTTGTGTCGGTGATTTTCATGGAATCTCAATTTGACACAGTTCTCCCGAAATAAAAAATGAGAGCTTTTCTCTCAAGGAATATTTTAGGAAAATACCTAAAATATTCAGAGACGATTGACTTCCACAATTTTTGGTATTACAGAGAAAAAATATGTCTCCAATTTTCCAGATGCTACATCGTACAAATTTTTCTTTTAAATAATTGACTGTATTTGACAGTAGAGGTTTCAAGCTTTAAAACGACTCCGGCTTCATGATTGTACGACTCCTGTTTACAGAGTTCTGGCAATTTAAACATTCCCGATTTAGTTCGTACGAAAGAATTTGCAAGCCGGCGACGAACGTTCTTCGTTTTCTGACATCTGGCTGTTTGATCACCGCGAATATATATTTCCGCGAGCGACGTGCGTACGTATACCGGGGTCGGGAGGTTAAACAACAATGCTCGTTTAATAGCGTCGCGACTGGTTTCGCATTAAACCGCTACACGTCGAAAATACGCCGCGTAGATTCGCCGCAAAAGTAGCCATGGTGGCGGCTACAAAGAGATTCCACGGCCTTCGGCATTCATCCCCATGGAAGATAATTAGTCTTGGCTCGGTCCCGGAGCGACAACCGATAATAAATCCCGCAGCACGTGAGTAAACGGAGGAAGAGGACTGGTTGTCAGCGGACGCGGAGGTCGCTGGTCTGTTTTAACGATTATACGGGGTCGGTATCGTTGTACAGGAAGCATAGCTAAAGAACGCCGTGAAAAGTCTACAAACACAATCCCTCGCTAGGGTGGATCTCGACCCTGGTGCCTTTTCACACCGGACGCTCGCACCCGAAAAACAGCCGGCTCTTAACAAACCCCCGTACAACTCGCGGTACCGTGTCATAAAGATAAAAGGGTGGGAATGCTGGTGAACTATGACGCAGCGGCTGCAAATGTAACTAATAATCGAGGGAGCGACAGGAAGTGGGTTTACTGACTAATGTCGATGCTGATAGCCACTGTCCTTGGACTGTTCGTGATGCCTCAAGGTCTCCCGGATGGATAACCCGAGCATCCGATAACTGGGACCAAAGTGAAAGTCGCTTGAACCGAATGTCTCTTCCCGAAATGACTAGGCGAGGCAAAGAGAGGGTGTATAGGGATCGATCGTTGGTGGGCAGAGGAGCTGCTGATAGCGTGCATTGTCAGCATGCTTGTAATCTTCTGTTCTTGCTCTTTACAATATCTTGTATGTATTCGACAAGATTTATTGCCTTTTTGTAAAGTTTCATTTTTGTTTTTTTCTGGAATTCTATCGGATCCTCCGTGTGCTTGCAGTGAGTCACGACTAGATCAAAATTGCGACAGACTTTGGTATGTGCAACTCAACGAATTGCATCTAAACATTTTTTTGTTATAAATGCATAAAATCCGTTGTCTGCTTGTCACTATTTTACCGCAAAAGAAAATTCGAAAAAATAAACTTGACTTTAATAATATTAGATGATCGCGTAAGTTCGTGTCCGACTTCTTATAGATGCGCGAACTGTATTCGACAGCGGAGGGTAAAAGAAACAAATTATATAGTCACCACTTTTTGACCAACTATCTACGTTCTACAGAACAGAGTGTTCAGGCTATTACTAGCCAGCAGTTTGTTTGTAAATAGTAAAATGCGTGCATATGTATTCTTGTTATATTTACATTGTTTTGATAGAAACGAAGATCACCTTGATTTTTTTAAATGTCCTATTTTTTATACCATCGATCGATAGAGTATCGTATTCTGAGTATAAAAGTGTTGATCTTCGTATGTCCTAATCAATGTAACCTTCGTTTCTAGCAAAATAATGTAAACACAACAAAAATACATATGCCAATTTGTAACGTATAAAATACAGTACTACTTTTTCCCCTATCATTTTTTTCTAATATTCACTATTTACAATTGATTAATAATATTGTATTCTTTAAAATATACCATAGAATTTTATGTTCAAATCCGACACGAATTTACGTAATTATCTGAAACAATCAATAGGTTCAAATATTGACTATCGCGACTCTAATTAATATCGTCGATCGAGATTGGTCGTGGGTTCATTGGAATCCCTGATAGAATCTCGTAACGAGCTCCTCTGTATAATTAAGGATCCAGAATGGAAAGAAGCGAATTTCCATCCGGTTCCGCGAACCGTGTCTCCGTGATTCGAATTTCGCGCCACGCGCGCGCGCGCGCGGAGGACTTTGAATTGTAAATCCGTCTTCGGCTCGCTATTGAAATTAGCACGCCATATATCCTCGCGGCTCGGTTTTATTATGTAAGGGGCGGCGGCTCCTCGTCCGAATCTCGGCCGATAATTATTCAAATGTAACATCAGTATTCGCGATCTCGCCCACCGCGACGACCCCGTTATATTTCACAGTTTTGCATACGTGACCGGCCATCCTCTGCCTCTTCCTCTATTTGTCACACCTTATTTTATACCCCTCCTTCATCTTCGGGCCCCTCTGACAATTATTATGATGTACGCGGACCCCGTAACGGGCCTACGAATTGCCATAGCCGTGCTCCATTCATTAAACTTCGACACGAATCGCGTCGCAACAGGCGCCATCGGCTTTGAAAAGGCTCATTCGCTTCTTCTTCTTCTAACGACGAACTTCTTTGTTCGCCATCGCCTTTTCGAGAACAAGCATCGTGTATATTAGCCATTCAACTCGTCACGGTCTTAATAGGAAACGATTTCTTGCCTGTTCAACGAGAAGGACGTTCGTTTACATTTCACCGCGTCTTTGCAACCTTCGTCAATTTATTTAAGTGAAAATCTTGCTTTAATTGTTGTTAGAATTAATTCTGTGTAAAAGTTTTCTGGGCGCACCGCGTACATAATTGCTGGCCAGTGAAAGAGTCTGATCCGTCACGCTCCGAGGTAAAACGCTATTCGCACGGTCATTGGTTTGTTTTTTATTTATTTATATTTTAAACCCTGAATCATTTAGCTGTACAGTTTGATTTTCTTAGTCGGTACCAAGAATTTTGAAATTCATCATAGATTTACTTCAACTCAAAGTCGTACGAATGTGCTTTAATTTTCATAAGAATTTTAACATAAATTTAACTAATTTTATTCCGTGCCCATTCTACTCGTACACAACTAACTTGTTAATGATACTTTCTATCGGTTCGTTTGTCGGCGGATGGTTGTTTGACGTTTGTCGGAGAAATTTTGTTTGTTTGACTGAAAGTGGTAATTTGTTGGTCGTGTTTGAGATCGTAAGTTTCTGTTATTCTTGGATTTATTGGCGAGTTGTTCGTCTTTCGTCATATATACGCGTACACTTAAGTGCAACTTTCTATGCATCTTCGATTCCGTGCTGATTTGCACATCGCCGTTCCGATGGACAACAACTTGGTTCTTATTCGTTGAGGTGTATGTGTTAATTGGTCACTTATATTTAACTACGGTGACTCACTCATTGGAATTGCTAATCGTTGAATGGGGACATGCGACTCGCTAAAAGTATTGAATAATGAAACAATATCATTTTCATTATTAAACATTTCCAATTACAATTTCATTCACTCGTAAAAAATTATCTGCATCGATTGCAACACTCAGCAGCCAGAAGTATCTTCTTCTTTAAATGATTTTAGTCAGCTGCAACCAATATTGGTGTTCTTAAATCCTATTAATCTATCCAGTACTTTAAATTGCACTTACTCATTTCTTTTTCATAAATGCATGAAGTCTAAAATATATCGAAGAATCAATTGAACCTGGTTTTTATAAAATAATGAAAGCCGGAATTTGCATAAAGTATTGCAGTCTAATCGTTACTATACTGTCGATTTGATGCAATTATGGTAGAACTGAGTAGATGAAGTTTGAAACAAACGAAATAATAAAATAATAAATTGAATAGTGCCTACTAAAATGATCAAAGGAAGACAGGAAATGGTACGTGGCTCCAGTTTGTTGTAACCAAATAATTTTAATTTAGTATCGTGATCATTCTACCACAAGATCTGCAGATGTTCCGATTGCCTCTTTTGCGGAAGGTTAGGGTCACCATCTTAGAACCATTTCTCGGTTGGGAAATATTTGAAGTAGTACCGTTGCCAGAGTTTTTGGCAAGAGACAGCTGAGCCGGGGAATTCGTGCGTTGTAAAAACGACCCCGTTTACGAGTTAGGTAACTCGAGCATGATCCGAGGGTCTTAAGTGTAATCGTGTCTGTCGTTCCTCTCGTTACGGAGAGCTGGGACTCGACTCCGTCGTCGGGACTCGCCTGTTTACTATTTCTCTCTTCGACACGAGCGAGCGGTACGGCAACGAAAGCGGCTTTAATTCAACGACGACATAATTTTCCCTGACCCAGAAACGGCTAAAATATTCAATGTGCCGGCGCGGCGCGGCGTGCGACGACCCTCTTCGTGCTTCTATACCACCACCATTTTCCAAGTATTCCCGAAGCATGCTTAAAATGTTTAATTTTACGCCCCGAAAAATGGTGTCTCCATCTTTTTTCCCATTCGAGAAGAGATGCACGCTAATCCGTCCGCGCGATAACACGGTGTCGGCCCGATAAAAAGAAATCAATGAGCGTGACCAACCGATAAAAAAACTCGATACTATTGATAAAGAACGGAAAAAGAAAAATGGGTAAAAAAGATGGAAACGTGGATTGGTCACAGACATCGAATATTTGTGTAATTTATGAAGTGAAACTATTAAAGGGCTTTCATTTTTTGTAGCGATATCAGTGATGAAAGGAAAACAGTGAACTGCCATTCATGGTGCATTCAATTATGCGAATGCAAGGGATTCAGATTTTAAGTGAACGAGGGAATTTCTGGGAAACGCTGAAAGTGTTTAGAAACCAGAGTCAACTTTCGCTGAATTTTGCAAAGCAGAAGTGTATACAGGAAACGCGTTTATGGAACAAACGAGGGTCTAAGAAGGAAAGTTCCTCGACAAACGTTTGCGGACCTCTTCGCTTATTTACACGATGCTCGGACACACTAAATAAAACAGTACTGCTGGTTTGACGAAAACGTGATCGATGTTTGACGAGACTATATTCTTTAGAGCAATTAGAAATATCTTTCAAAAAATTGTTTTTTTTTACACAATTTTACAGAAGATCATTTAATAGGAAGTTGCTATCGCGTTACAAACGTTCCCAGTACATACCGTAGCCATCGAGCTCGAGAGGTCCGGACGCTTTTCAGTCCCTGTTGCGCTCGTAAATCATGAACGAACGGTCTCGCACTTGACATCGTTGTTCACCTACTCGTTGCTTTTCCGTGTGCCGCGTCGGTGATCGTGGTTTGGCGACAGCACCGAGCATTATTTCGAAGAGGCTGCAGCAGAAGGATGCAACGCGTTGCATCGGGATCACGAGAAGACGAAGAGAAGACGGTGTCAGGCCGTTGAACCTACTCGCGGCATTCCGTCCTGGTCTCCTCTTCTTCTTCTTTTTCCTCTTCTTCTTCTTCTTCTTCTTCTTCTGCTTCGTGTTCGCCCACTCCCCACCGTCCTCAAGTACGCATAGATGAATTTTTAGGCGTAGAGACGATGGATCAGCGGACGAATACAGAGCAGCGGACGAAGACCGCTTCTTCGTCAACACACGCACGCACGCATGCACGCACGTGCTTCTACCGAGTCACGTGATACTGGGAAATAGTTGGAGATGCGTGCAACTTTTGGCACCCGGCCCCGGGAATTCCCGACCGAAGTGTCTAGCTGACACAGAAATGATTACCCTGATAAGTTATGGCTAATAGTGGATGCTGGCTGTCATTTCGTCGGTTAGGCCACCAAATATTCGACCTGTGGACGCTGACAAGTAGAATGGGGATCTTATGCATTTTTGGCAAACACGAATAACTCAAATTTCAAGCAGCGAACAAATAAAAACGATTCAACAATATCAATTTATTCGCATCAGCTATATTGAAATCAATAATAATGATATTTGTTGGTATACGTATTCTCTTATATTTGAAAAATGCATGAAGACTATAATGAAGATCTACAAATAAAGGTCCACGGCATAATGATCAATCGAAGAGACCAGGGTCAGAATTGACCCAGACGAATGTCAAGGTCCAGAGGAACGGTGAAATTTGCGTCGCTCGAACGAATTCGATTTTAGCCGATCACGCGAAATGAATCTCTGTCACGGTAATTGCTAGTAATTATCGCGTGTAGAACATCGATCTCGGTGTAATTACGCGAAACACGCCGTTGCCGTTATTCAATTTCAATTAATCGCTGGCCACGGAACCTGGAGATTAGCGTGGTCGCCGGGAATCCAATCGAATTAGCCTCTCCGATGAAAAAATTAGACTGAATTATCGCCGGGAAATCTGAATAGCAGTGGGTGTACCGATCGAATTTATCATGGCACCGTGATAACGCGTTTCTGTGCGTTCTGCGTGGCCGATTATGGTTGTGAGCTCCGATAGACATTAGCGATCACGTGCTGTGACCCTATTTTTAAGTTAGATCAACAAAAGACGCCCACAATTAGTTATATAAAGCGATACGATACAAATCGATCACAAATATGAATATACAAAGTGATTGGCTCCTTAGAACATGCGTTGGAATTTGTTCAAAATTGTAAAATCTTTGCCATTTTATTTCGTCCTTTTATTCATTACAGTTTCAAAAATTACCATTTACGAGAATTCATTGATCAACACCACAGTTTATGCAAAATTCGAACTTAATTAGGCACTGCTGATTTTCATGGGACGATATATCAGACAAAGAAAAATGTAAATGAAACGCGTCCTTATATATATATATTTGGTTCTTCTGTATTTGTATTTTTTTGCGAACTCCGTAATGAACACTACAATGTATGAAATATTTGAAATTGCTTCGGCAAAATGCTGGTTCCAAGGAAACTTTGGAAGAACGTTAGGGATTTTTCCCGAAAAGGTGGCCGAACTATGTATACCGAACTTATGCCATCAGGCTCGCTAATGGCGTCGGTCAGGGCCGCTCCAAAGTATACATACATACATCGTCCATACACGAATTAGGCCACAGCTGGATAAGGGCGATCTTTATGAACGGACTTTATGAACAGACAGAGGTTCCTATGTTGTTCCGGGCACCTGCCTGATCACTTCCACGCCGCATTTCTCCTTCACAGGGGCCATTTTTCTGGCGGTTAAACCGCGCGTACACCCGCACACGGGACGATGCCGGTCATGATGACGTAATTGCCAGGAATTCATTACTATTCCAGGCTTAATTGATTCGAATGTCGGTTTCGGGACCGTCACGTAACACGCCTCTTTTTCGTACGCAATCAAACTTAATTTTATCTTCGATGAGTCATTAGCCGAAAGGCGAAAAGCCACCTGTATCATTCTCTAAACGGTGGGTATATTCATACTATATATTCTGCGATGAATATCATCGCGTCTGAAAGAAAAATTTGCTTCGTTGTACAATAAATTTAAAATCGTAGAAATGCATCTGTTGAACATGGAATTAGAAATCTAAAAAATCCTGGAAAATCGGGACGCGTGCTTTTTCCCTATATTAGAAATGACGTTTTACAGAGTAATAATTATTATTATGAGAGAGACGCTATTAATTGTTTCCCATGCTTCACAGACGGATATTAGTCGTTTCGTGCAGAAATTTCTAACGTCGCAGCATAGGTTACGTTTCACTAAGCCTTTCGCTCGCAGGAGCTATACTCTTGGTGTTAATTTATGCAAAAGTGCTAAAGGGAACGTTATCTCGATGCTCGGCACTCGACTGCTATTAATAATCGTCGTTTATAAAATTTAGACCGTCGGTCTTTATGCAAAATCAATTTTCCCTGGAGCTGAGTAGGAGTTTCCTTCCTGTTTCAGTAACCTAATCTGCAAACGTGGGATCAAGGCGATTATGCATTTAATTTTATCGTACTTCCTACATTCGTATTAAACGTATCCGAACGTTTATCAATGTTTCCGATCTAAACGAGATGTTAAGAAGCAGATCACGTATTAAAATTACTATAGCATATTAGAAGAACGGTGTCGCGATAAATGTAATATTATATAATTCGGCAAAGAAATTGGAAAAACTTTAAATTCTGGTGCGCGGAATCCAAGTTTCAGTGTGCGAAGTTCACCCGTTTAAAAGTTGTACAATATTACTAAGGTTTTTTTTTTAAATAGAAAATCTCATATGAGATTTATTTCAACATAATTACAAAAACGAAATACACCACATACAAAGAAGCTGGAAGTTTATTTTACTGAGTATACTAATTAATTTGAGCCTTCCCTCGTTGTACAAGTTGCATTGCCATAAAACGTGGTTCAGCGATATATTATTACTGAGGTTGCTCGATTTCAAGCGCGTTTGAGAGATTATGATGTACTGAACACATTCGCTAAGTCTGTCTTAAGTCTTGGATTCCTGGCGCTAGCATTTGTAGTTATATCATTTGTTTGTCGAAAAGACGAAAATGTTTAATCCCTAAAGCGAAATATTAGCCCTTTTGCATATCAAAGAGCTGAAAGATCTGAGAAAATGTAAAATGAACATTAAAATGAACAATTTTCAAAATTCACAATTATTGCACCAAGATGGACGATCTCAAGTCCCATTTATATACATTTCTGTTCTAATAACCCAGTTAATATGTGTTGCTTCCAGACAGCCGAGTCTTCAATCTACAATTTACGTCTTCAATCGTTGTTAGTGGGCTGCAAAACTGGATACAGCATTAATCAAAACGTGTGCATTTGCAACGATTTACGCAAAACACCATGCAGAACCGAGCTATCAGTTCGAACAGATAATAACCCATGGAAAAACGGTTCTATATTGGTTCTGTAAGCGATGGGCACGGCAGGCAATAACAATTTGCGGGAAATTGTAACACTCCCCCTTCTCCTCTCTCTCTCTCTCTCTCTCTTACACACACACACACACACACGCGTAAGCACACTCCTGTTCGTCTCTGAATATTGAAAGTCAGCCCGAAGGATGCGCCGATAATACGCAGAACTATTACACGTCTGGCGAATTCCGGCATTGGCAAGGCAATCGTGGCCCCATTTGCATTATCGCCAGAGGTCTAAGTGCGCGCATAATTTACATCGAAGCGCGCGCAATACCGAGAGAGCGAGACCGCGTAAGCGCGCGCGCGGCAATTCCTTTCGCGTACATAAAAGTTTTCCTTCTCGTCGAAACGGGTCGTCGCGCGAGGGTCTCCCACAATTAACGAGATATCGTGGCCCCGGCGAGCTAATTAACGATCTCGCGCGGCTTGTCAATCTGGAATTCCGATCGGGCTCTCCGAGGGCAGCAAACGCGACAGAGGGCAGCAGAAGAGATGTTAGAGAGGAAAAGGAAAAAGGAAGAGGCGGAAGGTTTTCTTTCTCGACGAACAGGGGAGAGCGATGCTAATTAACGATCGCCGTTCGCAAATAGATCATCATGGTTGATCGCAGGCGAATGGAATCTAATTTGGGGACCCTGTAAAAATCGGTTCTGGTTACGAAAACTGTGGTTCACCGTACAAAATCATTGCAATTAGGATGTTTATACCACAATATTTTCCGATGAAACGAAACGCGATTTTTGTCGATTGAATGGTTGTCTCGCGTGGATTTCGCATTGTCGGTTCCGGGAGTAACTGTATGTGCGAGCAACACGCTTGGCTGGAATCCAACGGAGCTGTCGCGAGAAATTTTTATTGTCGGTCTATTGTGTCGCGTGACTGAAGTCCTCGACAGTTAAGTAATCTCTGGTGATTAGTATTTATGCGATCACCGCTTCCTCTTTCCTGTTCATCGCTCTAGCTTCTCAAGGGTGGAATCTGCTATCTGTGGACAAAAGTAGGTACAGATTGTCCTGTTTGCAATGAACTTGTTTAATTGTATGTTTATTTGGGAGACTTCAAATAAATTACACAGTATCGTATATTTATTTGGGGGACATCAAATAAATCATGCAATAAATGAATAAATAAACCGTAGCGCAGCGAATTGTTAGCCGTCCACTGAATGATTTTTTAAATTGGGATGAAAAAATTGAAACGAGGTCAGTTTTTGTGTTTTATTTAAAGGAAAAATATCGACAAAAATTCAAACAACATTTTCAGAAAAATAAACGTAATTTAGAATAGTAAGAAAACACATACTTAGTTAGGACCACTTGCCTAAATTGTTTATTTTCCATTGAAACAACCAACGCATTAAATTATTACTAGCTTATCACTTTATATCTAGCTTTGAAAATTGCAAGTATTACACGAATATAGTAACAAGGAGATAACATTATCAGTCCCATGGCCAAACCAGATAGTTTTCCTATTATGGCGGCTATAACAAATGCATGAATAATCATTTAGTTATAACTCTCTTGCAAGTAGCAATAGCAATAGCTCTCTTAACTTTATAAAATATTTTTCTTTCTATCATGTTGATGGCTGTTTGAAATGCAACACGGATACTAGGTCGGAATAAGTATACATATACTGTTCCTTTATGTTTTTGGAAAGACGGGTTATTTTCTTTTCTATTGAAGCTATCTTTAGGTGTCCTCATTTCTCTGTAGCGTCGCAAGGAAAATTTATCTGTCCAAAAGAAGTCGTTCGGATGAGTATTATTACAATATTCTCGACCCGTCTTAATTGTGAACCCTTTGCAGTCGAATGGTTACTCTGGGACGCTACTGACAATTGTTACATTCGAGATATTTCTTATGTTATTTGTCTTTATAAATTACTAAACATTTGAGTATCGTAAGAGTAAATTGGACCAGTTTCACATACGCAAAATGAAAATAATTATACATATATACATATTGTAGAATACAAAGTGTGAAAGGAAAGAATACATGCATTTTCATCAGCAGCCTTAAAACAAATACACAAACGTAACAATACTACACAAAATCCTGAAATCCGGAAATTCTGACAAAAGCGACTCGAAGCATCCAGGTTCCACAGATTCTCTTACTCGCGCGAACTTCAAAGACCGTTTCTCTTCGCCGGCGTCAGCATAATCCTCTAAAAGGTCTATTTACGATCGCATTCTCAGATCGTAGCAGATCGTCCGACATTCATTTTTTTCATAGAAAATTTTTCCGTCGTAGGATCTGTAGAAAAGGGTTCCCCTGTGGTTCCTTTGTTGTCGAGTCGGTGGGTTCTATTAATAGGGCGTATTTCGACGGGCTTACACGCGTGGCGGGTGTTAAAAATGCATCGGGGCATGCGCGATACACTGAAGCATGCTGGGAAAGAGAGAAAATAAGAGAGAGGGAGAGAGAGAGAGAGAAAGAAGAGTGCGTGGGGCGTCACGCACCGCGGGCTTTTCGGCGCGCTTGCTCGTGGGTGGAACAGCCGCCACGTGAAAACAAGGAAATCGACGATGAAAGGCCCTCTTGTTCGAATCGTCCCATATCCGATTGTTGCGCCGAATCGTATCGAATGCCCGTGTGCATGACCGTGTTCAAACCGTTTTCCCTTTCCCCTTCGTTCCTGCCCCGCGTTGCGATCAATTAAGGCCAACGTGTTCCATTGTGCACCGTCGTTCTTCGGTTTCGTGAAACTAATCGGCCCGATAGTCCTCGACTCTTCATTTCGGATAGCACAATGACTCATTAATTAGTAGATCGTTTCGCTCCTATGCCCCTGTTCACCTCTATCTCCTCTAGCAATTGCCCCGATCGTTTTTCTCGGTTTCACCGCGTTTACTTGTCTTCGAAACATTACTTTTGTAAGGAGGCTAGACACGTCAAAATCCTTTGCTCGCTCGTAGGAAACAAACATATATTATTTTACCATGTTTTTATTAGCTCGCTTTCTTGTTTGTCTGTTTGTTCGGTGGCAAATTTTGCAATTGATTTTAAACTAACTTCCTGATGAGCTAGAAACTTGAAATTGCACACATGGCTCAGAACTGGATGACAATGCATTATTCAAAAAAATTTTTTTTGAAAAGTCTTACCGTTTCGGAGAAAATAACAATTAAATATTTACCTTTTCATCCCCCCGCGAGCTACGTCATCGCGTTCAGCGATCCCCACTTCGTTCGACAACCCCCTCTACTTTACTATGCGTGCGCACTCTGACTCGTCCCCACTTCACGGACCCATTTCGCCCTGACGCGCGAACCATCGGTAGTGTAGTACATCATCGCGCGACGATCGCTATCGGTAGTGCATCATGTTTTGTTTACCAAGTGCTTTGTTTGTTTACCAACTTTGTTTACCAAGTGGAATTTACAGTAAGGTTAGTGAGTATATAAAGTATTAATAAAGAGTGATAGAAGTATTAACATAAGACTAAAAAGCAGAAAATAATTATTTAAATAAAAATAAATTTTTAAAAATTTATTTTTATTTAAA